>JAKOGI010000333.1:0-402500 GCA_029747015.1 Carnegiea gigantea
TATATATATATATATATATATATATATATATATTTATGGGCGCGGATCAGGTGAGAAGTGGCTCCCTATGAGCAGAGTGGGAAAAGACGATCTGAGCTGTTGATTCAGATCCAACAGTTGGAAAAAATAGCGGCCTCCTTTAGGTTTTTTCGCCGTTCTTCAGGTCCTCTTCGCCTTTCCTCTTTCTCTCTCCTCTCCTTCGGGTCAGATATCTTCGTGTTTCCCCTTTCTTTACCTTCTCCTTTCGGTCAGACACTCTCCTCTCCATCGTCGTCGTGCTCTGAATTCGTGTTTCTCAGCATCTCTCTTCCTCTCCGACAGTTTCTCTCTCCTCCCAGCAATACTCCATTTTTTTTTTCCAGCATCTGTGCCCTCTCTTTTACTGTTTCTAGCCGTTCTTCAGGTCAGATTTCTTCTCATTTTGTTTTGTAGTTGCAGATCTGTTTTTAGTCATTCAAAGTTAGTGTGATTGAGTTGAGCTTCATTTAATTCGAATGAGAATTTTAGATCTGTTTGAGTTCATGCTCTTTTCATTTTTCCTGTTCGATTTTGGCACTGTGCGAATCTGGGTACTCATCGCAACCCCCTAATTGTTGTGATTTTGCTATTTTAATTGTTTTGCTTTAATTAATTATGGGTTTTGGGATTTGAGTTCATGTAAAGAAGGTGTGGGTTTTGCCTGGATGCAGGATAATATAGAAGGGAAGAACGAGTTATTCGTTCTGGTCTGAATATTGGTAAGTGGCCTGAATTAGATGTTTGCAGCACTAAATGACATGGTACACACAAACAACTCAATTCTTCCAAGTAATGTTGGGAGCTTGTTGGTTAGTCTTGGTGGTGTGTTAGGATTTTCGTTCCCTGTTGATCAGATTTGAAATTTTCATGGTTGGAAATATTGTAATTTGTCGTTATGGGTTGTTTGGGTTTTTTGTTATGATTTGGTGAATGTCGACAAAGATGCCACAAACTTAACCCAGTTAGAACTGGGTTTTTTCTTCTCTAGCCATTAACAGGGAGAAGATGACTATGTGTTTACAAGATAGTACTTGTCCTGACTATGACGCAGGTTATAATTATTTGGGTTTTTGGTAGGAATTTTTGTGAATGTTGACAAAGATGCTAGAAACTTAACCTAGTTAGACCTAGGTTTTTCTTCTCCAGCTATTAATAGGAAATAGAGGACTATGTTTTATAACTTACCACCTGACTTAACTATGGCATTACAAATAGTTTGAGAAAATGAGTGCAAATTAAAGAACTAGGGCAAAGAGGGGAATGGAGGGTGCATACAAAACACTCAGAAGAGCAATCTCCATGCCAGCCATTGGAATATTTTTGAAATGCTTCACATAAATGCCTCTTTTCTCTTTTCCTTTTCAGCTTGCTGTCCTAGAAAATTTCTTGTCAAATGGAATTTTGCAAATAATGTTGGTAATATAGATGCTTAGGTTTGTACACATCATTGAATGACATGATAGAATATTCATGATTTTATAATTTCATGGAGAATTTTGAGGTGAACTTATTTCTAGTTTTGAAATTCTATGTTTTGCTCAGTTTGCTTTTTTTTTTTTAGCAGTTCTTCATTTTCTGCTTCATGTAAAAAGTATCTGGACTTCTTCTCAGTTTTTGGTGCAGGGGTAAAATGTAATTTTGTGGTACCCTTACAGTCAATGGACTTATTGTATTATGAATCACATTAATTTGTTTTTCGTCTTCTTTTCTGTTCTTCTTTCACCTTCTAATGATATTTCATTGCTATCATAGCTTTCCATTTATGTTTTTCTGTGGCTTTCACTGTTGTCCATTTTCACTGTGGCATCAGTAATGATTTGTTGGTTTTCATCCTTTATGTGAGTCTTATCATGAAACTGGCGTCGATCCAATATGTGAACCATTTTTAATACAATATATCCATATGAGGAGCCAAAAATAAAGAAAAAGAGGTATTCCTTCGAACGCTATATTTCTTGGATTTTATGTGTATTTTTAATGAAATTGGATATATTCATCGTGATGAACTTATACGTGTACTTTAGTGAACTTCGGTAGTGTGAACACCCATTGAATTGCTGCCTAATGCTACTACTCCTTCTTCTTGGGTCATTGGTTGTGTGCCACCCATATCATGACTTCTTAGTGTACCTTGCTGACCATCCAAAGGTGCTGCTTCTACATCCATTTGAGAGTGTACATTTGAAGGTTGAAGGCTTGGTTGGGAACATTGACCGGCAAATGTTGAGGTAGGTGTGGGTGTGGGGGTTGCTATCTCCAAAGGGATGTACTCTTTCGTGTGTGCATCACTAGAAGCTTCATTAGATTCGCCAGTAGCGGTAGCAATGTACACCGATGTTGGTCTCTGTGAAGTAACTTGAACGCACAATCTTTTTGGTTGAGCACGAAGCTTCTTTCCCTTTCTGTGTTTTTGTTCTCCTTGAGACCGCTTACTTCGAGAGTGTTCACTGCACAAATAATTTTAATAAACTGATACTACTATACAATAGATAAACCAAATTTGCATAAATGTTTGCTATAGCTTAGGGATGTATTAATAAGCATGCAGTTAATATATATATTTGGTGGACAATTATATTGAATGAGTTATACGCTTAAAATGGATACATATGAGATTAAATCTACATTTGCGAAAGACGATCACATTGGATGAGTGTTTGAGTGGCTTAGTATTGGAAGTTAGCGGTAATGCATCTTTACATTCAAACCATATCTGCAAAAACATATCCAACCTCACTAAAACAAATGCATAAGTTTATTACTCATTTGTAACCAAAAAGAGCATGCGTTAATTGACAAGACTAAATATACAAGGGGATTGAATTAGTTTAATTTCCAAAAGGCGAAAGTTCACCATGATGATCACCCAAGTTTACTACAATATATGTGCAAGTTCACCATGCAATTTCATTAATATGAATGCACAATTTCACTAAAACAAAGTGTCCAAATTCACTAATATGCATATTATTTAGTGGCAAAAGAGATTAGGATAAGTTTGTTATAAAATCACATTATTTAACGTAATCAACCTACAATACAAACTCAATGCCACATATGAGAAAAGTTGTCGCCAATATATGCACCATTTGAACGCAAAAAAATAAATATATAAATTCATTAAAACATACAAAACGGATTTAATTAGTACTTAATAAATATATACATCAGTTGAACCAAATATATATTTGTATTGAATAAATCTAAAAGGGATTTAATGAATTCACTTTCAAAAGGCACCATGTTCCTCACAATGAATACAAAAGTTCACTAAAATACATGTGCAAGTTCACTAAAGTACATGTATAAGTTCACCATGATGACGTTTTATAATTTCTTCCATTCTTATTTCTTATTATTGCCAAAAAAAGGTGCAAATTACTAATTTTAGATTCACATAATTGAGTAAATGATTTACATAATACCTTTGAGTGTTGTGCATTTCAATGGCTATATCTTTTTCACAATGACTGGGATTTTTTGACTTTTGACTGCTTCTTGTATGAATCATTTTGCCTACAATGAAAAACAAAACCAAGTCATTAAGAGTACGCTAATCATAAAGCTTGCAAGATAAAAAAACATACAATTTGACGATTAATTTGAACGTACAAGTTCACTAACATAAAAGTGGCTAAGTAGACTAATATATAAATTCATCAAAATACGGTTGCAAAGTTCACTAAAAAGTGAATGGCTTAACTCACAAGAATGAATGTATAAGGCAGGCATTCACTTAGTTCACTTTTTAAGAAACGTACATGTTCACCATGATGACTAACCATATTCACTAGAGTACATTTGCAAGTTCACAAAAGTACACGTATAAGTTCACCACAGTGAATACATCCAATTTGATTAATATGAATGTACATCTTGACTAATGAAAAAGTGACTAAGTAGACTAATATATAAATTCATCAAAATACGGCTACAAAGTTCACTAAAAAGTCCATGGCTTAGTTCGCAAGAATGAATGTACAAGGCAGACATTCACTTAGTTCACTTTTTAAGAAACGTACATGTTCACCATGATGACTAGCCATGTTCACTAAAGTACATGTACAAGTTCACTAAAGTACACGTATAAGTTCACCACGGTAAATACATCCAATTTGATTAATATGAATGTATAAGTTTACTAACAGAAAAGTTACTAAGTAGACTACTATATAAATTCATCAAAATATGCGTACAACCTTCAATCAAAAATCCATGACTTAATTGACAAGAATGAATGTACAAGGTATTGACTTAGTTCACTTTAAGATATGTAGAAGTTCACCATGATGAATAGCCAAGTTCACTAAAATACATGTGCAAGTTCACTAAAAGTACAAGTTCATCTCCTAAAGTGTTTGACTAGCTTAGTATTGGAAGTTAGGTATAATTAATCTTACATTTAAACCATATATATGAAAAGCATAATGTAATTGAGTAAATGACTTAATTTACAAGAATGAATGTACAAGGCATTGACTTAGTTCACTTTAAGAAATGTACAATACAAGTTCACCATGATGAATAACCAAGTTCAATAAAATACATGTGCAAGTTCACTAAGGTAAGTGTATAAGTTCAGTAAAATACATGTACAAGCTCACTAACATGGACATTGTTTAGAGACGAAAAGAAAGAAGGATAAGTATATGCATTAAGATAGTAGTAACAAATGAAACAAACTTATCGAATAAGAAACACAACTTATAGTTCTACGTATACCGAGTGTATGCTCATCAAAGTTGAACTAATAAGATATATATATATATATATTTTGCAATTTTGACAAACTCTTTTTATTCACTTCTTTTGTATTAGCATATGAAACTTGAGACAATGTATATTAATAGAAATTGTCACACCAACTAAACCCAATAGGTTCGCTAGTAAAGAGACAATCTTGCCCTAATGCCCTAGTTGGTAGCCTCTTTTACATTATTACCACTGTTTGTAGAAGGATCTTCTGTAATATCTTTTCCCTAACCAACAATTATTGATTGCAATGGGCTGTAAGAAGCCCCCTTCTCCCCCGAAACACCAAAACATACTTACGAGTTCATTAATATAAGTATAAGTTCACCAACAAAGATGTCTAAATTTATCTATGATGAATATCCAAGTTTACTAAAGTAGATGTCCAAGTTTACTAAAATAAATACATAAGTTCACTACAATAAATATATGAGTTCACTAAAGTAGATGTATAAGTTCACCAACATACATGTGCAAGTTCACTAAAACAAATACATAAGTTTGCCACAACAAATATATAAGTACACTAAAGTACATGTATAAGTTCACCAACATGCATGTTCAAGTTCACCAAAGTAAATGTATAAGTTCACTTTCAAAATTTTAGAGACATGGGCAAAGTATAGTAAGATGGACAAATGGATGCAAAGGTTCAACAAAATGAGCATATAGGGTCATCAAGAAATTGGCACTGCATGTCATCCCAAAATGATTTATAGTGTATACATTATACAACTATTCGTAACAACTCTAATTTCATTGTCCAAAGAGTGTCTAAGACTATCAGAAACCAACGCATATGGATAGATGAAGTTGTGAAGAGTGTCCATGCTTCTTAGATCCAGGTACTTAGAATTACCAGCCATTGTTTTCAGCTATGTAACTTTCATCAGTTGTCCCAATTGCCAACTAAATTTATGTAATTATGCCTATATCTGACAATGGTGTTTCACCTCAAAGACTATTCCGTCTTCAATTGAACATGGTGTTCATATTCTTTTCGATACGACTATGAAGTTTTGCTTTCATAATTAAATGAAGGACCTGGTATTAGCTTATTAGAGAATGATAAAATCTAAAATGGTGCCCCAAATTATTTGCATAGTAGCAGCATTGGTAATAATCAGAACTGTCACAAATTTGCATATATATCTATGTATTAGAAGCAGTAGATCCATTAAAGTGAGTACTCACAAATAGTATGAGGAAGAAGTGGATTTGCCCTTATGTCTTGGTTTGTCTCTCCTTAAAATAATCCAAAATAGGAAGATCTGGCCACCAGAAGTCCCAGTTTATGAACGTTGACTACCTGAAACAATTTTAATAGTCAAATATCCACCTTTTAGTTTCAGATTGATGGTGAGCTTTGACATAATAAACGTACTACCCTCCCTCTTTTGTATTCTCTTCGTTTGAAAATATTAATAAGGCATCCAAGTAATAGTGAGGAAGGTTGGGTCGGGTCAAGTTAGAGTCAATTTAAATTTAAGTTGGGTAGGGTTTTATATGAATTTATTAATTGAGTATGATTTGTAGTAAAAATGAAGATATAGGTAATAAAATCGAGTTACAAATTAAATGAATCGAGCTATATATCTAACTCTTACTGAGCTATATATCCAAATATCCATAGGCAATTTAACATGCTTTAACTGCATACATATCTATGTATTAGAAGCAGTAGATCCATATTTTAATTAGCAAGCTACATTATCTCCAACTGAATGTAGCTTTAAATCCTATATGTACAGAAATTTTCGCCCTATAGGTCAGAGAAATATGCAAAGAATCTCCACCACAGTTACCGGTCTGACATTTCTTAAATATGCAATGAATTAACCAATGATAAAGTTTAGGAAAAGAGCGGACAAATAGGCAGATGTATCAGGCAAACTCACTACAGTGTATATAATCTTTCGGAAACTACCTCCACATTAAGTTTTATAAATCTAAAAATATTCAACTCACCCTTCTTGTTTTGTTCATTATAGACCAAATAACATGGACTGAAATTAATTAAAACCTTATAAAACACCAACAATAGAATAAAAGGCCAAAATACCAGCACTGTTCATCACTAATATTAGACAAAATCGAAAATCGAAATGAGTAATTACACGAAACATACCTAAAATACTTGGGTCTGGATGAAAACCCGATTCTAAACCTACAAAATGAACGAACATTGAGGTTAAAATCAAACTATCACAAAACCAGTAAATATCACCAAAATCACACCTGGAAGCTCAACAAATTTCACCTGAACTCCAAGAACTCGGAGCAAAAAATCTGGAGCAGGAACCAGACTTTGAGCGATAGATGAAAGACGACTGAAGGAGACAAAGAGTGAACTAGTACAGGGGAGAGAGAAAACTCAAAAATGGTGAGTGAAGGGGAGAGAACGACTGAAGGAGGAGAAAAGGCTGAGGTCGAGCGAAAATGGTGAGGTCGAAAATGCTAAGGTCGAGCAAAAATGATGAAGGAGCAAGTAGTGGAATGGTGAGCTCCAGCTGAAGGAACATGACGTGCGAGAGAGAGAGAGAGAGAGAGAGAGAGAGAGAGAGAGAGAGTAAAGTAAGAGAGAGAAAATATCGAAAACAACAAAAGCACACCTAAAGGCTGCCGAAAAAAGTGAAGGAGGCTGCTACTTTTTTCCACCGTTGGATTTGGATGAACAGCTCAGATCGTCTCTTCTCACTCTGCACAAAGGGAGCCTCTTCTCACCTGATCCGCGCCCTATATATATATATATATATATATATAGATATATATATATATATATATATATATATATATATATATATATATATATATATATATATAGATATATATATATATATATATATATATATATATATATCTGTCTATCTATGTATGTGTGTATATATATATATACATACATATACGGATTCGTATATGTATGCATGCATGTAGATATACATATATATTCAAAGAGCAAATAAGCACCAACTAATGAGGGAATCATACCATTATTAGGGAAGATTAAATAAAAAAATGTGACAATCTCAAATTAAAATCAAGTGAAACAGAATTTACATGCGCAGAAGGAATCATCCTATTGTTAGATGTTAAAAATATTGTTCTCTTTGTTAATTAGAACTGTTCACTTAAACTGAGAAGCCTAAAGTCCAAATATTATTACTTGATCAGAAGTAATTTTTTAAGGTAAAAATGATTCAAATTAAATTTTATTGTTGCTCATACGTGCTCAATCCATACATGACTTCGACATCACAAACTAGTAATTCTACTTTACTTAATTAGTTCCTATCCAGCAAACAAAATCTTTTAGAAATATCCACGGTCTTGTAATGAAACTACTTTCCATATATATCTGCCTTTCCATTTAATTTTCTCCTATAGTTTGATCCAAAGAAAAAATCCTACACTACCCCCTAAAAAAACCTTAAAAAATCATTTTGTTTACTATATGTTAATATTATGTATCTTACTTTTTATATCTAGGATAATATATTCAAATTAAATTAATAATGATGATAATAATATGTCAGATTTACAATAATGGTAAATAAACCCTACTAAATGGGGGTGCATCCTCTGTTTTCTTTCTTTCTCTCCCTCCCTGCCTTTATGTCCTTGTATTTTTGCAATCATTGATTCTACAGAACAGACTTGAGAGCTAATGATTCATAATCATTCTTAATTAGTAGATTCGGAGCCATTGACAACAATAACAACACCACATAAATGGCAAATTTTTTCTCTCTCATTGCTCTTCCTATCCTCTGCTTCTCTCTCTTTCTCTCCCCCCTCCTCCTCCTCCTCTCTCTCTCTGATTACCTGTGTAAATTAATTACATGCAGAGAAGGCATGTTTCAAGGTGAGTTGTACCTGCAATTGAGCAAACGGAGACGAACGACCTATCTCAGAATTGCACACCAGCTGTCAAACATTTAAAACACGTATTAATAAAAGTAAAATTGAAATATTAATGCATAATACGTGCGAACTAAAGTGTTTTTAGTGTGCATTAGGCCTCATAAAAAGCAATAGAAGAAAAACATATTGTACCATTTCGTGTTTAATTGATCTAAAAGCTCCCTTCTAGCCTCCCATTTTATATTGGAAAGATTAACTTCAAGCCTCATAAAAAGAAGGGTTCATCGATGTAATGATGAAATTAAGACTAATAATTGAATGGTTAGTTCCATGGAATTTCTTGTTTGTGATACTAAGCATAGATCATTATCTCTTTCATTTCCTATAAGGAAGGTATTCATATTTAGACAACAAAATTGCACATTCCTCTCTTCACTACTATGCATTCCTCATAACAAAATTGTACATCTCGAAAGCTCAATTTTCAACAACCAACTAGCACAATACATATGCATTCCTCTCGTCACTACTTTGGTCAAGTTGCGAATATGCTCATATGTCCCCGTGATTTGGCAATATAGATTGACAGAGAGGTATATATGGCAAGAGTAATGACTAGCACAGTACGTGTACAACACATCCAATACAACCATATCCTCACTGCAAATCAAAACACACATATTCATACAATAGATTTGGCCCAAATTAACAACCGAGAAAGATGAAACACAGCAAAATTGACACCAAGTCGGCAAAGTCCCCTGTCGAAAAATGCCCAAACTGATCGAAAATCACCACCAACCTGCCGTAAAACAACGATTTCAATGCTGCTAGAGAGAGAGGGAGACAGCCAGAGAAAGAGAGAGAGAGAGAGAGAGAGAGAGAGAGAGAGAGAGAGAGAGTGACACCAGATGACGCAAACCTATTGGACTGACGGTGATAGCGAAGACGCTTCCTCCGCCGACTAACGACAGAAATGGTGGGCGACAGAGAGGGTAGGTTTTTGTCGTGTGCGTGTGGGAAGGGTTTTGGTCGACTGGAATCTGAGGTGCCATTTCCCCTCTTTTGTTTTCATTTGCCGTCCAATATTTAGCGTCGCACAATTAAAATAATGCTAATGGCATCAGAATATAGATTTGGTCATCAGAATTCGACTCTGTTGGCACCGGATTTAAGTACCTAATGCTAAAATCTATTCTATTGGACACGTTTTCCTTATTGGACGCTAAAGAGCAGACTCTGTTAGAAACAAAAAAGTTATCCAATGCTAAAAGTAACAATGAGACGGTAATAAAGTCGAATATTAAAGTGATGCTAATTATTCGACGCAAACACCATGTTTTCCTATTGTGCTTTTTAGTTTGAAAACCTTTTCTTATTCAAACTAATTGCAAAGGAATACTTGGTTTCATGAAAAAAAAATTATCAAATATGCAAGCATGAGGGGAACTTTTGGTTTAACAATCATGGCTTAACTAGTTTTCATTCTCTAATGAATATATATAGCGATCAAAGAATTCTTTAGTAGA
The DNA here is from genome assembly GCA_029747015.1 of Carnegiea gigantea. Lineage (NCBI taxonomy): Eukaryota > Viridiplantae > Streptophyta > Magnoliopsida > Caryophyllales > Cactaceae > Carnegiea > Carnegiea gigantea. Next base: position 10,161 of record JAKOGI010000333.1, read on the forward strand.
TAGTTTAACCTGTGAGCTTGCCTATGGTAATCATTAGAGCAGAACTCCTGCCAAAAAAGGAGGAATTTCAAACTGAGATGCCATGACTAATAGAACAGGTTTCTCCTTCTAGCAGAGTCCTTATGAATATTTTAGAATTTTGTACAAATAGTTGATCATGCTTTGGTCTTTTGTCTTTTGCCTATCTAATAGTACAAAGATTCAGCCTTTTGGAGTTACAAATGAAATACATGTGCTGTCCTTATGATATTCAAGCAAAAATAAGTTCATATGTTTAAGAAATATGGTTCAATGACTGGTATGCAGCTATATCGACTACTATTATTATTATTACTATCATATTTGGAAGTCCTGGAGTACTACAATTTCTTTCCTAGTAGATTTAGCATTGACGAAGTTAGATTCCCAACAAATTCAATCCCTCTAGATGACCTCATGATGTAAAGTTAGGAATATAGAATGGTAGCTTACGTCATGGAAATAAATGTCTATGCAAAAGGATCTATTGGATTCTCACATCCCCCGATGGACTGACAAAATCTCCATCTGATAGAACTCTATATGTCGAGGCACATTGCATAGCAGTTGAGTATGAAAAAAGAAAAGCCAAGCCAACTCATTATCTTATTCAAATAATTGATTTATAAGATCCCAATGATCAATGAAAGAATGGTTTCTAGAACAACAAGCTGTAGTTAGTAATCATGCTTTAGCAAGAACCATTGGGCATCACAACATTTATCATCAAATGTGGGCATTGATTAAACGAGAAGAAATACTAATGCATTGCAGGAATACAACTTTCATTTATCATAAAGAGTTCAACAAATATGTGAAGGTAGAAGGAGCTATTTTAGAAGATATCTTTGATTATCTCTTTGATATAAGAGTTGAAAAATTCCCATTAGAAAAAGGAAAGAAATTTCTACATGAATTATTTGAAACATGGGATCTAGAGCATCTTCAACTCAATGAAGATTTTGATAATTATCTAGATAATGATGGATCGGAAGATATCATTGGAGATAAAGACATGCAAAATCTCAATGGATGACTGGTCTTATCAGCATCAAGTGCTCTGAAAAGTTGTTGCACTATTATTGTGTTATTTTGTCAAGTGTTAAGTTAGTAAAATAATACAATCTTCTGTAGCCATGTGAAACCATCATGTAGCAATAAGTGTACTGCAGTCGTTAGGGTATCCTCTGTGTTTTCTATTCTCTATAAATGGAGAAATTAAGTGTTATGAAGAGACATGGTCATCTAAGCTTACTTAAGCAAAAGAGAAGTGGGTTTCTCCATTTTTCTATGAGTAAGCATCTTTGATAATCTAGTTTTTTAACTCCCTCTTTAATCTTTTAGTTATAATATCTCCACTTTCAAGCTTTCGATAAAAGAAGTTTTTAGAAGAGAACGTTATTCAATCGAACCTTATGTCTCAAATATTATAATTTCTTCATTAAGATCTACAGTGCTTAAAGGTATTAAAGAAAAATTCATTAGTGACTATGGTCCAAGGTAGAAAATGAAATGGATCTGTGTTGCGTCTGATCTAATGAAGGTGTACTTAAGATTAGCAATCCCCGTAAACTGGAAGCTAGAGGAACACAAAGGTTTAATACCAACTAAGTTCAGGTAATGATCAAAACTCTCTAACTAAGCTTTATTATGCTGCTAAGCATGGTGGGCCTACAATCATTAAAAATATAATATTTATGATACAAGTATTAGATTATGATAATTATACCAGTAAAATTATTATAAGAAATTTAATTGTTAAAAACAAGCATATTTCCTAAAAAAACATCTAAAAATAGATTATTTGCATCTTTTACTCAATTTTGGGGTGTTTTTGTAATTTCCAAAAAGTTATGGGTCGAATGTGCAAAAACAACCAGTTTAGGAGATATTAAAAAATCAAAACAACAGTTTGGAATGTAGTTAAAAATCAAAGAGTAAGACCTCAATGTACTAACAAATTAAGTTAAAATATTGAGGCCTAAAAAAATCAATAAAATATATGTGAAGGTAATTACCCCAATTGCATATGGATATTGAAATTAGGAGCTTCTAGCTAAGCAATGAGCTGTCCAAATTCTTCCTTAACTCCAAGGGTGATAATTCGACCTTAACCTTGACCCTTGACTAAGGTTTGACCAAAATTGACAATAGTTGACCAAAGTTTGTTTTTCTTGACCAAACTTGTCGGATAAAAATTGAGCAAGCTTATATCCTTATGCTTTGTTCATGATTGTAGATTCTTCATTTTGATGCTCTTTTATCCCTTTTTTAAGGCTTGAACCACATAAACTAGATGGAATAGAATGAACAATTGAGTTCATCTTAAGCACACCTTTTGAGCTTTATTTGGAAGATAAACTTCAAAGTGACCTAAAAGTTATCCTAAGGTTGGTTTAAAGAGACTGGTATGGGCATTTGTCGCCTTAGGGCTTAACTCACTTATTCCAAAGTTGTAATCCAAGCTTTCCCTTGATGCTCATACATTACCTGAGGTATTACAACTGAAGTATTGTAAAAGGAAATTTCTAAATCCTTAGGGTACCCCTTCATCTTTTTTCCCAGGACTTGCTTTCCATTATCAATGATGATGGATCTAAGAAGTCCATACCTTCTAATCACAACTTTCCATAGGAAGTCTGTGACCCTTTGTTTTGTTATATTAGTTACTAGGTCAGCTTCTATCCACTTTGTAAAGTAATTCAACGCTACCAGCAAGTACTTTATTTGTCCTATGGTATAAGAAATTGGTCCTAGGATGTCCATGTCCCCCATAACAAAAGGAATAAGTTCCACAATTCTTAAGACAGTATGATGAGGAATGGATTCCTTAGACTCCCAAGGTCATATTCAACAAGGACATTAATCACTCCAAAGGATGCTTCTTTTGGATTCAATCTCAAACAATCAACAAGATTATGAGTTTTGACCTAACGTAAGAGCCAAAAGATAGATGAAACACTTCCCACCAAGTTCCTCTCTTAAAGGCTCATGACCACCCAAGAAGAACTCTAAAGGGAACGACTCTACTAACCACTCTTAATTAAAGAAATAAAGACGCAGAGATTTTAGTGAGAGAAAATGGCCATATGCCTTTCCATTCATAATTCAACTCAAGCTAAGTTTACATGGAGATAATGGGGTCCATAAATGCCCAAAATGGGAAGTATTGGCCGTTATAATAGTGGTGCAAGTGTACCGATAAGGAGATCACAAATTATGTTAGAAAAATAAATCAAATTACCACAATAATTACAACCAAAGTGAGCTATAATTTTCAGGATTCATCCTTCATCTTCTAAAGAGCTTTTAGAAGGCTCTACTCTACCAACATAGGTCCCTCCACACATAAACTCTTTCTTGTATGTTTAGAATCACCTCATGCTAATTAATGTCAGTTGTACCTTCCCCAATTAAGGCCAACTTCTAGATTGCTAAAAAACTAGAATTTGTGCACAGCCCAAATGTTTGGACCATTTCTCCCAATATTTGAATCCGATGCCCAATTTTAGCTCATGGGGATAAAATAGACGTATTAGGGAAACAAAATAACTTTGGCTTTCTTCATTTAGGCTTTTAGCTTGAGCCAAATTTAGCAAATTTCCTGACAAAAACCTGCACTGTATAAGTTAGTGTTTTTATCTCTTTAAGGAATTAAAACACATCCTAACTCTATATTTTATGGAATCATCCTAAATCAGACTCCCTAAGCTTCCCAACGAAGCAAAGATGGCCCTAATTAGACTTTGTTTGGATGGTGAGAAGCCAAGCTAAAACTGGGTGAAGTGGATGGAGGGGTGACCAACTTGGCCAAGCAAGGATGACTTGAACTTTAGTACGGGTGAACGTATACCCTAGAGTTGGTTTAGGTCTTGATATGCATCAGTCTCCCCCTCTTGAATAGGATTTTCCCTCAAATCCTCAAAGTTATCCTCTACATAGGGAGTTAGATCACCTACGTTCAAAGTGGCGCTCACATTCTTGTCTCCTGGTAACTCTATCTTGTAGGCATTATCTCCAATCTTTGCAAGCACCTTAAAACCACCTAAAAAGGAATCTCTCTTCCCTTAGGTGCAACTAAACCAAATCTCCCGGATTCAAGACCATAGGCTTTCAATGCTAGTTTGCTCTGACCTTGTAAGAAACGTTAACCTTCTCTATTTGAGGTGGAATTTGCTCATGGAGCTTCTTCATTTCCTTAGCTCTCTCTTAGGCTTCAAAGCACACCCTATGCTCAACGAAAAAAGGAATAAGGTCTACTAGATTAATAGGATTAATTCTATAATAAGCTTCAAAGGGAGAGTAGGATATAGTATAAGTAGGAGGCCGGTTATAAGCAAACTCATCATGAGGAAGCTTTAAATCCCATTCTTTGAGGTTCTTACTCACCAATCCCCTAAGGAGGGTAGATAGAGTCCAGTTGATAACCTTTGTTTATCCATCTTTTTGAGGGTGACAACTAGTGCTAAATAAGAGCTTAGTTCATAACAATCTCCGTAAACACCTCTAAAAATGAGAAAGGAACTTCATCTCTCAATCAGAGATAATGCTCCTGGCATACCATGTAGCTTGATAACCTCCTCGAAGTATAGATAAGCAATGTAAGAAGCATCATTGCTCCGATAACATGGAATGAAATGGGCCATCTTGGAGACTTGGTCCATCATAACCATGATTAAGTCATGCCCTCTTTGGGTTCTTGGCATACCCAAAATAAAATCCATACTAACATCTTTCCATCGGCTACTAGGAGTTAAAAGGGGAGTATACAACCCTTGACGGAAGGCGCTGTTGGCCTTATAACATATAGTATATTTGGAAATAGCTTCATGGACATCACTTGCCATTCTAGGCAAATAAATGTGCTTCTTCAAGATAATGCACCACCATGGGCTTCTCTCACAAGTAGCTCCTGTAGAGAGCTTCTAGGTACACATAACTTATTGTGCTTGAAGAGAAACCTATCTTGCAAAGTATATGAGTCATGATCCTTAGGATCTACAATAATTTCTTAGAAATCTTCATCTTCTTTTTAGAGGTCTTGGATGGTGTAAAATCCCAAAATTTTGGCCTTTAGAGTTGAGAGGAGAGTGTATCTTCTTAATAGTGCATCGACCACCACATTTTTCTTACCATCTTTATACTTGTAAGTGAAGGAAAACGATTGGAGAAATTTTACCCACATGGCAGGTCTTGAATTAAGCTTGGCTCATCTATTGATAAAGGATAATGCCTTGTGGTCCAAACGTATCACAAAGGACATTGGCTTGAGGTTGTGATTCTAATGGGTAAGAGCCCAAATGATAGTATAAAACTCCTTATCACAAGTAGAGTAGTTGAGTCTGGGACCACTCAACTTCTTACTAAAGTAGGCAAGGGTCGTTTGGCTAGATTATGGACCACCCTAATGCCCACGCCACTAGTATCACACTCAACTTTAAAAAGGAGATTGAAGGTAGGAACAGCCAAGATAAGAGTCGAATAAAGCCTTTCCTTGATTGTTTTAGAGGCCCTTTAGGCATCCCTTGTCCATTCCAAAATTCCTCTCTTCATGCATTCGGTTAAAAGAGTCATAATGGAACTAAAGTCTTTGACGAACCAGTAGTAAAAAGTGGCCAATGCATGAAGCTTCTAACTTCCATGATGGAGGTGGGAGTAAGCCAACTTTTGTTAGCCTCAACCTTATATTCATCAACTTAAATTCCCTCACCTGGTATAACATATCTTTGAAAGATAACTTAAGGAGTGAATTATTCACACTTCTCAAGCTTAGCATATAGCTTTTGTTCCCTCAACACTTGAGACACTTGAAAGAGATGTTCCGCATGAGATGTCTGATCATGAGTGTACACCAAGATATCATCAAAATACACCACAGCAAACTTTCTAACGAATGATCTTAAGACCTCATTCATGAGCCTCATGAAAGTACTAGAGCATAAGATAGACAAAAAGGCATCACAAGCCACTTATACAACCTATACTTAGTCTTAAAGGCTGTCTTCTATTCATGTCCTTCTTTCATCCTAATTTGGTGACAGACACTCCAAAGATCAATTGTAGAAAGGACCTCGGAGCCATAATCGAAGAGTAGGAAATTGATACTTGATAGTGGCATTGTTTATAGCCCTAGAGTCAACACATAAAGCCAAGTCCCAGCTTTCTTAGGTACTAATAGAGTGGGAACTATGCAAGGACTCGAGCTCGCCCTAATGTATCCATGGTCTAGCAATTCTAGAAGTTGTCTTTGTAGTTTTTTTGACTCACTAGGATTGCATCAATAGGCTGACTTGTTTGAAAAAGAAGCACCTTGTAGGAGATCGATTTAGTGCTCAATTCCTCTTAAAAGAGGGAGCTCAAGAGGTAAACCATTCAGATCCACAAACTCTTTCAAGGGTGATTGAGCTAAGGGATGCATGGGTTTCACTCCCTTACTTGTGTTTGATTCTACCATAAGTAAAGCAAGTAAAGTCTTGCTATGACTAATAGCTCTTTCTTCCCGTGTTTCACTCATAAATAGGCTTTTCTCACTCCCTTTCCCCGGTTTAGATTTGAGGGGTTTAGGTGGACGTAGTAGTGTAAAAGTAAGATTATGACCCTTGTGTTTCAATGCATATATATTGCCATGCCCATCATGAATTACATGATTATCAAACAACCAATGCCTACTAGTAACCAGTGTCGTACATCCATAAGAAGGACATCACGCAGTACCTCACCACAAGACGGGCCTATCGAAAATGCAATAAGAGCTTGCTTAGAAATGTTACCTTGCTTTCTACATGAGCTATTAGAGAGAATAAGGGGTGGGATGCACCTTGATGGATAATTAAAGCTTGTTAATAGGTGTTGTGGAAGCTACATTGGTGCAACTTCCACCATCTATAACGAGCTCACACACTTTACCTCCAACAGTGCATCGGGTATGGAAGATTTGTTTTCTTTGGCTTGACTCACAAGGAGCATCTTAGGCATGGAGTGCTCTTCGGATTACCAAGAATTCACCCACGTTAGGAGTGATCAAAGTTTAGTCCTTTTCCTCGGCTTCCTTCTCACTAGTTGCTTCCTCAATAGCTTGAATTTTTTCTACTTCTCTAATGGTGAGAGTTCTCTAAGTGGGACAATTAGCTTAGAAGTGTCCATAACCATGGCATTTGAAATGCTTTTTACACACCAACCTCTTTGGTGGTTCACTAGCAATTGCGTTACTGTTGTCAAGGGCTTTGACGGGTGTAGGGGTAGTGTTAACTTTGTTGGGGGAGGAGTACCCCTTAGGCATACTTTGAGGGAAAATAGAGGACGTGGTTTGAAAGGTTTTTCGACTCTTAAGTTGGTTCTCAACTTTGATGGCTAGATGACACACATCATCAAAGGATAAGTAAGATTGTGGATCCACTATACTAGCCATGTTAGGAGATAACCCCTTGGTGAACCTAGCAGTCTTGAGTTTGGGTTTTTCACCCAAACCAACCCTCATTTAGAGTTGTTCAAACTCTCTAATGTGTTCTTCTACCTTTAAATTCTCTTGGTTGAGAGAGGTGTTCTTCAGGTAGAGTTTTTGTTTGTAAGAAATGGGTAAGAATCTCTTGTCCATATGCTTTTTGAGCTTGCAGCAAGATTTGATTTTAGATTTGGCTTCACTAACCCTACTCTTCTTTAAGTGCTTACACCATAGTGAAGCATAGCCCTTCAACTTAAGAATGGTCAATTTAAAGGTCTTCATATCATTATACTCCTTGAGTTCATAGATCCTTTTAATGGCTTGAACCTAATCAAGATAGCTCTTCGGGTTAAGATTATCATCAAATTGTGGAGCCTCAACTTTGAGATCTTTAAGGTCCTCCCTTGGATGTCTTCTTCTTCTAGGCATGTCTTTCGTATTATCAAAGTTTTCATGACAGGATGAGTATGCTATGTCAATAGGACTAGCATCATAGCCTCGTTGGTAAGGATTTTGATATCCTGATTACTTCATTTGCTCAAGATCCCTTGTGAGTTTCTCACTTGTTCTTGTAGCTCAAGGATGACCCAATCTCTTCTCATTTCATGGGTTTGTCCAATTGGAGTGCCCCTATATGAAGAGGAGTCTCCTTTACGGGCCATTGTAAAGTTAAGGGAGAAGGTATAAGACAGAAATAGGGGTAACAAGGATTGCAAGGGATACCAAAAAAGGAGAAAAAGAAGAAACAAACGACCACAGGGGGGTCTTCACTACCATGATCTGTGGGCCCTAACCACGATCAGATTATGATGGAGTCTATCCTGGTTATTTTTTAAATTTTTATGACGGCTTTTTTGTGAAGTTTTTGGATTGTGTTTGGTTTAGGAGTTGTGTTTCAGGCTTTTACGGGTTCTTCATGGACTCATGAGTGGTGATGAAGGTAGTAAATGAGGGAAATTTTTGAAGAGTCAAAGTGTGGATTTTCGGAATAAAATTGAAAAGGTAGAGGGGCGTTGAGTGAACGAAGGTTTTGATTCAATAACCACCAAAAAGAAACTCTAGCTCTAATATCAACTTGATAAGGAATGGATTTCTTAAACTCCCAATATCATAGTCAACAAGGAAACTAATCACTCCAAGGATGCTTCTTTTGGATTCAATCTCAAACGATCAACAAGATTGTGAGTTTTAAACAAAGATAAGACCTAAAAGATAGATAAAACACTTCCCACCAAGTTCCTCTCTAAAAAGCTCATAGCCACCCAAGAAGAACCCTAAAGAAAAGACTTTACTTACCACTCTAAATTAAAGAGATAATAATATAGAGATTTTTGTGAGAGAAAATGGCCACATACCTTTCCATTCATAATTCAACCCAAGCCGAGTTTAAATGGAGGTAGTGGGTTCTATAAATACCTAAAATGAAAATGATTAGCTATTAATATAATGGAGCAATTGCACTAATTAGGGGATTACAAATTATCTAAGGAAAATAAATCAAATTACTAAGATAACTACAACCAAGGTGAGCTATATTTTCCACGATTCATCATCCAACTTTTCGGGTGCTTTTGGAAGTGGCACCACTTGAAAAATCTTCCTTGGTATGTATAGAATCACGCCATGCTAATTAACCTCAAAGATGATAGTTCTACCTTTTTTGATTACGGTTAATTTTTAGATTGCTTCAAAACTAGAATTTTGTTCACACTCTATATATTTAGGTCATTTCTCCTAATACGTGAATCAAATGCCCAATTTTAGCTCATGGAGATAAAATAGACATCTTAAGGAATCAGAAGAACTAGGCTCGCTTAATTTAGGTTTCGGTAGGTAGGAACTTGATCGAAACTCAACAAATTTCCCGACAAAAACCTGCACAATATAAATTAAGTTTCATGTCTTTATGGAATCAAAACACATCCTATCTTCAAATTTTATTGCACTACCCTAAAGTAGACTTTATAAGCTTCCCAAAAAAGTAAAGATTCCCCCGATTGGACTTTATTTGGATGGTGAGAAGCTAAGCCAAAACCAATTGATGTTCGGGAGCGATGACTATCTTAGCCAAGAAAGGATGGCTTGGACTTTAATGGGGAGGTGAAGGCACAGTCAAGAGATGGTTCGGGTCTTGGTATGCATCATAGTAGTGGTTTGTGCATGTATTTTTACATAGTAGAGTTGGCATTTTATCATATTTTTTAGCATAGTCTTGTATGACTTTAAACAAGGTAGGCCAATAGAATCTTATTCTCAGTACTTTTGTTCCTAGCACTCTACCCCTTATCTATGATCAAGCACTCTACCCCCTACCTGTGATCCATAATCTACCAAATGGATATCTTCAAAGATGTACTGTACCATTTCCTCGATCACACACTTTAATAGAGTTTTCCATATCCTCTTTTCTACAGTACCATGCTACCCTTCTCAGCTTTTTAGCTTCTTTTGGGTCATTTATGAGCTTTTCATTCTTCATAAAATCTGATTATTCATGCCATTTAGGATTTGCACACAGACCTCTTTTAGGTTTATGCTTCTATGTCTGATAACTTCCTAGAAGACTTACCTTGCAAAATCATTTGTCCTAAACTTGCTAGCTTGATAATACATCTGCTTAGTAGTTGTCTGATCTTGTTATATAGACATCTCAAACTATAGAAAGTCTTTGATGGACTCTTTAACCTTTACCAGGTACTTAACCATCTAGTTTCCTTTAACTTCAAACTCTCCCCTAATTTGACTAACCTCCAGTCGTGAGTCACTGAAAACCCTGACACTGTTAGCCTATAGGGTGTTGCATGATTTCAAACGTACTATAATGGCTTTATATTCTTCCTTATTATTTATAGCTGGGAATGAAATCCTTATAGCATACTCAAATATTTCTCCTTCTAGAGAAATTAGAATCAGCCCAGGCGCTAACCCATTATACATGAAGGATCTGCCTACATAAATTGAACAACAATGTGGTCTACCTCTAAGGCTTTGGCGTTGAACCTACACTAAGTTAGGAAGTCTAATAAGACATGTATATTGATTGCTATTTTATTTCTGTACTCTATGTCAAACCTTGAAAACTCCGCTACCTAGAGCGACATCCTCCTTAAGCAGTCATACTTCCACATCTTCTTGTTTAATGGCCAGTTGATAGGCCTAAAACCACATGAGTGTTGTAGTTTAGATAAAATATTATTCCCATAAGGACCAACATGATCTATTGAGTTTATCCTTTATAAAAATGCTAAGCAAGCATAAATCAATTTTAGGGAATTTTCTAAATAAATAAATCTATCACTTACTTTAGAATTCTATCAATTAAAAACAGTTTTGGATTTGTTTCACCAATTATGAACCAAATTTGATAAATAATGTTTATGATTACTGTAATTCGGATGAAGCAAAGGATGGCAAACATACAATATCAAATCCTCTCTTTCAAAATGAATTGAAATATTTAGACTATGTATACTACCATTCTTTTAAAGAGATTCTCGATTTAGTCTAAAATTTAGAATCTACATTGTGAAATTTCCTCTCAACAAGCAACTTTCTCTCAAAAGCAGCTATGTTAAGTCTATACTTGTCGATCCAATAGTGGATTTCTTCTTTCAGTACTTCATCCAACTATTTGATATTTGCAAGTTAATTTGGCCAAAACTACAAACAACGTTCATACACAAGATAGATTGAAACATTCCAAAGAAGAATAAGCATATTATTGATGAAGATTAAGGATCGATGTTCATAACTTAGGTATTAAATTCCAAGACTAGAGAAACTACTTAGTCATGATGATTAAAAACAAACACAGTTGTTCAAAAAAGAAAAGCAACCAAACAAAACTAATCTATTGAGTTTAAAGAACAAGGGAAGAGAAAACTTAGCAACAATGGAGTTTCATGGCAATTTTTTCAATCTTTAAGGCTCCAAATACAAGCAATCCTTCTTCCAGTCTTCCTTTTGCTCCAAAAAGTGATAAAAATTACAAAACTACTGAGTGATTTCTAAAGAGAGAGGTTGGGGTTTTTTTCTTCAAGCGGCCGAGCATTCCTTCAAATAGGAGCTACCGTTGATTCTGAGCCACACAAGCCAAGGAAAATGAAGAGTTATAGTAGTTTCAGAAATGCCACGAACTATGACCACCAACCACGAACGGTTTGTGGAGCCTCTGACTCGGAGTTCTGTTATTCTTCTCTTTCTTCCACACGCATGGTGACTGGGGGCATCCGTGGTGAGTTATATACTTGACCTTTAAGGGTTAATGCTTGATCAAAAAGGTCTTAAAACCTGTAAAAGTCATCAAAGCACTATACCCAAGTGTAAAATGTGATTATTTGGGGTATAAACTAAGCATAAAACTGATGAATCTCCTAAAAATACATCAAAATGACCCTAAAATAATATGTTGTATGGGTACTTATCACTAATCTATTAAGACATTGATTGGATATGCTTAAAAGCAGGATCATAATTTTCTAGCTGCCATGGTCAAGCCTAGGGCCAATTTGTCTATATTTCAACAATTGAGTTTTGGACATTTTAAGACATAACTAACAAAATAAACAAGGATGTGCTTCCTATCCGGCTCATCTACATAAACTGCACTTACAACCAATTTTGATGCTGATAAGTACATGTAAAGATCCTTCATAGGGCTTCAGCTGGATAGGGAAGCTGTCTTAGATAGGTCATATTTGACTTGTCTAAATTCTTCCTCCACTTCTTTAGTCCAACTAAAGTCTTTTATTGGCCTTATGCACTTCATGAACGGGAGGGGCTTTTGTGTAGAGTTGGAAGCACATCTTCCCAGGACTACCATGCCTCTTCATAATTCTTGGGTTTGATATGTCTAGAATAGCATCAACTTTTTTATGATTTACTTGAATTCCTCTTTTATTAAAGCCTATAAACTTGCCAGCTGATACCCTAAAAACATACTTTTTAGGATTCAACTTTATTCCAAACCTTCTCAGAGTATTAAAAGCCTTGTCTAGATCGAAAAGGTGTTGATCTGAAGTCTTGGACTTTACTATTGTACTATCCATGTACTCTTCCATGTTCCTACCAATTTGACCTTTAGAGAGATAATTTTGCCTCTAAAGTGCTTGTTGACTAACCTATGGTGCATAGCACTAGCATTTTTCAACCTAAATGGCATGACCTTATAACAATAGAACCCCTAGTGTATGAAAAAGTTAGTATGCTCCTAATCTTGCTCCTACATTGGTATTTTATGAAAATCAGAATAGGCATCCATGAAAGTGAGATAACCGTGACTGCTAATTAAGTGCATTAATTGATCAATTTTAGGAAGTGGGAAGCAATCCAAGATGGGCCTTATTTATATCTATGTAATCAACACACATCATTCAGGAACAATTTGCAATTTTTACCATCATTATGTTTGCCAACCACTAATGATGGTAGCATTCTTTGATGAGTCTTACATCAGACAACTTCTACAATTTTTTTGACACTCCCTGATTTCTATCAATGGCAAAGTGTCTCTTTTTCTACTTCATAGGCTTTTCTAGAGGATTTATGGTTAGCTTGTGAACCATAATCTCAAGATCTATTCTTAGCATTTCTTGTGCAACATAAGTGAACACATCTGGATACTGCCTGAGCAGTGATATCAATGTTTCCTAGAAGGCTAGCTCCATCTCTACACGAATTTGTACTGTTCTAAACTAGTCTTAGGCTAGTGATATACCTCCTGTAGTTGACCTATAGGCTTTAGCCTAGGATTTTTATTGTGTCTACTGTCAAGCTCAAGGACTAAGATCAACCATAGCTTTCCTTCAGTTTTAGAAGGCCACAAGGATGCTAGTTGGATAACTAGCTTGGGTGAAAATAAGTCCGCATGTGGTTGGGTATTTACTCCACTAAGCGCATCCATGTCTTAGGCTTCAAAGAAACAAATATACATAACTCATTCAACCATCGAATCGAAATTTCCTACTCTAGCTACTGTAGGAAAAGAAGCTAATGGCTCAGAAATCTTTCGTTAGTTATCAACTTGTGGCCACAACCAATGTCGGTTATTTCTTTGCATTACAACATTGAGGCAATAATGTCTAGAGTATTCAATAGGACATATGAAGAGAAATCTAAACATATTAGCCTCAGACATGCCTATGTTAAACATTGGTTTCAGGAGGTGTAATCACCAATGTATATGAAAGATCTTGTAATAATCTAGCGGATCTGTTTACAAACACTCTCTCAGAAAAAATGGTGAAATCTACTGCTAGTGGAATGGGTTTGAAACCATTCATTTGAATCTTTGGTAATGCGAACCTAACTCTTTCTCTAATTTGATGAGTTAAAGAGTTTAATGGCTAACAACAAATGACTGATAAGTGATTAGATGCTGAACTTTTGTTGATCACTTACTGTGAATATTTGAGGTTAAATGTTTTGCATTCTTAACGGAATCCATGGCTTTAATTTGCAATAGTATGGTTTTCGCCTATATGAACAATGCAGGATGGTGTCATCCCAACAAAATTTTAATATTTTTCTATATTGTTCATGAATCCAGGATTTAGCACATGGCCAAATAAGTGCTAAGATTTAAATATTTTGGAAATTGATACATAGAAATACATGAGTGACTTATCCGGGTCTAACATGTGAATTATGGTTTAAGCAATCAAACCACTATTAATTTAGTTGTAACCTTAATGAGTTTGTACTAATTGGAGGTTTAATTCTATCGACACCTTCATCATGCACGTTTGTATAGTACAAATCTAATAGTATAACTGGCAATTTGCTGGTGTGGGCCAGGGATGAAGTTATGGTGGGGTCACATGGGGTGAATCGGGCCCGCTTTAAAAAAAATGTGCTAGTTAAGTTTAAAAAAAAAAGAAATAACATATATATGTAATTTATGATGGACCAATTGCATCAAAACAAGGCTGCTTTGGTGGTAGAGAGGGCGCGAAACTTGGACAGAGGCATAGAGTATTCCTCACGCATCCCAGGTTCAAATCTTGCTTCTAACGTTTACACTTATAAGCTCTCTGTTTTTTTTTTTTTTTGGGCCCAAGTTTTAAACTAAATTTCGCCACTTTGCCCTTCCCCTCATTTGATTCGCCCACTGCCTAGTCACAGAGACACAAATACAGCAACGGAGCAAGTAAGCAAATAGTCTAGCCGCCACGCCAAGCCGCCCAAACCCACCTAGCCATCCACCACCGGTACCGGAGGCGTTTGCCCAGTCACAGAGACACAAACGCAGCAACAGAGCAACTAGTCTAGGCTGTCCAGCCACCACGTCTAGCCGCCCAAACCCACCTAGCCATCCACCACCGGTACCGGAGGCACTCCCCGGCAGCCACCGTCAACCCTCCAGGCCGTGTGCCCGTATCGCTGCACCGCCCACCACTTATTTGAACTTTGAAGGTACAAACCCTAGAGTTTTTTAATTTTTGTTTTCTTTATCAAATTTTTGATTGTTTACTTTTAATTATTTACATAGTTAGACTAGTTTCAATTATTGTAATCATTTGATGAAATTGGCTATAAATCATTTGTCAATTGTAATTGTATGTGTTGTTCACTCCTTCGATTCTCTTCTGATTAGTTATAATTATTGAATATCCTTCACTTACCTAATTAAATCTTTTTTTGTTCAGTTGAAAATGCATATATATTTCAACTACTAAATTGTTTCCTTCAACTTCTGCACCTGAAAATTCTCCTTTGAATCAAGAAACCGGCGAACACAACACTCAAACACAAACCTCAAATTTTGATGCAAACACTAATCCCTCGTCTTGTGGGAGAAGCCGGGTTGATTCAAGTGCTCTTCAGTCAAATCCAACTGACAGAAAACCAATTTCACATTGTCATCCAATTGAGCATGATGAGGTAAGAAGACTTTATATTCAGAAAGGCCCTTGTCAACCTCGAAATCATGCTTTTCCTCAAAGATTGATGTCTGGAAATTATCGTCATTTCAATGGGTCTTGGTTTGATATGTATGGCAATTGGTTAGAATATAGGATAAAAGAAGATGCGACTTTTTGCTTGTGTTGTTATTTGTTCAGAATAAGCATGAAAGTTCAAGTCATTTTGGAGGTGAAACATTCACTTCTAAAGGATTTAGAAGTTGGAATAAGACAGAAAGATTTAAGATACATGTGGGCGGGTCAAATAGTGTCCATAATCAATGCGTAAAACGATGAGAAGACTTGATGATGCAAAAGCAATTCATACGGACTGCCTTGGATAAACAATCAGAGCAAAGTAAGTCTAAGTACTACACTCACCTGAATGCTTCAGTTGATATTGTGAGATTACTTTTGTTTTCTGCATTGCCATTTTGAGGCCATGAAGAAAGTGAATTGTCGAGAAGGAAAGGACTTTTTAAGACTGTCTTACAGTTGCATGCGGAAAAGAATGACAATGTGGGAAAGGTTATTTTAAAAATGCTTCAGGCAATCCCTGACACCCAGAAAGAAATTGCAAATGCTTGTTCAAAAGAAACTGTGAAGGCTATTCTTGAATAACTTGACAATGGATATTTTTCTATATTAGTTGATGAATCCCGTGATGTATCATGTAAACAACAAATGGCTCTCGTTTTAAGGTTTGTTGATAAAAGGGGATTTGTTATGGAGCGTTTCGTTGGCCTTGTTCATGTGACCGATACTAGGTCTTTGACATTGAAGGAGTCTATTTATTCATTACTTTCTGGATTATCATTGAGTCCATCTCGAATAAGGGGACAAGGGTATGATGGGGCTAGTAACATGTGAGGTCACATTAATGGACTTAGAAGCTTGATTATGTAAGATTGTTCATCAGCCTATTATATTCATTGCTTTGCTCATCAACTTTAATTAACTTTGGTCGTGGTTGCAAGAAATCATAACGATATTGGATGGCTTCTTAACCTGGTTGGTGTCATGTTCAATGTGATTAGAGGTTCCTATAGACATAGAGATGAATTTCGAGAAAAACAAGCAGAAAAGGTTGTAGAAGCATTACGTATGGGTGAGCTTCAAACTGGGCGAGGTTTAAATCAAGAACTTGGGCTATAAAAACCCATAGACACTTGTTGGGGCTCTCATTTTAAAACATTCGCCAATATTATTATCATGTTTGATCCAATTCTTGATGTGCCTGATGTGATTAGAGATTATGCTAATCATCCAGAAGACAGGGTCAAAGCCAAAAGTGTTTTAGATGGCATGCAAAAATTTGAGTTGGCTTTCTTGTTGCATTTGACGAAATAGGAATTACAAATGCTCTCAGTCAAGCTTTACAAAGAAGAGATCAAGACATTGTCAACGCCATATCATTGCTTAGTTCAGCTAAGCGACAGCTACAAATGACAAGAGATCAAGGATGGGATTCTTTGATTGAAAATGTTTATGCATTTTGTCACAAGTACGATATTGAGATTCCTGTCATGGATTATTTTCATGTTATTCGGGGACAAAGAGTAAACCGCAGAGTTTCTAAGGTGACAAATGGACATTACTATCGTGTTGATGTGTTCTACACAATTCTTGGTATGCAGATGCAAGAGCTTAATAGTCGCTTTCCTGAAGCGAGCACCAAGTTGCTTCTCAGTGTAGCTTGTTTGAACCCAGTATATTCATTCTCTAGTTTTGATAAGGAAAAAAATACTTCGAATGGCTCAATTGTATCCAGATGATTTTGATGAGTTGGGCATTAAGGCACTTAGTTGTGAACTTGATTCTTCTATTATCAATGTACATGAAGATGAGAGGTTCTACAACTTGAGGGAAATTGGTGAGCTTTCAAGCAAATTGCTTCATACGAAGAAGTATTTGAGCTTTCCTCGCCTATATCTACTTGTGAACTTGGCATTATTTTTACCAGTTTTCACTTCAACTATTGAAAGGGTATTCTCAGCGATGAAGATCATCAACACCAATTTGTGCAACAGAATGTTAGATGAGTTTTGAAATAATACTGTTATTACTTATTTTGAGGATGATCTTTTTGAAACAGTATCAAATGATGATATCATGTATTGCTTTCGAAACATGAAGGTTCGCCAAGGACAATTGCTATAATTGTATTAGCTTTGTAATTTCGGTTTTATGACTATTATTAAATTTCAAATTTCAAATCATATGTATGTTTGAGTCCTGACCCCGCTTGAATTAATTTCTGGATTCGCCACTGGTGTGGCTATGACATTTTTTGAGATTGAAATAAAAGTAATTAATGCAAAAATAATGGTCAAGGTAATTAGCTAAAGTGGGCTACACAATGATTGCACTTGTTGGGCTAGACTTAAACGCATGCAAACATCCCATGTGGAAGAGTGGAATCTTTCATATCACGAACTTGACGGCTGATCCAATCAAAGCACTTATAAATGGTTTGCCCGTTTGATTTGTTTGCGGCCCACGCTGACCTTGACAATCTGAATTTCGATCAATTGCTTGCCTAGACAATAGGCAACATAGCAACAAGTGTAAACAAATACTAGTGTGCATTCCATGCTTTGCACATACATATATAGAAATTTTATGATCATATTATTTTTCTTCAAAGGGTATGTGATTTTATCGTTTATGTTAATTAGAAATGCTAATATATTTAACTAATTATTATAGAAAAATATCTACATAAAATATTTTATTTTGGACATATTATTTAGATTGGCAACTATATTTTTGGTTGGACACCATTTGTAGCATGATCAAATGAACGATTCTTATATTTGATGATTTTTATAAAAAAAGAACAAATATAGGGGAAAAAGGGGTGAAGAAGTTAGTGCCAAACGGTATACATGTATGATAATTGTATACATAATTTTGAAGCACGTAAATGCATTTATCATATAATTGAGAATTCGAAATCAAAGAATTCGTCATCAACGGATTGCATATAATTTTATATATGTAATAATGTATCAATTTGTAGTTGGTTCTCAAAAGGATATAAGGTCATTTTCATGATAAGGCAAGTTTGTGTGTCAATTTTTATATGCTACAATTTAATTAGGGGTCCTTATAGACATATTTGTAAAATAAATCTCATGAATGTTAGTGTCCAATAATCATGTCACATTTGTAAAATAACCATCATTATTTAAAGACCCTTTTATTGAAAAAAGAAAAATAAAGATATAAAAATATTATACCATGTAAGATAAATGTATTTACGAATTTCAAAGTTAAATACACAATCATTATATGTGTGCACCCTTTGACACTAACCTTTTCACTTTTTTTTTTTTTAATAAAAAGCATCCAATATGAATTTTGTTCTCCTACCTTTTATCCTTGGATAATGTCACCTTCATCTTACCCCAGGTTTTTTTTTAAAAAAAATAATTTTTGGCATATGTTTAATTTCATTTGGCCTATGGGAGTTGTCTTTTATAATTTGGATAATGAAGGGTGATAACTGAAATATTAAACCAATCAATTTATAAATTCATAATGGTTAAAAAAAATTGAATAAAAAATAATTATTTAACATTGATATTCAAACATGGGTAATAAAATTGATGACAATTAAATTAATCAAATAAAGTATAGCCACATAATATTGATATGAATGTGAGATAGTCAGTATGAGTTTGCCACTTGCCAAAACATCATTAACCTATTCAATCCACTCAATTTTATATTATATATATGATATATGATATATGATTCGCAACAATAATGGTCGTAGAGTACTTGTTGCTTTGATGGCAAAGTGGAAGGTCTTAGGCATTTTGTCTTGGACTGCCTGGGTCCAAAGCTCAATGGTCGCACAGAGTGAAATAATTTTCTCTGTATTCATTTTTTTGGTTACTAACTACTTTTCTTTTCTCTTATCGAGATAATTGCAAAGTGATTTTCCATTCAATTTTTCCTTTCTCAGGGCTACTCATTAATTTGTTTCTTTTTTATGGCATGATTAATTTTCCATGTCACCTTCTTTTTTATATGTATTTCTCTTTTCAAATTATTAATATGATTTTTTTAGTGATGAGCAAACATTTATTAATCAAACATTTTTCACTCATGAATGATATAGAACAAAATTATCTTCCAGTATAACTTTTTCTATAACCAAAAAATATAAAGTACGTAATACATGCTCATTAATATATACAATAATTCTCACTAATACATATAGTAATGCGCATCAATGCCAAAAATAAAAGTTTATTAATATTATTGCTTAATTTTTTTATTATAAAATGACAAATATCACTAATATATACAACCATAGTCACTAATACATGCTCACTTATATATATAACAATGTTTACTAATACATTTGATAATGCTTTCTAATATATACAACAATTTTCATTAATATAGGCTCGCTAATATATGCAATGGTACTCACTAATTAATGCAATAAATTGGTATATTTTTCTTTACATTAATATTATTATAATACAATTAAAATGGAGAATGATATATGTATAATAGTGCTCGCAAAATATAGTACTAATATTCACTAATCACTCGGTATAAATACGAATGCTCACAATCACCACATATAATACATGATAGGTTTCGGTTAGCCAAAAAACATTATATATATTTTTAGTGAGCAAGTACACATTTTTAGTGAGTAGATAGTCATTTTTAGTGAGCACAAACACATTCTAGTCCATATCATGAAGTACAATATTTCTTTAGCTAATTGTACATGTATCTTTTTATGAGAGTGGTATGTACATAGTGAAGTACACATTATATTATCCTTTCAACTGTTATGATATATCTTTTTCTAGACTCAAATTTAAGAATGAGGTACTTGAAAAGTTTAGTTAGTGAGTTATACTATGTCTTTTTATTGAGCCTTTATATAGTGTTTTTGTGGGCTGTGACATGCATTTGTGAGCTAAAAGTTAACAAAATTATATTTCATTGATCTATGCTATGTCCTTTAATAAGCTATGGTATTTATTTAGTGGGTTAGAAAAATATTTAATGAGCTATGAAATATACATAATGATCGATATGATTTAATAAGCAATACTAGCTATTCATGATAAAAATTGAGTGAGCAAACAACATAATGCACCATAATTTTTAGAGAGCAAAACAACACATTGCCCATTTTTATTGAGCATGTACATACTTTTAGTGAGCACATGACAATTTTTAGTGAGTGTAAACACATTACAATTTATATTCCTCAACATGATATTTGTTTAGTGAATTATGGTCTATCTTTTGGTGAGCTGTGGTAATATGTATAATGAGATATGCATCATGTAATCTTCTGAACTTTTATATTATGTCTTTTGCTGCACTCAAATTTAAGAATAAGGTGCTTGAAAAAATTTAGTGAGCTGTAAGATTTTCTAATGAGCTTTTATGTAGCATTTTGGTGAGCCGTGACATACATTTAACAAGTGAAAACCTGATTAAATTATATTCTAGTGATCTGTGCTATGTCTTTTAGAGAGCTATGATATTCATTTAGTGAATCAAGACAATATTTATTGAGCTATGAAAGAATGTGGCAATGGATAGGATTTAGTAAGAAGTACTAGCTATTCATAATTAAAAAAAATAGTTAACAAACATTATAATACATTACAATGTTGAGTGAGCAAACCACGATTATACACATTTTAGTGAGCATATACATATTTTTAGTGAGCACATACGCATTTTTGGTATGCACAAACACATTAGATGCTATATTTTGAAATATGCTTGTTTAATGAACTATGCTATATCAATTGGTGAGCTATGGTATATATGTATAATAAGATATACATTACGTAATGTTCTGAACTATTTTGATGATCGTTCTTTATTGAGTTATGAAATATATTTGATCATCAATATAATTTAGTGATTAGTATTAATTATTCATAATAAAAAGAGTGAGCAAACATATAATATACAATTTAAGTTTGATGTATGGTTTTTTAGTGAGCTGCATTGTGACTTTTTGTGAGTATAGTATATATTTAGTGAGCAATACTTTATATTTATCATCCAATGTGTTATGATACATCTTTTGATTAACTCAAGCATAAGATTCTCTATATGTATAAGAATAACATACTTAAAAAGTTTCAATCACTTATACTCTTAATATTTGTTTTAGTGAGTTATGATATTTATTTAATGAGCTATCATATATATTTAGTGAGTTATAAAATATATTCATAATCAATATAATTCATATGAATAATAGTAACTATTCCTAATCAAAATGAGCGAGTAAATAATATAATACACAATTTAAGTGAGTACATACAAATTCTTGTTCATGTTTGATGTACGGTCTTTTCAGTGAGTTACATTGTGACTTTTGGAGAGTTATAGTATATGTTTAGTGAGCAATATTTTATATTTCTCTTCCAATGTGTTGTAATATATCTTTTGATTAACTCAAATATAAGATTCTTTATATGTACAAGAATGACATACTTGAAAAGTTTTAATCACATGTAGACTTACTATTTATTTTAGTGAGGTATGATATTTATTTTAGTGAGCTGTGACATATATTTAGTGAGTTATATAATATATTCGTGATTAATGTGATTCAATGAGCAATACTAACTATTCTTAATCAAAATGAGGGAGTAAATAATATAATGCACAATTATACATTCTTGTTTATATTTTGAGGCATGACATTATCTAAGTGAGTTGCATTATAACTTTTAGTGAGTTATAATATATATTTAGTAAGCAATACTATATATATATATATATATATATATATATATAGAGAGAGAGAGAGAGAGAGAGAGAGAGAGAGAGAAAGAGAGACAGCCAACTTAGTTGAATAAAATAAATAAATTTATGTAAATGAAGTGTAAATAAATTAATTAATAGCCTAAATTATTTTGAAAAAAAAATATTAAAGGAAGATTAGGAGGCAAAAAAATAACACCTTAACAGTGTGTTCAGATGAATTCAAACTCATGACCTACAAGCTGCCAACCAAAAACCCAGCCACTGGAGCAATTGTTACTTGTGAAGGGTTGCTGCACATTTTAGTGTATATAATAAAAACCGGGCGGACAAAGTGAGTTGTCCGCCTAGATGTAGGTAATAATTTGCAACAGGTAACAAGAACCCTACAACAAGTGGTGGGCCGCCTTCTCAGAATTCATCAATGCCTTGGATAAATAAGTTTCAACTTATCCAAAATTGGTTTTTCAATAACTAATGGATAGGATAGAATGGTTTGTTGTACTTGTTAATTTCTTTAATATAAGTACGACAACAAATGCTTTAGTAATTCTCTATCCTTCTTATCAATATACTAATAATATTGAAAAAGAATTCTCTCAAATGTGCTGATTGAGAGAATTGTGACTTTGAATAAGACTAAATCCAAAGTTTTTTAGTAGCACTTCCTACTCGAGCAATACTAATTTGATCTCAAGGAAAGCTCTGGTAGCCTTATGGCCACTCTGTTGGCTTCATATCGTGTTTCAAAACACCCAGTTTCACCGACCTTTATTAGCCGAGACTCAAGACATAATCTGGTGATGCAGTGGGTAAAATTGCAGGCAAATTACCCCAAAGGGATGGAAGTAGTGATTTATTGGAACAAGACATACGCCAATGCGTAGCTAAACTCAAATTTTGATTGTTTTAACTACTTCATTCTTTCCGTGAATGGCTTAAGTAGGTTTGGAATACGTGGGTGCCCCATTTGTGCCTTTCCTAAGTGTTTTCTATTTTTTCTGCTAATCAATTTAGGGTTTTCTTTTGTCTTACATTGCACAGGAAATAGTCGTAATGGAGCTTATTTCCTTTTGTTGAATCTTTTCTAGCACTGGTTTCCATTCTAGTCTGTTGTAAAGGTTTAGTTTAGGGTACAGACTTTGCCTTTTGGTGAGTAATTTGTCCTTAATTGACAAAGTTATACTTCTCCAATCCTTTGGTTACACTTCGTGTTTTCAATTGATTGAATGTGGACAAATCGATTTTTATTTGTTGGATGAGATGAAACGAGCTAATTTAATCTAGTTTGTGAGAATGGCTTTGCTACGGTAACCACTTTTTCCTCTGTAAAATGGTCTATTCATTGACTCAATGTGTGACCAATACTTGGTTGTTTTTTCCGTTTAAAGCATGTTTTGGTAAAATAAAATGATTCCATCTCTAGCTTTTTGCAAATAGGAATAATATCAATTCCAAGTTTATGTGATTCGGCGTATAAAGTAATTTCTCCAGAACAAACACCACACATGTGGTGCTTACTGCTTAATGTTGACAAAAGTAATAATAATCAAATATGGAGTATCTTGAATTCTCATATAATTAGAGACTTTTTTATATTTCATTCTTTCTTTCTATAACAATATGTAATATTAGAAAAAATTTAATTACGAGGAATATTTGTTGTTCATAGTTCATAGTCCTTAACCTTTACCAATTAATTTTGTTGGTAACTTCTTTATTTTAGGGGGTTGTTAGATAGCATGAACTCGCATATATCACTATATCTACTGTTTACCTCTTCTCACGTACAAGTTTATTTTTTTTTTTAAGGGGTGGAAGCAACAAAAAGCCATATTAGGAATAAATATTATGTAAATCAAATAGATTGATTTTATTTTTGTACCTGTCCTAATACCTGTAATTTTCAGTTTCTTGGCATGTAAGCTAAGATTAGGGTTTTATTATTTTTCTCTATCACGTATAAATTGCAGAGGGAGGCCACCGTGATTAATGAGTAAGAGAAAGAAGGGCACGATTGGAGCCCTAGCTTCCATATAGTATTGTGTTTTTCAAAAGTCTTTATGGTATCAAAAGAGATGAGTAAGAAGATACTGATTGATAGTTACTCACCTTCATCCCTTAGAAGGCCCTTGCCTAGCGATCACGTCTATAATCTTCAATTGCAAAAGTAATACTTGTGGCACTAAGGAGGTAGAATTGCTTTGAGATCTAAAAATAAATTAGGGTTCATCGTTGGAACCCTAAAAAGAGTCGTATTTAAGGAAGGAGTTAATCTAACCGAATATAATGCTTGGAAGATGGTGAACTCAGTGATATATCTTTGGATCATTAGTGTTATTAATCCAAAACTACACATCAGCATAGCATATGTGGAGACAGTTGCGGTGATGTGAGAGAATTTGCATAAGAGGTATGTTGTGCCTAATACGCCAAAAATTCATCAACTCAAAACTAATATTGTCGCAGCTAAACAAGGGGGACTTAAAGTAGTCAAGTTTCATTCGTAGTTGGTGGGCATGTGGAGTGAGTTCAGCAACGATGTCAAGATCCATCAATGCACTTACAGAAAGTTTGAGTGCGCGGTTGGGGCCAAAGTGGTGAAGTTAATGGAAGAAGAACAAACTCACCAATTTGTTATGGAGCTTAATGAAAAGTCTTATGCAACCATACGAAATCAAGTGTTAACTCTAGAAACCTTGTAGTCTCTAGATAAAATCTTCAACATAACCCCGCAAAAAGAGAATCACATGCAGCTCATGCTAGGAGACAATCAGACTAAGACTACCATGGCCTTCACTGTAAAGGAGAAGAAGGGTGCCGCCGAGAAGTGTATGTGCAAGCATTGTCAATGTCATTGGCATGAAGAAGCAAGCTATTTTGAAATCATTAGTTATCGGCCTAATTAGGGTACTCTGGTTGGAGGTCGTGGTAGTCTCAGTGGCCGAGCGAGTTGTGGCCGCAGGAGTATCGGTAGAAGGGGTCATGCAACTGGGTGTGAGGTTGTGCACATGGCCATGGCTCTTATGGACCTCGCTGCAAGGCGCCACAGTCCAGTGGAGGCATCTTAGGTCAGCATACTTGGGCCATGCATGGAACATGTATGAAGGCTATTAAGCCTCATCAAAATTCCAAAAGGTGGATATAAAAAATTGTTAGTTAAACCTTTATGGATGATTGATAATGGAGCGTCTCACCACATGACTTATGACTGAAAGCTAATTGATGAAGCTAAGAGTATTCAACCCATTCCAATTCGTCTTCCGACTAGTGTACTCATACGTTGGGTAGAAAACCAAGCATGGTTGGTCTAGTGGGAAAATGTTTTTGAAGGACGTTCTTTATGTTCCCAAGCTCAATTGTAACATATTATTTATGGCTAAGTTGTGCAGAGATTTAAATTAGGCTATGACATTGTATGATGATTCTTATGTGCTGCAGGATTGTACTTTGAGGACTCTGATTGGAGTGACTGAGCAAAGAGATGGGTTTACTACTATATGGGGCACTAAAAGTAAAGAATCAAGTAAATGCGGTGGCATCAGGCGCTTTGTGGAATCACCGTTTTGGGCAACCTTAAAATGAAATTATGTGTACCTTTTTAAGAATTTAGGAATTTTTGGTGATTTGAAAAAGACCAATAAGGATGATGTTTGTGATGTTTGCTTTCCGCCTAACTAGATTAGAAGTTGTTTTTCCATTAGTGAAAGCAAAACAAGTGATTTATTTAAGCTTATTCGTTGTGATATTTGGTAAGACCATATAGGGTGAAAGCTTCTTGTGGGGCAAGTTATTTTCTAACCATTGTTGCCGATGCTATTAGGGATACATAGTTATACCTAATGAAAGAAAAGAATGAGCTAGCCATATTGTTAAAAGGTTTTGTAGCCATGGCTTAAAATCAGTTTGGAAAGAGGTTGGAAATCGTTAGAAGTGACAACGAACTTAAAGCTAAATCTGGACCAATGGAAAAAATTTATTTTGAGAATGTTATAATTCATCAAACTAGCTGCATAGACACTCCGTGTCAAACTGGTAGGGTGGAACATAAGCATCATCATATCCTAAATGTTTCTAGAGCCTTAAGATTTCAAGCTAGGTTGCCATTAAAGTTTTGGGGGAAGTACGTGTTAATAGCTGCATACTTGATCAATTAGACCTCAAATAGTGTTTTGCAAGGGAAAAGTCCATATGAGCTCCTTTATCACATACAACCTCCCCATGATCATCTTAGAGCTTTTTAGGCGCTTATGTTTTATCCAAAATCATTTGAAGATAAAGGGCAAGTTTGCATCACAAAGTAGGAAATGTATTTTAGTTTGCTATCCTTTTGGCGAGAAAGGGTGCAAAGTGTATGACTTAGACACCCATGAAATATTAATTAGCAGAGATGTTGTGTTTTATGAGAAAATTTTTCCATTTGAATTCAATAAAAAAGCCAAAGAAAGTTTAGATGACCATCATGGTACTTTAGGTGATATAATGGTGCATTGATTCTGAGCATTTTATTGAGTTGGGTAAGGAATTGAGTCAAGTAAATACTCCATTCCAGCAATTCAACAAGGGGAACATCGATGAGTCTCAAAATTTTTAGGTCTCCAAAATGAAGAACTTCCTAGCCTAGCATAGCAGCAGGTCATGGAAGATTTGGGCCAAAGGCAGGAATGCACTATGGGCCTTCATTATGATTCAAGGGAGCAAGACACAACATGCCAAGAGTCAGCAGCTCATGAACTTGATCTATCCACTCAGCATGTGGGTTTAAATAGATCTATGCTAGCTTTGGCCTAAAGCATTAGAGGTGGAGAGAGACCTAGAAAAAATATCGACCCATTTGGATTACATCGTATGTTATGGTGCCTAGATTGAAGACCCCATCTCACTTGCTGCACCACTTCAAAAATGGTCCTCGGGTAAGCATTATCCTACAACTCACTATGTCACATATGCTAATTTCTCTGTTACTCACCAATATTGTTTAGGTACCATTAGAAAGGTTGTTGAGCCCAAAATTTATTCCGAAGCTATTAAGTATCCTTAGTGGTGAAAAGCAATGGTGGAAGAAATGAGAGCTTTGTAAGAAAATGAGACTTGAGAGATTATTTATCTACCATTGGGCAAGAAACCTATTAGCTACAAGTGGGTGAATTGTGTCAAGTACAACTCAGATGAATCAATTTGGCATTATAAGGCTATATTATCAGATTGAAGATTTTGATTACAACAAAACATTCGCTCTAGTAGTCAAGACGACTAATGCGCGATGGCTTCTAACAATTGCATTTGCAAAGGGATGGAAGCTACACCAAATAGATGTCAACAATGCCATCCTGTATGGAGATCTCGAAAAATATGTGTATATAAGCATGCCTCCTAATTTCTCATCTAGTGGAACAAACAAGGTATGTAAACTGAGAAAGTCACTTATGAACTTCACCAGGCTCTGCGGCAGCGGTTTGCCAAACTCTCCTCTCATTATGCGAATAAAGATTTGGTCATTCTTATGCGGACTATTCTTCGTTTGTGTCGTAAAAGAGAGGCATTGATTATTTTTTTGGTCTATGTTAACAAATTGTATTGGAAGGCAATGCTAGTCAAGCATTTAAGGATTTTAAAAATTATTTACATGCATGCTTCAGTATCAAGGACCTTGCCCGTTGAAATGTTTTCCGGGGATTGAGGTGGCACATGGACCATACGGCGTAATTTTGTGTCAATGCAAGGGTGCTTTAAAATACTTAATGAGTGTGGACTTTTACATGCCAAATCAACTAAGTTCCTAATTGAAGAAAAGCACAAACTTGCATCGGCAAATAGATGTGTCAAAAGATGCTTACTCAATACTGCCGCTTGGTTGGTCGATCAATTTATCTTACAATTACATGGCCTAACCTTGTTTATGTAATGCACATTCTGTCTCTATTTACGCAAGCTCTCTGGGGAAAAGCACATGGAAGTTGCTCGTCGAGTATTGCATTATCTTAAAGGTGACACTGGATTTAGAATTCTTCCTAACGAAGGTGATGATATGGGCCTTTATGGTTATAGTGATTCGAATTGAAGGGCATGTCCACTTTCAAGAAGGTTGTTAACAGGGTATTTTGTATGATTTGGTGGATCACCTATCTCTTGGAAAACCAAGAAACAAGCCATTATTTCTAGGTCATAAGCTAAAGCTGAATACGGATCCATGACATTTGCTACAAGCGAGTTATTATGGTTTTAAGCTTTCGTAGCATCATTGGGTGTGTTTCTTAAGCAACCAATGAAATTATTTTGTGGTAGTCAAGTTATGCTACACATAGCAAGAAATCTTGTGTTTCATGAACGAACAATGCACATAAAAATTGATTGTCACTTTGTTGGTGAGAAGGTTGAAGCTGGCATTCTCACTCTTTCACATGTTGGGGCTAAAGAGGAACTAGCAAACATCTTTACAAAAGCACTTGGGAAATGACAGTTTCAGCACTTGAAGAGCAAGTTGGGCATTGCTCCAACTTGAAGGAGAGTATTAGGAATAAATATTATGTAAATAAAATAGATTGATTTTATTTTTCCACCTTTCGTAATACTTATAATATTCGGTTTCTTAGTATGTAAGCTAAAACTAGGGTTGTATTATTTTTCTCTTTGTGATGAATAAATTGGAGAGGGAGGTAGTTGTGATTAATGAGTAAGAGAAAGAAGAGCGCGACTTGAGCCCTAGGTTCAACATAGCATTGTGTTCATCAAAAGCCTTTACATGGTGTTTATTCTATTGTACAATTATTAAATGTATATATATTTTTTGAAGTTAATGGATGAACCCATTAGTTGAAAACCAAACAACTTTTATAATAGTCATCAAATTCAAACAAATACATAACAAAAATAACAAAAAATAAACTTTTCGATTGACAGCACTAATTAATACACTTTTGAACACTTTCTTTCTATTTGATCACTGCTTTTTGATGTGACATGTAACAAGGAGACCAACAAATCTTGTATAACCTTCTCGTTGAAAAGATTTATGCGCTCTTATAGTTCATATTTAAAGAGTCGATATGCATTGCAGACCGATCTTGCTACCGAACAATAGTTCGATCCCAAATAAGCAAACCAACATAAAATTGTGAAAGAATCGCACCAAGAGTGAGAGATAGTACAACTCCACAAAGAAAGGGTACAGAGAAACTCTCACAAATGGGGAATGAACATTTATTTGGGAAAGAAAAATATAAAAATTATCAACAAAGGGGAAATTGGTGATTCCCATTGGCTTTTGCTATTCGCAGCCCTGAAAAAACAACAGAAGGAGGTTAGAGTTTTTTAGAGAGAGATGAGAAAGGGACTAGGAGGCTAGTCTTATTAAAGATACTTTCTTATTCACCCATGAGTTTTTTCTTTTATCTTTTCCTTGAGTATTTTTCTTTTATCTTATTGCAATTTATCATTGTCTTATACGTAGTATAGGTGCATTTTCTTTCATATATATATATATATATATATATATATATATATATATATATATATATATATATATACATATATATATATATATATATATGTGTGTGTGTGTGTGTGTGCGCGCGCGTGTTTATATATATAAACAAAACATTTCAAGTTAATATTTGACATATGACCTTACTTTTAAAAAGCGCAAGGTGCACTGAGGCACGTAGGATCCCAAAGCATGAGGCGCAAGGCGTGAGGCGAAGGCACACACATCATGGATACGAGGCACATTTCTATGCAATTTGTTTAAAAAGTATTTCATACTTCACAAAGCATGTTTTGTATAACTAAGTTAGATAGATGTATTAAAAATGTGATTAGACATCAATACGACTGCTAACACCACAAATAACCTTAAGGTATGTTATTTGATCATCATAGTTTCCCAATGCACGTATTTACAATACAAGTTTAGCTCACCTTTTAGCTCCCAAGGGACGAAAAGAAGAAAAAAAGGTAAAGGCAAGACTAAGAGAAAGAAGAAAAAGGGGGAAGATATAGCCTCGCATTCTTGAGGCATACCTTATCCCCTTCGAGGCGCTAACCCGGTAGGCTCATGCCGAGGCACGCCTAGGTGTGCCTCAAGCGGGCATTTTTAAACTAAGCATATGACAAGTTCTTACGGCTATGACATTTAATTCCTAACTTAAACTCAAGCCTATTAAAAAATAATTAAAAAATTATGATTTCTATTATTATTTTTGCCTTATAATTTTTTTTAAAACTATACAAATTAAAAGATTCTAATTCTAACACTATTATTATTACCTTTTTCAAATAAAATATACATAATAAAAGATTGTGATAAAATATTTACCCCTTTATCTCACACCATTGATCATAATAATACCAAATAATAATAAATAGAGTTGACTTTTTTTATTTATGGCCTTTTGTTTCACCATTGATATAAATATGGAATATGAATGTCACATACGTATGATGATAATTATAAATTTTATACATACAAGGGTAGTATTATCTTGACGGACCCATGCCTGAGCTTGATAGGCTCCATTCCCTCAAATCTCAGTTTCAAGTAATTAATTTTGCTTCTATTTTTTATTCTCTTTTTTTGCCGAGGGAAAAATAATTTTGATGATTTAATTCTTTTGGAGAAAAAAATATAGTTTTTCAATGGATAGAGAAGGTGTGGCGCAAGAAGACTTTGTAGATATGGAAAACTACAAGAAGTTGGCTTGAATTAACAAGCAAGATCACATGGTAAAATATAAAATAGTTCATAGATTATTCTCCATAGATTATTCTTCTAGCAACATTTGTTAACTTTCATATCTATAGGTAAGATTATTCTCCATAGATATATACAAATGTGACATTTATTTTAAAAAAACAAATACATAATGGTTTGTATGCTTTAATTAACTTAAAAAGTCATTAATCATGCTTAAAAAGTAATTGAACTTTTAAACTAAAAAAGGTCCAAAATTTTATGTAAAGTTGCTCGATTATTGATTGCAATTCATACATATAGTTTTACAATAGTAAAAATAAAAACTTTTTCTATGCTATGAAAAAGTTAATGATTATTACTACAGTTAAAAATTCATGAGATTTTTCATGCATTCGCATGGGTATAGATGTACTAGTTAAAAATTAGAAAGGAAAAACTATACATACATTTCGGTATGAAGTTTGTTATCTTTATACATATATATTACATCATTTTCATCAACATAAATTAATAGTTCTCGTTCATATTTTAAAATTTAATTTTTAATTCTACTTATTCATTTTTATGTTTGCAAATTGAGGTATAAGCTATGCCGATGAAGCATTAAGGCAACTTTTATCTCTAGGTTTTAAGTCTGTGTTTTATTAAATTTAATTAATCTTTTTGATGTCATACGATGTACACATTTTAACTTGATAAAATATTATTACTTATGCATGCATGAGTTTCTTTACAATTGCTATCTTATTTTTGCAGTAATCCATTTAAATAATTTCATGAATGATATTAATTTCCTTTCTCCTTGACATATTTACGAATCATATCGTATCAGATACATGTATATACCTTTTGTTTGTGGAGCTATGCTCTTAACATACATTAAATGAGATGGATCTTTAAGGATAAATCGAAAAGTTTATTTTCTTTTAGTAATTACAATGTATTTGAATATGTCACTCTTTGTCCTCTCGCAATTAGTAAAAAAACATTGAAAGATATGTGGGAATTTTCCAAGAATAAAATAAAAGTGGTAGGTTTTTATAGTACTTATCCAAAAAGGTGGATACGCATGGTGCCTCTTCAGTTTAACCCCTTATCCAATCCTTTTGGTGAAAAGGTGGATAAGCATGGTACCTCTTTAAGATTTACCCGCCTCACCCTATCCATTTTTGGTGCCTCTTCAGGCATGATCACTCTTCTATATAAGGAGGAGTGAAATCATAATCATGGGCAAAAAAAATCAATGTGAGTGATTACAACATCCTTATCGATTAACCTTTGAGAGATCCTTGAAACACACACTTGTTTTACCAATCCCTAAGATTATTTGTGTTACAACAAATAAGTCTTAAGGAAAGTGTTCCATTTTATGATTTACTTGGTTTATCCTGTACCACATTCAATCTAATTTTTCTAACAATCTTAACACTTATTTGAGATGGCGTCAATTTGTGAAATGGCATCCAACTTTCAAAAGTTGGACAAGTTCGAGGTTGTGGCCGTCGCTGGCAAAAGAAGATGCATTTCCTGCTTACAACTTTGAAGGTCGTGTAACACTCCCTGCCCAATAAAGGTAGAAAATGAGACTTTGGAGCAAGCCCGCCGAAGATCCAAATTCAAGAAAGATGACTACATTTGTCGTGGCTATATCTTGAATAGCATGTTGGATGCCTTGTTCGATGTCTATTAAGGCATGGAATTGGCAAAGGAATTAAGGGAGGAGCTAGAGAACAAGTACATGACAAAAGATGCCTCTAGCAAGAACTTCCTTGTAAGTCAATTTAATAGCTATGAGATGGTCGAAGGATGCTCTTTCTCGATCAATTGCATGAAATTCAATGAATCCTAAGTCACTTCAAGAAACATAAAATGCAACATGAATGAGACCATTATAGTTTCCTCTATAGTTGACAAACTTTCGCCCTCTTGGAAAGACACTAAAAGAACTTTGAAACATAAGAGAGGAGAAATGTCACTTGAGGAATTAGCTAACCATCTTCGAATAGAAGAAGAGTTACATGTGCAAGATGAGTCAAAGGAGCATGTCTCTAAGATTCATATTGTCAACGATGGTCAGTCGAGTCAAGTGCCAAAGGGAAACAAGAAGAGGCCCAATGAGAACAACAACAACAAGGGCAACAAGAAGGCTAAAGTGGTTTGTTGAGAATGCAACAAACCGGGCCTCAAGAAAAGAGATTGTACCATTTGGAAGCGCAAACATGGCTTGAACAACCAAAAGGCAAAGGCAAAGGATAACTTTGTAGCGATGATCAATGATCAAATCAACATTGTCCAAAGTGACAATGATTGGTGGGCTGATTCGGGTGCTTCCAAGTACGTGTGTAAGGATCGCTCTTTCTTCAAGACTTTTGTGTCGGTTAAAGATGTAAAAGTGCTCTATATGGGCAATACTTCTACTACTGATGTTAAAGGAATAGGCTAAGTAGAGTTAGTCTTCACTCTTAAAAAAATTCTTACTTTAAATGATATATATTTTGTGCCGTAAGTTAGAAAGAATCTTGTTTCAGGTTTTCTTCTTAATAAGTTTGGCTTCAAACAAGTGTATGAGGCCGATAAGTTTATCCTATCTAAGGGGAATGCCTTTGTGGGGAAGGGTTATGCTAGCGGAGACATATTTAAGTTAAATGTAATTACTCCTAGTGGTAATGAGATGAATGATTCTGCTTACATGCTTGTGTATTCTTTACCTTTTCTATGGCATAATCATCTTGGGCATGTTAATTATAAAAGATTAAATGAGATGTTAAGACTTGAGTTAATTCCTGATTTTGATGGAAACATAGAGAAATGTAAGACATACATGTTAACAAAGATCACTAGAAGTACTTTTCCAACTGTTCAAAGAATGGCCAAATTACTTGAATTATTCACAGTGATTTAGGTGATTTTCATAGCACTCCCTCTTTTGGGGGAAAGAAATACTATATCACCTTCATTGATGATTTTACAAGATATTGCCAAGTATACCTTTTACATGCTAAAACTGAAGCACTAGATATGTATAGGATTTTTAAGAATGAATATGAGTTACATTGTGAAACCTTCACTAAAAGACTAAGATCGGATAGGGGTTGTGAATACTATGATCCAAGTTATTTTCAATCAACCGGTATAATCCATAAGGTCACAGCACCTTATACATCACAACAAAATGGTGCGGCAGAAAGGAAAAATAGAACACTAACTGAAATGATCAATGCTATGCTTTCTAAATTCAGTTTAGGTGAAGGCTTTTACGGTGAAGCGATGCTCACAGCATGCTACATCCTAAATAGGGTTTCTAATAAAAGGAATTCAATTACTCCTCAAAAATTATGGAATAAGAAAATGCCAAACCTGAGTGATTTTAGAGTTTGGGGGTGTTGGGCTATTGTAAGAGTCCCGGAACCCAAGAAAAGAAAATTGGGAGGAAAAGGAATTGACTGTATCTTAATAGGCTATGCTGAACGTAGCAAAGCCTATAGGTTTTTTGTTATAAAACCAAATGCTTCTGTTATAGTTAACACCGTGATAGAATCAATTGATGTCATTTTTGATGAAACTAGATTATCTTCAATTCCTAAACTAAATGATCTTATTCCAACCACTATAACTCCAAGTAATGATATAGAACAAGAAGACATAGTGGAAGTAAGGAGAAGTAAACGTATTAGAAAGGAGAAATCCTTTGGTTCTGATTTCCTTGTCTATTTGATAGAGGGAACAAGGAATTCCATTGAAAATGAAACACCCTATGTATAGCATTGATTCAGATCCTAACTCTTTTAAAGATGCTATGGAATCTCAAGATGCTTCCTTTTGAAAAGAAGCAGTCCAAGATGAAATGGACTCAATTATGGAAAATAACACATGGGTCTTAGTTGACTTACCCCCGGGATGTCAACCTATCACACCAAAGTGGATCTTCAAAAGAAAAAGGAAAGTAGATGGTACCATAAAAAGGTTCAAAGCCCGGTTGATCATAAGGGATTTTAACCAAAAATATGGTATTGACTACTTTGACACATATGCACTAGTGGTTAGGATTGCAATCATAAGAGTTTTCATTGCTCTTGCTACAATTCAAAAGCTAGTAATTCACCAAATAGATGTGCAAATAGCATTCTTAAATGGTGAATTAGAGGAAGTGGTGCACATGAAACAACCAGAAGATTTTGTTGTTCCAGGCCAAGAAAACAAAGTACGCAAACTTATAAGATCATTGTATGGCCTAAAACAAGTACCTAAACAATGGCGTCAAAAGTTTGATAAAGTAGTGCTATCTTATGGGTTTATTATCAATGAAACTGACAAATATGTATATTCCAAGCTTGAACAGGAAAAAGGTGTGATTAGACGCTTATATGTTGATGACATGCTAATTTTTGGCACTGACTTAGAGGAAGTAGAGAAAACAAAGTGTTTTCTATCTTCTAAGTTCTCCATGAAAGACATGGGGAAGGCCAATGTTATACTCAGTATTAAGATCACTAGAAATAATGATGGCATTAGTTTGTCTCAATCACATTATATTGAGAAAGTGCTTAGGAGATTTAATTATAAAGATTGCTCCCTATTGGCCACTTCTTTCGATCCAACCTATAAGTTGACTTGAAACAGTGGGAGACCTATTACACAACTTGAGTATGCAAAGGTTATAGGGTGCTTGATGTATGCCATGATAAGCACAAGGCCCAATATTGTATTTGCCATTGGGAAATTAAGTTAATATACTGCTAACCCTAGTAAGTGTTATTAGCATGCAATAAGTTAAGTTTTGAAATACTTAAAGAAAGCTCAAGATTATGGTCTGTGCTATTCAGATTATCCTTTGGTCTTAGAAAGATACTCAGATGCAAGTTGGATAACTAATAAAGAGAACTATGCCTCTGCGTTAGGTTATATATACTTGCTAGGTGGAGGGGCAGCATCTTGGGCATCCAAAAAACAAACCTACATAACCGCCTCCATCATGGCTGTTGAGTTTGTGGCTTTGGCTGCAGCCAGCAAGGAGGCAGAGTGGCTACCAAATCTGTTATTGGAAGTACCTTTATGGCCAAAACCAATGTCACCACCTTGCATACTTCGTGATAGCAAGATCACATTGTTCAAGGTTTATCGTCATGTTTACAATGGAAAATTAAGGCACGTTGGACTTAGACATGCCTATGTCCATCAATTGATCAAAGATGGAGTGATCACAGTTAACTATGTGCAAATAAATGAGAATCTTATAGATCCTTTAACCAAAGTTTTAGCAAGAGACTTGGTGTAGAGAACATCAAGGGGAATGGGACTTAAGCCCATATCTACTATCACTAGCAATGAAGCCTCAACTTAATTCGTGGTATGACATCACGTTCTAAGTTCCATGAGTGATAATATTGCATAGTGATTGGAAGCGCTAACATATTTCATCCCAAGGTAAGAGTGCTTAATTACTGTAATGTTATAAGAGGTTTAGTTTTATGCTCATAATAGACCCTGATTAAACGGCTTGTATTGCAGGATCATATTTCTAAGGTCTACCTAAGTGAGTTTGAAGTGTAGCTGCTTCAAAGAGCAACTGGGCTTGGCTTGATGCACTCATAATGGATATGGACATATGGCCGGATAATAGTGTCAAGTTTTAAGTGCGTAATAAGACTTGTGTGTGAAATGTATCCAATTAATCAAAGAGGATGTATAGTTAAAGGCTTGTCTGCTATTTACATTCAGAATAATTGAAATTATATTTCGCTAAATGGAAGTTCAAATTTTGAGATACATCTCTTATGCATAAATCTCTTAGTCTTCTCAGTTGTGATTGTGAATTTGCTAGAATGGCGGGGGTTTGTTCTATATCTTGGAAAAGGCAGAGGATTGTTGGAATTTTTCAAGAATAAAATAAAAGTAGCAGGTTTTTATAGTGCTTATCTGAAAAGGTGGATGAGTATGGTGCCTTTTTAAGTTTACCCTCCTTATCCAATCCTTTCGGTGAAAAGTTGGATAAGCATGGTATCTCTCCAAGATTTACCCACCCCACCCTATCCATTTTTGGTGCCTCTTCAGGCATGATCACTCTTGTATATAAGGAGGAGTGAAATCACAATCACAGGTAAAGAAAATCAATGTGAGTGACTGCAGCACCCTCATCGATTAACCTTTGAGAGGACCTTGAAACACACACTTGTTTTGCTAAGCAGATTATCCCTAAGATTATTTGTGGTGTAACAAATAAGTCATAAAGAAAGTGTTCTATTTCATGATTTACTTGGTTTATCCTGTACCACATTCAACCCAATTTTTCTAACAATCTTAACACTTATTTGTGATGGCGTCAATTCGTGAAATGACATCTAACTTTCAGAAGTTGGACAAGTTCAAGGGTGTGGGCTTCCATCGCTGGCAAAAGAAGATGTATTTCCTTCTTACAACTTTAAAGGTTGTGTATGTGCTCAACACTCCCTACCCAATAGAGTCAAAAAATGAAACTTTGGAGCAAGCCCGTCGAAGATCCAAATTCGAGAACGATGACTACATTTGTCGAGGCCATATCTTGAATAGTATGTCAGATGCCTTATTCGATGTCTATTAAGGCATGGAATCGACAAAGGAATTATGGAAGGTGCTAGAGAACAAGTGCATGACTTAAGATGCCTCTAGCAAGAACTTCCTTGTAAGTCAATTTAATAAGTATAAGATGATCGAAGGACGATCTGTTCTCGATCAATTATATGAAATTCAACGAATCCTAAGTCACTTCAAGTAACACAAAATGCACATGGATGAGACCATTATAGTTTCCTCTATAGTGGATAAACTTCCGCCCTCTTGGAAAGACACTAAAAGAACTTTGAAACATAGGAAAGAAGAAATGTCATTTGAGGAATTAGCTAACCATCTTCGAATAGAAGAAGAGTTATATGTGCAGGATGAGTCAAAGGAGCATGTCTCTAAGATTCATATTGTCAAAATGGTGAGTCGAGTCAAGTGCCAATGGGAAACAAGGAGAGGCCTAATAAGCACGACAACAACAAGGGCAACAAGAAGCTAAAGTGGTTTGTTGAGAATGAAACAAATCGGGCCACAAGAAGAGAGATTGTACCATTTGGAAGTGCAAAAATGGCTTGAATAACCAAAAGGAAAAGGCAAAGGATAACTTTGTAGCCATGATCAATGATCAAATCAACATTGTCTAAAGTGACAATGATTAGTGGGTTAATTCGGGTGCTTCCAAGCACGTGTGTAAGGATCGCTCTTTCTTCAAGACTTTTGTGTTGGTTGATGATGGAAAAGTTCTCTACATGGGCAACACTTCTACTATTGGTGTTAAAGGAATAGGCTAAGTAGAGTTAGTCTTCACTTCCGGAAAAATTCTTACTTTAAATGATGTATATTTTGTGCCGAAAGTTGGAAAGAACCTTGTTTCTGGTTTTCTTCTTAATAAGTTTGGCTTCAAACAAGTGTATGAGGCCGATAAGTTTATCCTATCTAAGGGGAATGTCTTTGTGGGGAAGGGTTATGTTAGTGGTGACATGTTTAAGTTAAATGTAATTACTCCTAGCGGTAATGAGATGAATGATTCTGCTTTCATGCTTGTGTATTGTTTATCTTCTCTATGGTATAATCGTCTTGGACATGTTAATTATAAAAGATTAAAGAGATGTTAAGACTTGAGTTAATTCCTTATTTTGATGGAAACATAGAGAAATGTAAGACATGCATGTTAACAAAGATCACTAGAAGTTCTTTTCCAACTGTTCAAAGAATCACCAAATTACTTGAATAATTAATTCATAGTAATTTAGGTGATTTTCATAGCACTCCCTCTTTTGGAAAAAGAAATACTATCTCACTTTCATTGATGATTTTACAAGATATTGCCAAGTATACCTTTTACATGCTAAAAGTAAAGCACTAGACATGTTTAGGATTTTTAAGAATGAATATGAGTTACATTGTGAAACCTTCACTAAAAGACTAAGATCGGACAGGGGTGGTGAATAGTATGATCTAAGTTATTTCTAATTGATTGGTATAATCCATGAGGTTACAGCACCTTATACAGTAGAACAAAAAATGGTGTGGCAGAAAGGAAAAATAGAACACTAACTGAAATGATCAATGATATGCTTTCTAAATCCGGTTTAAGTGAAGGCTTTTGGGGTGAAGTGATGCTCACAGCATGCTACATCCTAAATAGGGTTTCTGATAAAAGGAATTCAATTACTCCTTATGAATTATGGAATAAGAAAAAGCCAAACCTGAGTTACTTCAGAGTCTGGGGGTGTAGGGCTATTGTAAGAATCCTAGAACCCAAAAAAAGAGAATTGGGGGAAAGAGAAATTGAGTGCATCTTTATAGGCTATGCTGAACGTAGTAAAGCCTATAGGTTTTTTGTTATAAAACCAAATGCTTCTATTACGATTAACACCGTGATAGAATCAATTGATGCTATTTTTGATGAAACCAGATTCTCTTCAATTCCTAAACTAAATGATCTTATTCCAACCACTATAGCTCCAAGTAATGATATAGAACAAGGAGACATCATGGAAGTAAGGAGAAGTAAACGGGTTAGAAAGGAGAAATCCTTTGGTTATGATTTCTTTGTCTATCTGATAGAGGGAACAAGGTATTTCATTGAAAATGAAATACCCTATGTATAGCATTGACTCGGATCCTAACTCTTTTAAAGATGTTATGGAATCTTTAGATGCTTCCTTTGGAAAGAAGCAGTTCTAGATGAAAGGGACTCAATTATGGAAAATAACACATGGGTCTTAGTTGATTTACCCCCGGGATGCAAGCCTATCACATCAAAGTGATCTTCAAAAGAAAAAGGAAAGTAGATGGTACCATGGAAAGGTTCAAAGCCCAGTTGGTCATAAGGGATTTTAACCAAAAACATGGTACTGACTATTTTGACATATATGCACTAGTGGCTAGGATTGCAACCATAAGAGTTCTCATTGCTCTTGCTGCAATTTAAAAGCTAGTAATTCACCAAATGGATATGAAGATAGAATTTTGAAATCGATTAACCTTTGAGAGAACCTTCAAACACACACTTGTTTTATCAAGTAGATTATCCCTAAGATTATTTGTGGTGCAACAAATTAGTCTTAAAGAAAGTGTTCTATTTCACGATTTACTTAGTTTATCCTGTACCACGTTCAACCCATTTTTCCTAACAAGATATTACCTGGATTTTAATACTTCATTCCCTAAGGGAGCAGGCATATAGCTCCAAGAAGAAGAAAAATAACATAATATGTTATATATATAATTTTGAAAAAATATTTTAAAATAGTTTATGCATAGCACTGGCTTAAATCCTATTTTAGTTATTTATTTTTGTGATAGAACCTATCCAATTGTTGATTTTAGTCAAGGTTTGGATATAAGAACTAGACTTAATTACTTTGTAAAATTCAGTTAAAGCTAGGTATATTTATCTCATATTTCCATATTTTGCAGTATTATAATTCTACTTTAGTGTATTAACTATACTTTCTGTTGGGGCCGAGTTTGTGGAGGCCAAAACGTGCAAATGGGCAATGGAACAAGCACTGGAGCATGGCTTTTCTTCGATCATATTGGAAGGTGACTGCTAGAGTCTTACCTCAAAGCTTAAGAAGTGAGATTGCCCGAATATTGAATTAGGCTCGCTAATTCAGGATGTTTTAAGCTTAACTTGTCGTTTTGAATTTTGTGCTTTCAATCATGTAAAGAGAACGAGAAATAGGGTGGCTCGTACCCTTGTCCATCACCAACCTTTTGACTCGAATGCTAGAGTTTGATTGGAGGAGGGCCTGGATCGTGTCCTTGATATAGTGGCTCAAGATATTTATAATGTGGTTACACTTTGATTGAATGAGAATTCCCTTTTTCTATCCCCAAAAAAAAACCTATACTTCTAAGATTCCACTTTTTTAACTTCATTAACTCTGTTTTGCTTTACATAGTATAATCTCGTTTGTTTTATGCACATATACAAATTCAAACAATGTTTATCCTTTATTTATTTTTTGTCTCATTTGAATTAATTTTATAACTTGTTGTGTCATTATATTTAGTTTTGATGATAACAAATCCAAGTGTAAAAATCTGTCCAAGTAATGTTGCTCCGAACACGATCTCCAAACAGGCCTAACTGGTGTTTGTGATCTTTATTGTATTAACTGGTTTGC
The DNA here is from genome assembly GCA_029747015.1 of Carnegiea gigantea. Taxonomy (NCBI): domain Eukaryota; kingdom Viridiplantae; phylum Streptophyta; class Magnoliopsida; order Caryophyllales; family Cactaceae; genus Carnegiea; species Carnegiea gigantea. The sequence continues at coordinate 51,162 of JAKOGI010000333.1, forward strand.
TACATGTGAGAACAAGTCTTCTAGACAGGTTTTACTTGGTGATTCTATATTAAGTCAAGAACACCATCTCGACAGTTGATTGTAAAGCGTGTTCCTGAACTCTAGCAATGCAAAGAACAATCCCAGCAAACAAGGTGGCCTTGGTATTCACAGCAGCTCTACAAATCTCGGACAAGATGACTGGTTCAAAACAAGAAGTCTTGGGTATATAGGTTTTATTTAATTAGACTCTTGTTAATATGCCAATATTGAAAACATCATTTTTAAACACTTCTTGAATCGGTACTTGCGCTAAGTGCTTCAGAACACCAGTTGCGAACAACCCTGCGAACAGGGTGCCTAGGGTGTTTCTGAACTGCAGTGGCCATACCCGATTATTTTTGAAAAATTCATTTTGGTTGGCCAAGATCTCTAGAATACTTTCCTTGAATTTCAAAACTGCTATTTCTCTGGAAAGGATATTTCCTGAAAATATTTTGGGAGAATTTCGAAAATAAGTTTTGGAGATTTGCCAAAACTTAAAGAAAAAAAAAAAATTTCCTTTGACCATATTTTTGGATATGGTAAAGTTTCAAAAGCTGAAAATTTTTGGTTGCTTTTTGAATCCACCTCTCGGCTATGGAAAGATAAGGGTTATCTTTTAAGATAACAAAATCCCTTATATTTTGGGATAAATTAATCATTAGCCGTTGGATAATTTTGCAAAACAATTTCCATACTTAGCTGATTCTGTGGTTTATGACCGTTGGTTTTTTTGTTTAAAAGCCTCAGCTTTTTCTCTCCCAGTATATACACACAGACAGATATATACAGATATTCAAAACACTCGAAAAACAGAGAGATAGAAAACTCGGTTTGAATTTGCATAAACACAGCCTTTTGAAAAATCCAGGAAAATCAGAAAACTCGGTTTACACTCAAAGATTCTTGAGCTTCATTCTGAAAAGCAAACCGTGACAAGCTGTGTTTGATTTTGAGTTTTCATACCATTGGCATAATAGGATCTTCATTGTACCTTACATCTGCTTAGTGAGAAGCACCCCCTGTAAGGTGTTTGTAACCCTGATCTTGAATCAGAAAAGTGAGTGAGTGTGTCCTAGTCGTGTGGACTTGGACGTGTCTAATCTTGCGAAGGTTGGACGTGGTGTAACCTGTCTTTGGGAAGAAGGTTACGTGGTTGCAAGTTGTAACAAGGTGTGTTACATTTGTAACGTGTGAAGCCCGTTAGTGAAAGTGGTTAAATCCTACACGAGGTAGGTCGTGGTTTTTCACACCTCAGTTGGGCTAGAGGTGTTTTCCACGTAAAAATTGTGTGTGCTTTATTTTCCGCATCTATCTTGGTGATTTTCGCCTCTGCAATATTTGAGAACACCCCGTGCAAACAAGCTATCAGGGTGTTTGTCACTTGAGAACAACCTCTGTGAGGGTGTTTGTTATCTACAACGCGAAAATCAGATACCACAATTCACCCCCCCTCTTGTGGTTGGATACTCACGAACTCAACAAGTGGTATCAGAGCAGGTTCTCTTACAAAAGGTTAACACCTTGAGAGATTCTGAATATGAGTACCCCACAAGGAATTCTTGAAGGGCAATCCATTACTCGTCCACCCTATTTCAACGGCCAACATTATAGTTGGTGGAAGAATAGGATGGAGAACTATATTCAGGCAGAAGATTATGAATTGTGGATGCTCATCAAGAACGGGCCCCTTGTTCCCACCAAGGTGCTTGAAGATGGTAAGAAGGTTCCCAAGGAATCCATAGAATTTGATACCGAGGACTACAAGAAAATGGAGAAAAATGCCAAAGCCAAAAAGCTTCTATATTTTGGCCTAGGACCGGATGAATACACTCGCATCTCTGAGTGTGAATCAGCCCAAGCTATCTGGAATGCTCTGCAAGTTGCTCATGAAGGTACGAGTCAAGTTAAACAATCTAGAATTGAGCTACTTATGCGACAATATGAGTTGTTTGATATGGGTGATCATGAAACTGTGATGGACATGTATACACGGTTCACCCACATCACGAACGAGTTAAAATCCCTGGGAAGATCTTTCACCACTGAAGAGTTGGTGAGGAAAATCCTCAGAATTTTACCTCGCACGTGGGAGGCCAAAGTAACAGCCATCCAAGAGGCTAAAGACATGAACCAGATCACCCTCGACGAGTTGATTGGTAATCTCCAGACCTATGAACTCCGAAAGAACTCACAGCAAAGAGAGGAGCAAAAGAAGGATCGTGGGCTTGCCTTGAAAGCACATGAGGACACTGACTCTGACCTTGAAGATGAAGATATGGCCCTAATGTCCAGAAAATTCAAGAAATTCTTCAAAAAGGTCAAGGAAAACAACAAAAGAAAAGAATTCAGTAAGTCCAGAAACACCCCCAAAGAACAGCTCACAGGGTGTTTCAAGTGCGGCAAACCAGATCACTTAGTCAAGAATTGCCCTCTGCTTCGAGAAGATCAGACGCCCGAACACCCTCGAAAACAGGGTCGAAAACACCCTGTAAACAATTTGGGCAAGCGATTCTCGAAAGCTATGCTAGCTGGTTGGGGAGATTCCTCTGAGGATGAAGGAGAATCTGAAGCTGAAGAAGGAGTCGTAGCACTTATGGCACAAAGTGATTCAGATTCAGATGATGAATCAACAATCAGCTTCTCAGATCTCAAGAACAAGGCACATGGTCTTAACAAAGCCACTTTAGAAGAACTTCTATATAATTTGATAGACACATGTGCTGATCTAAAAAGAGAAGTTCGTGACCTAGAGCTTGAAAATGAAATTCTTAAAAATGAAAAACTCGGTTTACATGAAAATGTTAATATACTCAAAGAAAACCTCTTTATAAAAGAAGGAGATTACTCTCGAATAGAGGAAAAACTCTTTGAGGTGGAAGGAATGGTTGAGTCCCTGCTCAAAGAGAATAAGGGTTTGCATGCTAATAAAGAAAAACTGGAAACCGAGCTTAGCACAAACAAACGCTGGAACAAATCTTCACAGGCCCTTGCTTGGTTAAACACTCACCACAGTCGAAACAAAAAGGGACTTGGGTATAAGCCTAAACGAACAGTTTACCCAATTCATAGAAAGTATGTGGGATTACCTGAAAACATTGTTTGCTTTCATTGTGGTAAAACTGGTCACTATCGATATTCTTGTCCTTTAAGAAAACATGCCAATGAAAAGAATGAAAGGTATGTGAAACAAATCTGGATTAGAAAAGATGAGCTTTACATGTCTAAAGGAATGGGACCCAAGTGGATCTGGGTTCCCAAAACTAACCCGTGATTTGTTTTGCAGGCTGAAGTGAGAGAGAACAATCCCATAAACAACCCAGCAAACAGGGTAAGAAACACCCTGTCAAACAGATCAGAAAACAACCTTGAAAACAGGCAGCTGTGGCATGTTGATAGTGGGTGTTCGCGGCACATGACTGGAGAAAGATCAAATTTTCTCTCACTTACAACTTTGAATGGTGGGAGTGTAGCATTTGGAAACGGCAAGTCTGGGACAATTGTCGGTATAGGTAATATTGGTAAAACTCTCTCCCACTCAATTGATAATGTGCACTTGGTTGATGGTTTAAAGCACAATTTGCTAAGTGTGTCCCAACTGTGTGACAAGAACAACCTAGTAGTGTTTTCACGAACACGTTGCTTGGTTGTAAATGACGACACAGGAGATGTTGTGTTGAGGGGGAAGCGATGTCAAAATGTTTATAAAGTTTGTATTTCCACTCTTCCCCAAAATAATCTGACTTGTTTAAATGCATTAAATGATGATATAATGCTATGGCACAAGAGACTAGGTCATGCAAGCCTATCTTTGTTAAACAAACTTGTTTCCAAAGATTTGGTTGTTGGACTACCTTCCATCAAGTTTAATGATGACAAGGTATGTGAAGCTTGTGCAAAAGGCAAACAAGTCAGATCTTCTTTTAAATCGAAAAAATGTGTAAGCACTACTCGACCTCTAGAATTGCTACACATTGATTTGTGTGGTCCCATGAGGATAACTAGTAGAGGTGGGAAAAAGTATGTGCTTGTGGTGGTGGATGATTACTCTCGATTTACTTGGACCTTGTTTTTGACATCCAAGGATGAAACCTTTGAGAATTTTATTGCCTTTCTCAAAAAGGTTGACAAAAGAGTAGGACACTCCTTAATCAGCTTAAGATCTGATCATGGAACTGAGTTTGAAAATGCAAGTTTTATTAACTATTGTAATGAACATGGTGTTGATCATAACTTCTCAGCCCCAAGATCACCCCAACAAAATGGGGTGGTTGAGCGCAAAAATCGCACCCTGGAAGACATGACCAGAACAATGCTTATTGCCAGTGGTCTTCCTAGGTATTTCTGGGCAGAAGCATTGAACACCTCATGTTACATTATAAATAGATGCATGATCAGACCTATGTTGAATAAAACTCCTTATGAACTTTTCAAAGGCAGAAAACCCAATATTACGCACCTAAGGACATTTGGTTGTAGGTGTTTTGTGCATAATAATGGGAAGGATGCCTTAGGAAAGTTTGACCCTAGGAGTGATGAGGCAATATTCCTTGGCTATTCTTCTCACAGCAAGGCATACAAAGTCTTTAACAAAAGAACCTTGTGTGTTGAGGAAAGTGTGCATGTGCTTTTTAATGAATCTAACGTGTTGAGTGAGAATGATGCACAGGAAGATGAACTTGAATTAGGTCTTGTTCGAAAAGAAGTGTTGCTCCAAGATAAACGAGGTAAGAACACCATGGAGAAAACAACTCCTGAAGGTGTTCCTCAGAACAGCAGGCAAGGTGAACACCAAACAGGGGAAAACACCGCTGAACCCTGTTCGGAACCATGTTCTTCAGGAATAAGGTTACAAACAGGTGCAGAAACAGGATCAGGAGGTGTTCTTGAGCCTGATCCTACACACATTTCAGTTAGAACAGAGCATGTGTCTGTGGATCCTCTTACTCCACGACCATGGAAGCACCATAGTTCGCACCCTCTTGATCAAATCTTGTCAGATATTAATACTGGAGTGCAAACTAGATCTAAACTAAAGAATTTTTGTGCTTTCTATGCTTTTCTTTCTAACATTGAGCCAAAAAGTGTGAATGAAGCTCTTGCAGATTCAGATTGGATCACGGCTATGCAAGAAGAGCTTCATCAATTTGAAAGAAACAAGGTATGGCACCTTGTACCTAAACCTGCAGAGAGAACAATCATTGGAACCAAGTGGGTGTTCCGAAACAAACTGGATGAGTCAGGAACAGTCACCAGGAACAAGGCACGGCTGGTTGTACAAGGATACAATCAAGAAGAAGGGATCAATTACGAAGAAACCTTTGCACCAGTTGCTAGAATTGAGGCTATTCGAATTTTAATAGCCTTTGCAGCTCATATGGAAATCAAGCTATATCAAATGGATGTTAAAAGTGCATTCCTAAACGGATACCTTAAAGAAGAGGTGTATGTCAAACAACCCCCTGGTTTTGAAAATGGTGATTTTCCAAATCATGTTTTTAAACTTGACAAGGCACTTTATGGTTTAAAACAAGCTCCAAGAGCTTGGTATGAACGGTTGTCAAGTTTTTTACTTGAAAATGATTTTAGAAGAGGCAAGGTAGACAATACCTTGTTTCTAAAATCTAAGGGGGAACATTTTTTGATTGTCCAAATATATGTTGATGACATTATATTTGGTGCAACTCATCATGATTTATGCAATGAATTTTCAAATATGATGAGGAGTGAGTTTGAGATGAGCATGATGGGTGAGCTTAATTTTTTCTTAGGCTTACAAATCAAGCAAACTCCAAACGGCACCATGATCCATCAGCAAAAGTATATCAAGGAATTACTTAAGCGTTTTGGGATGGAGTCGGCCAAACCCATAGACACTCCTATTTCTCCTTCAACCAAGTTGGTTATGGATGATGGGAGTCCCTCAGTTAAGGAGAAACTCTATCGGGGTATGATTGGGTCACTCTTATACCTAACTGCTAATAGACCTGATATTGTTTTTAGTGTTGGTTTATGTGCCCATTTTCAGTCTAATTCTAAGGAAACTCATCTTAAGGCTGTTAAACGGATACTAAGGTATTTGGAACATACACCCAATTTAGCTCTATGGTATCCTAAAGGTTGCAATTTTGATCTTGTTGGATATGCTGATGCTGACTATGCTGGATTCCTAGTTGATAGAAAGAGTACCTCAGGTATGGCTCACTTTCTTGGACCTTGTTTGGTATCTTGGGCTACCAAGAAGCAACATTCAGTTGCCATGTCCACAGCAGAAGCTGAATATGTTGCAGCAGCTTCATGTTGTGCTCAACTGTTGTGGATAAGGCAACAGCTTAAGGACTTTTGTGTTGACATTGGATGCATTCCTATTTTTTGTGATAACACAAGTGCAATTAATATTGCCAAAAATCCATGTCAACATAAAAGAACAAAGCATATTGACATTCGACATCATTTCTTGAGAGATAATGTTGAAAAGGGTTTAATCTCTATGAATTTTTGCTCAACGGAAAGTCAAATTGCTGATATATTCACTAAGGCACTAGCTAGAGACCTTTTTGAGAGAAATAGACTGGAACTAGGGTTGGTGAGAACACCCTGAGATACCTGTTTCCAGAACATGAACTGGGTTTGGTAAGATCAACCTTTACACCCTGTTCTCTCCCCCTGTTTGCAAATTTTATTAATAACGGATGTGATTGCATTTGCCCGTATTGCATGCATTTTTTTTCTTATCTACTTAGTACAGCATAAGGGGATGTACTGGAGCCGTCTTAATGCCATTCAGTCGAATCAGATCAGACGGCAAAGAACAGGCATAATACAGAGAACAGGTACGCCCCTTGGTTGCTCGGTGTGTTTGCTTTCCTTCCCAAGGCACAAGATGTTATTGCTCCTACCCATTGCAAATCAAGAGATCATCTCAAAGATTCGGCTGCTCTCTCTCTCTCTCTCTCTCTCTCTCTCTCTCTCCTCTGTTCTTACTTTCAAACCCTAGCAAAACCCTCTAAACCCTAATCTCTCTCCTCTAGCAAACAATGGCTTCCATCAACACTCTTCAATCAAAAGCCCTCGTTCTTTCTTCCTCAATCCCTGCTCCTTCTCGCCCAATTCTTTACAAGCCTTTCCAATTTCTGAATCGCTTGTCTCTAAAATCAGTGGGAATGGGGATGGATGATATTCCCTTTGAATGTGGAAGGGAATTGGTGTTCCTCGTAGGGGCAATTGCTTGTCCCATTTCAGTTGAGTCAGAGGGAACAAAGTCGGGGTCTCAAGAACAATTCTTGGAAACCCCTGAAGGGTTTAATTTTGAGCCCTGTTTCTCTGACACCGCGACAGAAACAGGGGCTGCCTCTGTCGAAGGTGTGGTTGTGGAGGATCTGCCTGTTGACTTCCAAGGGAAGTCGAATGAGTCGTCCGAGGAGAGTCTCGAGAAGAATTCTCTCCCTGAGGCTGAAACCCCCACTCCGGTCGCTCGAACTGGAGAGAAAAGGAAGAGGGTGAAAATCGTGGCTAGGCGTAGTAGAACGCCAAGAACAAGGCCACAACCAAGGTCTCAACCCTCACAAACTCCCTCTTCTCCTCAATCCTCTAAGCCCTCTCGCAAGTCTGCAAGAATCGCTTTTCAATCCGCTTCTCGTACCTCCAAACACCCTACTCCTATCATCGAGGAGATTTCTTCTTCTTCTGAAGGGTTCTCGAGTTCTGACTCTGAGAACACCTCCTTCAAACAGGGGACACCGGTGTTTTCCGAGTCCTCTGAAGACCAAGCTCCTCCAAAACCAACCAATAAACCTGCTGTGAAGCCCTCTCCTGCCAAAACACCCCTCAAGCGAAAGCCCAGAGCAGCCCCCCTACTAGAAACTACCACCTCTGTTCCTGTCCTTAAACGCCCAAAGCAGTTCACTCCCTCTCCTATGTCTGACAAACATGCGCAGTTGCTGAAGCGCAATATCGTCAGGGGGAAGGTAGTGAATGTAAGCTTTTTCGAGGAACAGGGTCTGGGGGTGTTCTTGAACAAGCTTCGAGCCCAAGGCTGGCTTGAGTTGTTTGCAAACACCCAGCAAGGGTGTTCTGTGCCTGAGTTGGCTGAGTTCTATGCCAACTGCTCTGTCACAAATGGGGTGGTGACAAATGCTGTCAATGAGTGCCATTTCTCCTTTGATGCAGCCACCCTTGGTGATATTCTGGGCATCCATTCTCGTGGATTTACTGTGTATGTGAGGGAAGACAAAACGGCCCTGGAAACAGCCAGGCTCTTAGAGGTGTCCAAACGCCTTAGTCAAAAACAGGGCCTGAGAACACCCCTCTCGGTTAAGAAGGGTGAAATGACCTCCCTACACCAACTACTGTTTATGTTCACCATCAAGAACATAATACCGCGAGGTCAAGGGCGAAACTCAGCAGATGCCTTTGATCAATGTCTGGTGGACCTACTGGATCGGGAGGAACCAGTAAACCTCCCTGCAATCATGATTCGCCACATAGAGCGAATTGCGAACACCACCCGGGCACATGATCTTGGCTATGGGTTTTTGTTGACAAGGGTGCTTGAGTACTTTGGGATCGTGCTCACACGAAGAGTGCCGGCCCAAATCATTGATGAAATTGGCGTTGACACCCTACTAGGGTGTGGCTATGGGGTTGGCGAAGGGTCAGTCTCCAAACAGGGTTGTCGACCACCTCGACCACCTGTTTCTGGACAACCTTCCGTCAAGGTTGAGGCTGTTCTTGAGGACAATGCTCGCCTCAAAGATGAGCTCTTCGCTGTCAAGACTGCTCTTGCTGAGGAACGAGCTCTCTCGGCCAAACGCCATGAAGATTTGCTTGCACTTCTCTCCACTCTTGCCCTTAGCATCCCTCCTCTGCAAACGCAACCACCCCCTGCTCCCTGATTGTCTAGGCTGTTCTCTAGTCTCCTCCTTCCTTACTTTCGTTTTTGGCATTTGTAAGGTTTTTAATGCAATATCCCTTTATTACTGCCTCTTGCAACTTCTGCTATTTACTTCTTTTCTTGCATTCATAATGTTGTTTATGCTTTTTAATGATGCCAAAAGGGGGAAGTAGTCCTATTGACGAGTGGACCTTAGCATTGACTTATCCCTATCAGCATTCATTCATTTTTTGTCAATATGGTCACTTGGTTTGTCATCATCAAAAAGGGGGAATTTGTTGTGTTATTATATTTAGTTTTGATGATAACAAATCCAAGTGTAAAAATCTGTCCAAGTAATGTTGCTCCGAACACGATCTCCAAACAGGCCTAACTGGTGTTTGTGATCTTTATTGTATTAACTAGTTTGCTACATGTGAGAATGTCTTCTAGACAGGTTTTACTTGGTGATTCTATATTAAGTCAAGAACACCATCTCGACAGTTGATTGTAAAGCGTGTTCCTGAACTCTAGCAATGCAAAGAACAACCCCAGCAAACAAGGTGGCCTTGGTGTTCACAGCAGCTCTACAAATCTCGGACAAGATGACTGGTTCAAAACAAGAAGTCTTGGGTATATAGGTTTTATTTAATTAGACTCTTGTTAATATGCCAATATTGAAAACATCATTTTTAAACACTTCTTGAATCGGTACTTGCGCTAAGTGCTTCAGAACACCAGTTGCGAACAACCCTGCGAACAGGGTGCCTAGGGTGTTTCTGAACTGCAGTGGCCATACCCGATTATTTTTGAAAAATTCATTTTGGTTGGCCAAGATCTCTAGAATACTTTCCTTGAATTTCAAAACTGCTATTTCTCTGGAAAGGATATTTCCTGAAAATATTTTGGGAGAATTTCGAAAATAAGTTTTGGAGATTTGCCAAAACTTAAAGAAAAAAAAAAAATTTCCTTTGACCATATTTTTGGATATGGTAAAGTTTCAAAAGCTGAAAATTTTTGGTTGCTTTTTGAATCCACCTCTCGGCTATGGAAAGATAAGGGTTATCTTTTAAGATAACAAAATCCCTTATATTTTGGGATAAATTAATCATTAGCCGTTGGATAATTTTGCAAAACAATTTCCATACTTAGCTGATTCTGTGGTTTATGACCGTTGGTTTTTTTGTTTAAAAGCCTCAGCTTTTTCTCTCCCAGCATATACACACAGACAGAGATATACAGATATTCAAAACACTCGAAAAACAGAGAGACAGAAAACTCGGTTTGAATTTGCATAAACACAGCCTTTTGAAAAATCCAGGAAAATCAGAAAACTCGGTTTACACTCAAAGATTCTTGAGCTTCATTCTGAAAAGCAAACCGTGACAAGCTGTGTTTGATTTTGAGTTTTCATACCATTGGCATAATAGGATCTTCATTGTACCTTACATCTGCTTAGTGAGAAGCACCCCCTGTAAGGTGTTTGTAACCCTGATCTTGAATCAGAAAAGTGAGTGAGTGTGTCCTAGTCGTGTGGACTTGGACGTGTCTAATCTTGCGAAGGTTGGACGTGGTGTAACCTGTCTTTGGGAAGAAGGTTACGTGGTTGCAAGTTGTAACAAGGTGTGTTACATTTGTAACGTGTGAAGCCCGTTAGTGAAAGTGGTTAAATCCTACACGAGGTAGGTCGTGGTTTTTCACACCTCAGTTGGGCTAGAGGTGTTTTCCACGTAAAAATTGTGTGTGCTTTATTTTCCGCATCTATCTTGGTGATTTTCGCCTCTGCAATATTTGAGAACACCCCGTGCAAACAAGCTATCAGGGTGTTTGTCACTTGAGAACAACCTCTGTGAGGGTGTTTGTTATCTACAACGCGAAAATCAGATACCACAATTCACCCCCCTCTTGTGGTTGGATACTCACGAACTCAACATAACTGTATATGTATTGCGTGCAATCGCATACTGGTATTATCTAAAAGTTCTAAAAATACGTTAATTGATAAATTAAGTAACACTTTCAATAGCTAAAACCCTAGATGAAATGTAAATATCTATATAGCAGAGTTAAGCATTAACATGTGCAAGGAGCACCTGTCATTCTTGTTCTAGAAACCTGATGGTTAGTAACTATGACCACTTGAGCTGGTTGAGATGATGGTTTAATCCCCCCATAATTATGTGTGGGGGACTCCAAATCCACAAGTGCGTATGCAGTTTCTTCACCTGAGCCCTCCCACCACTTCACCCTTTAAAGATTCCTTTTAGTTAGGTTGCCCTTCTTGCTTTCGACAAACTATTCTCCTGTCTTTCTTCAGCGATCGTGGTTTGATTTAAGAATTTATTGCTATTTGCTGGCACAGATGAGAATACGATTCTTTTAAAGGATGGGAATAAGACAACCCAACGGAGCTAATAATTTTGAACATAACATAAATACCACCTAAATACAAGGAGAAAATCATTAAGTGACAATCAATGTTTGTCATTCAAAGTACGGAGCTAGGAAAAACAATTGTTGAGAATACATAAAACTACTCAAACTACAGGATACAATGCAGGAAGGATTTGACTTGAACACTAATACTCTGGGAAGGGAGACTTGTATATACTATTGCTTGGAGGGTATAAGAGGTTATTATCTTCTGTTCACAGTGGCGGATCTATATCTTTTTATGGAGTCCATTAAAAACGGACCCTCATAAATATTTACAAATAAATTAAATGAGACAAAAAAGAACAATAATAATTATTCTATAGAAGGTTCACATGTCAGCTTTATGGGGGCCAACTATAGTACTATTTTCCCTCCCCCTAACTTGACATATAGATATGAGAGATTTTTTTTCTCCCACCGGTCTGTGGCCCCCCTATCGCTAAGGTAGATCGGCCACTGTCTGTTCAATAAGTTCAGTTGTTTCTAATGGTGCAGTGCAAGTATAGAGTACCAAAATGTTCATTCATTCCCTGTGTATGGATGCATTCTAGACTGATCATCATAATCTCAAACATATTAAGATTTTGCTAAAAGTGTACCTAGTATGTAAAAAAATGAAGCAAAATAGTTGTTGATGTGCTAATCTTTGCAAATATGTATGCAATTAAAAAAATTTAAATTATTAGCAAAATTTTACTTAATTTAACCCTAATTCAGTAATAGAAGAAATATACTCTCAATTATTATCTTGCTAACTTAGAATTTTATGTCAACATAAGCAATATAATACTAATGTCCAGGGGAAAGCTAGTTGGAGTTTCATATTTCAGCCTTTAAGAGGTCCAAATTGTCCAGCCAAATGCAAGAATCAAGGTCCTTTGAATCCAACATAGAGGTTCTAATGATAGTACCACCTAGTTAAGGTCCTATCCTATATGTAAACTAGCCAAAGCTACTTGCCAACATTTAACCTAGCCTTTATGTTTCTTAGTTCCTTTCAAATAAGAAAATATGCATAGTAATTACTAGACCTATCAATTCGAGCGGGCGGGTTAAATACGAGTCAGGTGTATTCGGGTTCGGGTAAAATACGGGTCGGGTGTATTTCGGATTCGGGTAAAATACGGGTCGGCTGTATTTTGGTTTTACAGGTTTCGGATCAACCCAACGGGTTTAGAGCGCCTTTTCTGTAAGTTATTTTTCTTTTTTTAAAATCAAAAATTTTGCATATTTATTACTGAAAATTGTCGTTATTTAATGAAAATGCATAATAATTGTAATTTTTCAAAAGAATATTAAAATATTCAAACATTTTATTATAATATATGAACATCTTGTATGGGCGGGTAAAGAATTAAACCCCACTTGATTTTAGGTAGATCGACCCGTATATTGAAAGAAGGTTAATAGTGGGTCGACTATTTATTGGGCAGCCCGTCTAGAGCATTTTAATGGGTTGTAGCAGTTTCACCGCTAATAACCTATTTAATGATTTAATATTTTTATTAACTAATCTACTAATGTCCAATCAAGTAAAACTTTATTAATGGACCGACCCCAATACAAATACGACTAGTCGTTTTTCTACCATTAGTATCATAGTTCAAGGCTAGTCAAAACGAAAACCAAATAAAATTAAATAAAAGAAGCACAAGATATTATCTTGCAGTTATAACATCAAAAATTTAAATTATTACAAATTAATTAATTTTAAAAAAATTGGACAGATTTGTTTAACTAACTATATAATGGTATGACTTTCACGTCTTTAATACTTGTGTTCTTTTAAATTAACTTTTTAAAAAAGATTAGATAGTTATTCCATGCAATTTTATACCTATTTTTAACGTTTTTTCATTTAAAAGTTGTGTACGGTTTTATTTTCAGAAAATGGAGAAGAAAAAATAAGATTATTATTGTTTAATTTGTAAATAGATGCAATAGTTATATATTGTCTTTTCAAAATACTCAATAAAAATGACTAACCATTATTGTTAAAAGAGATAAATTAGAGAAAAATAAAGAACTAAGGATATAATGATCGGGTCAAGTGGCCGGGTTCGGGTTCGGGTCGGGTTTGACCCGCTAATTTGCGGGTTTTTCGGGTTCGGTTTATTTCGGATCCGGGCTGAGAAAATCGTGTTCAAAATCCAAAATTTGTGGGCTGGTTTGGGTCGGGTTTTCCGGTCGGGTCAAGTTTTGACAGGTTTAGTAATTATCACTGAAAAATAGTATGTAATGTTCCCAATGAATAACATTCAGAAGAATCTATAAAAACTACTCACTAGAAGAAAAACCAAATCCATCAAACTCCTAACAACCAAGCAGGAAACTAAACTAAAAACAACTAATTCTAAATCTATACAAATGAGAACGAATATGTGCACAGTAATTACTCACATAATTGCGGCTTCTACTTAATTAAATCATTATATAAGACAATATAAGAGTAAATCAAACCTAAATATAATAGCATTAAGAGGTATGCAATAGTAGCAGATAGCCTACAACAAAATTTCTAAGCAAACACTAGAAGGAAATCAAGAGGGATACGATTCAGCATACCTCGAGTAAGAGACAACAAAATTTGTAAGCAGACAAAATTTGTAAGCAAACATTAGAAGGAAATTAAATGATAAATAATCACTTTTGTCCTTATTAATAACATTTAATGATAAATTTTATGTTTGGTCGTTAAAACGTGGTCGTTAAAAATCTAGTTTCTAGTAGTGTATGTTATTTAGATATGTACTTGTTTGAATTTAATTTTTTTTATAAGTGTCATATGACTTTTAATCAATGAATTTATTCTTTGTTTGCAAAATAAAACAAACTATGACATAATGGTTCAAATTGTCAATTTTTTGTATTTACATGCACCAAATTAATGTCAAATTGAATTTTTTAAATGGATCGACATTGAATACCACTATTATTATTATTGTTGTTATTCTTCTTCTTCTTCTTCTTCTTCTTCTTTTTCTTCTTCTTCTTCTTATTATTATGATGTTGTTATTGTTGTTGTTGTTGTGCCAGCATAATCGACTTAGGGTTTTAGTGTTCTTATTTGGCGAATCTAACTAGGTAATTCGAAGATCGAAGAGCAAGCAAGGTCCTAAAGTTTAATGTGCTTCATCAATTTGGCTCGTCCTAGTTACTAGTAAAGTGTTTCCCATCAAATAGATTGGTTTGAATCTTCCTCTCAAAAGTGCCCATCAACTATGGTTGTTTCTTATTTTACTTTATGTTGTTATCCCTTACTGTTTTCCGTGTGTCTTGGTCTGCACAATTCTAAACATGGAGGTTGTTCAATCCATTTATTGCTTTTGTAAGTCTTTACTTAAGCATAGATTTAAAGGATAGAAAAATGGTAGCGTTTATGCTTTTCTCGATTTTCGATTTCCTGGTAGTGTCCTACAAAATTTGTGGTTGGGAGATTTATTGTATGCTTATCAATGATCTCGAAATGACATTTGCCATTCCTCCTTCATTTTCTGCCTTAAAGTATGGATCGTTTCCTTTGGAATAGCTCTTGCATTGGCATACATATAATTCCCTTTGTGTTGCACTTATTCATACTTATCTTGTAGACCATGGGTTTGACAAAATCATGTTGTGTTTTAAATGGATTCGCTTGATGAAATTCAACATAAAGTGAAATTTCTAAAAGATAAAAGGAATCGATGTTTCAAAAATAATGAATTTGCTAATGCCTCAGTGTAGTATTTATCTGCATTAAGTTGTTACGTCTTGGTTGCATTACCACAGGTGTAGATGAGGATCTTTTCAACCATCTAGCAATTTCTCTAAATCTAACTATCTCAAAAGTTAAACAATGATAGTTTATGAGAACCATAATGTTATGCTCTACAATTCTTGACTTTGACTCTCACTATATTAAAGCTCGACTAAAGAGAGCGAACACAACACTGGGTTTGCACAATGTTAATATAGCATTTTGTGACTTGAGGGAAGCTGCTTGGATTGAACCCAATAACTCCGATATTACAAAGGAACTTGAAAAAGTTAATAGTGTAGACCGTCACCTTCACGATTGCTGAAAGTAATTGAAGGATTCCGAGTGAAAAGGTAGTTGTGTAGAGGAATGGGCTTATGTGGACTCACAGGAAGAGGGAAAATAGTGGAATATTATTAAATATGAGTAGTCAGCTAAAAGCTCTGAGGTAGAGATGACAAATATAGGATCTTCTAAGAAGAATTGATTACTACATCTTTTGCCTCAGAAGCTACAAGTGTGGTAAATAATTCAGCTATAATGCCTATAGTTAAATCAAGAAGTAGAGAAGTCAAGTTTGGATATAATTTTGGAATGGACCTAGATAGGGAGAGCCTATATTATAGTTTATCATTAACTTATACAACAAGCTTGGAGGGTAGGAGGAATATTAGTCCTACCACATCTTGGACATCACCTTCAATGGATGTTGACAGAGCTCTAGATGTTGTTTTCCGCTTATCAAGGGAAACTAATGAAAATGTTCATGCAACGATCGCTTCAACTACCTCACTTAGCTTATAAAAGAATCTAGCATGAGAGAGCAATAGGATATTATGACAATCTATCAATGACCTACATGAATTGTTTGGGCTCGATCAACGGATAGTAATATTATGAAGAAGCAGGCTTTGTTAGGGTTTGATCAAATTGCAAAGTCTACAATGAAAGTGAAGATTCTATAAGCTCTTAGCATGGTTAATGCAATTGGTAAAGAAATAGACTCATCATGTGGGGAAGATGCTGTGATAAGTCCCTTTCAATTTTCTACACGAACACAAAGTTATCAAAAAGGGAGCAAACGAACTAAAAGGAAGAAATGCCAGTCATGGCAACACACGTGACTTGCAAAAAAGTGGGCAACTTTGGGCAGAGTGAGATTTGGCTTCGCAATATTTAATCCTCCTTCAATTGAATGGTGCAGGGAACATTATAAGTGAGGCAAGAGATTCAAGCAATGAATGCAAACAAATTCATTAAACAGATAATGCTTACCCTGATCAACTTCGGAAGAGAAAGTCCGAGGTGCTAGGTTTGGAAGCTGTGGAATGGATAATCAAGAAAAATTTGTAGCAAATATTGAAAACAACAGGTTTTGTAAACTTTATGGTTGTACTATCTACAAATTCTCTACAACAATATCAAGGGATGGTTTCAGAGTGACGTAGTCGCTAGGGATCTTGTAGTGCTTTTCACATGTTACATGTTCATATTGCCTTGCTGACCAAAAAAAAAAAAAGGAAAAAAAGAAGTGATGGAACCATAATTTGAAGCCAACCCTGTTTAATCTAAGACCTAAAAAACAAATAGAGAGAGAAAACATTAAAAAAAGAAAAATCTTTACAGAGAATAAGAGAAAAAGAGTCTACTCTAGGTCAAACTTTTTCGTTGATATAAGTATAACCTTACTATGATGCTGTCTGGGCATCTTTGAAATCCTATTCAATTTTTTTAATGGCTGTTTTTTGAATGTGACTATAGCATAGCTAGACAATTTCCTATCTTTTGTGTATTTGGAATTATTTTCATAACATTCCCAAATTATAATGCACAAACTCAGGTGGTGATAAACCTCTATTTTGACCTTATCTTAGCCCCTATTTGATCCCTTTTTCTCATTGTTTTTGCATTGAATTTTGACGAGAAAGGGTTAAATTTGCCTCCTTTAGTCCAATTGTGCTTGTTGGGTGATTTTCCTGGTTTTCAGGAGTTAATGCCAAGAATATGAGAAAATCACTAATTTAAATGGAAAGAAAGACCTTGGGGACATGTTTTCGGGAGGAAAAGAAGTCCTATGAAGTTCCAAGGGCAAGAAAAGAAAGTTTAGAGGGCTAAATAGAGTGCATAGTTAGGTGTGCACCTTTCCTATAGTTTTCAATCTTCAAACCAATGGCTACGCATGAGCAGTGCACCACCGTATGTCTACCAATGCGTGGGGTGGACAGCCGTGTGTCGTCGAATCAAGGTCATGTGCCTCCCCAAACTACGCGTTGTTAAATTGGTTTTCTAGCAATTTTGGGGGGATATCTTGTCTTTTCTTCAAAGCACTCTCTTAGAGGCGATTTTAGTGTTTGTTTGTGAGATTTCTAAGACTCTTTTGCATCAAGTTTTTCATCATTGATGATTGTTTGACGACCATTGTTACGCTTAATCCAAGTTTGCCTCTCAATTCTTTCTTTCTTTTATCATTGTTTTCTATGGTTTTTTAGCGTGAATCATGTTTGCTATTCTAATGATTGATTTGATTGTTCTCAATATGATTCATGGCTAGTCTCCCAACTTGGGTTGGGATTAAGGCCTATTATGTTATTTAAATCACGAATTATCCCGAAACCTCTACTGGCTTCATGCTTGTGATTGTGATTTCTACTATGCACACCATGTGTTCAATGAATTGCTTGAGAAAGCCTTCATATGATATTATTCGGGTTTAAGGGAGTGTTGAAAGATGAAACTTTTATCTAGCATAAACTAATAGACAACTAAGATTTTAATATTAAAATAATTGAAGTTCTAATTGAGATTCGAGATCATAGATGTTGTAGTCCTTTGACATTACTCCCATGAAATAGGTGGCTATAGTCCTAGGATTAGTCTTCGGCCCTTGAGAGAGAGAGGAGATGGGTTTAGTTGGCAATCTATTCATTCATAATTGCAAACTTGGGTGAGTTTGATGGGGTTTGATTCATTTGCATAATTATGTTGTTAATTCCAATCGAGGTGTTTCGTTATCCTGATTTCTTATTCATTCTTAGTTATTGTCGTTGCTTTAGTTAAACATTTGAACCACCATGTCTATTTTGCCTACATTAAGTGTTGAAAGTTAGTTTTCTGATTGAAGTCAAGTTCCTTATGGACATGACTCATACTTACCGGTTGTTATATCGTACACTTGCGGTAAATTTTACTTAAGTTTTTAGCACCGTTGTCGGGGAACTTGATTATTTCAACATCAAAGTTGACCAAAACACTTTAGATTAGGCCTTTTCTTTTTCTTTCTTTATCTTTTACTTTTCTCTATCCTTGTTTGGACTCGCCTACGCCTGGTATAATTCTTGTTTTGTATGCACAAGTACAATCGAGGGAATCAAAATCTTATTTCCTTGAATCCCTAGATCAAAGCTACTGCACGAAAGCAAAGCAGCGCTCATAGGAAGATGAAAGTAGAAGCTGTAATTGCTGGAAGGGACAACTGCATTCGAAGGGATTATGTCCTACCTCAATCGTAGGGTATCACTTTATCCATAGTGAACCCAATGATGGAGGTGAACATCTTTGAGCTCTGCCCAGTCTTCACCCCTCTAGTGGAAAGAGACCAGTTCGTTGGACACCCCTCTGAGAAGCCCTAACATATGCCTTTGTAATTTCCTTGTGAAGTGTGATACCATCAAGGTAAATGGGGTATCCACTGATGTCGTTCGGCTAAGGCTCTTCCTATTCTAATTGAGCGATAGACCAGAGACTAGCTTCAAAATGAGGAGCCAAATGCCTTCGCTACATGGGATGCACTCTCCAAAGCGTTCCTCAGCAAGTACTTCCCACCAGGAAAGACTGCCAAGTTAAGGGCATACATCACTTCATTCACCAAACTTTATGGCGAGTCACTGTATGAGGCTTAGGAGAGATTCAAGGATCTCTAACTCCAATGTCCACACCATGGTGTCTCCGATTAGCTCTTAATTCAGACATTTTACAATGCAGTAGACCAAAATCTGTAGGTGTCCATTAATGCTATAGTTAGGGGTGCCCTTACGGTGAAATCAATTAAAGTTGCAAAGGCCATACTGGAAGATGTGGTAGCTAACAATTATCATTGGTCTAATGAGCATCCCATTTTGAAGAGGAGTAGTAGCAAGCATGATATTGATGGGATGGATCTCCTCACGAGCAAGGTTGATGCCCTTGCACAATGGTTTGATCTACTTGGGGCCCCTTCTTCTAGGAGTTCTTCGACCATGGTGTGTGTTTGTGAGATTTATGGCATTCAGGGACATAGGGTTGCTGATTATCAGGCCACCTTTCAGGGAAGAGAATATGCTAATGCCCTTTAAAACTATAATCCACGGACACAAAACAACCCTTACTCGGGTAATTACAATCCAAGATGGATGAATAACCCAAATTTCTCCTACCGGAACACCAACCGCTTGCCACCTAATACCACTCAACCCCCTGGCTTCTAAAATTGACAAACATGCAACCCTCCTCCCTAACCTCCACAACCAAAGTTCAACATAGAAAGTCTTATGGAGTGCTTCAAAGCCACCTAAGCTAAGACTAATGAAGCTCTTGGTGAGTCGATAAATCAGCTAACTTTCAAGTTTGAGGCTATGGCATCCCACCAGAAGGTGGTGGATACCCAGATTGCCCAGATAGCTCAGCAAATTAGCCATCTATCCCGACCTCAAGGGCATCAACTAGGTCAACCTGAATCCAACCCTAGGGGTCATGTCAAAGTCATTTCCATGCGGCACGAGGTGTTAGTGGAGAGCCCCATAATGGTCATTCAATAGGTAGCATCAGTTCTCGTTTCTATAGAAACAGAGGGAAGGAGGAAAGGAGAGAGTTCACCTCCAATTTGCCCTTACCATCCACCTCCACCATTCCCTCAGAGGGTGGCATGGTCTAATATGTCCAAGCTTGAGCCCAACTTTGTGAGATTTCTAAAATTGCGTCAAAAGGTGTATGTGAACGTCCCTTTCTTGGAAGCTCTCAAAGAAGCACTTTCCTACTTGAATTTTTTGAGCTTCTTCTCACAAAAGGCAAGCTTGAGGAGGTCACAGTGGTCCCTATTGGAGGGATCTACAATGCAGTTCTATAGAGCAAGTCCCCATCCGAGCTATAGGATCCTGACAGTTTCACCATCATCTGTGCTATAGCAGACCTACAAATTAAGAGAGCTCTCTATGACTTGGGGGCCAGCGTGAGCTTGATGCCTCTCTCTCACTATAGGATGCTTTAGTTGCAGCACCTGTAACCCACCACTCTGATCGTTCAATAGGCTGATCATTCGATCAAGCGTCCTATAGGTCTTCTAGAGGATGTTCCAATTCAGGTTGATAAGTTTGCCATTCCATGTGACTTCACTGTATGGATATGGATGAAGGCCGTAAGTCCCCATCATCCTAGCTAGGGAGGCCGTTCTCGCTACTGTAGGGGCAGTGATTAATGTGCAGGCAGGCACCATAACCTTCCAGTTGTGTAGGGAGAAGGTTGACTTTTGCTTTTCTCCACCCGCTGCCCTTCAACTCACAGCACCTGTAGCTCTTATGGTTTTTGCTATTTCTACAGCAGTTTTTAAGGTTAAGGTTCTTAAAGGAGAAAAGGGACCTGGCACAAACTCTCATGCCCCTTTTACTCAACCTTTATTACTCTTAACTTGGTTGGGACGCACTGCTGTTTGTCCTAGGGAGGCGGTGGATTCATCACCATTCACTGTTTCAGTTATTCCACCTCCCTCCTTTCCACCACGATCTGCTGCCAGAGGTAAGGGTCAAGTTAGGGACCTAAAACAAGTGCTTTTTGGGAGGCAACCCAAGCATTTACTTACTTTCAAACAAAACAAGCATGTCATTTTTTCCCCCTTGTAGTTTCCCTATTCATTATAACTCCATCCCTTTCTCTTGTTTCTTTAAATGTCGTTTTATTAAGGACAATGAAAATCTCAAGCATGGGGGAATGAACTTGCAGCTCTTTTAGTGAAATTATAGACTTTTGTAGCGTTTAACTGGCATCTCTTGCATTTGCATCATATAGATAGAACTTCATGCAGTTTTACTAGGTTATTCTTGCATTTTTTCTTTTTATTTTAGTAGGGCATGTAGCTTAGACCATAGGTTAGATCTTGCATCATAAGATGAAAGGTGATCGAGTTGGGTATTCATAAACTTTTCAGGTACCACTTCTTACCCTCCTCTTCAAATCCTCTATGTGTTTTTATTGCTGTCTTAGTTAGATCTATTGCTATTGAAATATTGAATAAATTACCCCTGAATCTTGAAAACCCCTCCCATGATAATAATGCAAGGGGGTGATGATTGGTTAACTTAGCTTGATTGTGTATTGAGATGTGACTTGTCTTGGTGTAAATTTTGTAAAAATTATGTTGTCATTGCCATTTAGAATTACTTAACCTGATTTTCCATGCCAATCACTCTTTCCATTCATTTAGTTTGGCTTGATTGATCTTGATTAGTGGTGTATCTTGGAATGAGTTGCATTGATTATGATAGATTGACCTCTGAGATTTTGTGCTTAATGACGATTCATTATATATAGTCTCACATTTCCTTTCTTGTGTGACTCATCCATAATTGTAACTCTAGAACTTAGCGTGTTTCTCTTCAAGATCGCATTTGGCATATGCATATGTTAATATGATTGAGGCATCCTTTGTTCTATTTAACCACATGAGCCTAAAAGCCATCCATTGATGTGTGTCACTCCTTTTGCTAGCCCTTTGTGCCTTTCCCTACTTTATTGTGCACCTTGTTTACTACACCTTTGGCCTCTGCACAACTTTCACACCTTAGCCAGGGTCTAGTGGAGCAATACTTTTACATAGAGTTGAGTATATTTTATGGATGGTTCCACCGTTTGGGTGTTTCTAATTATGGTGTTTGATTTGAAGGAGTATGAATTGAGAGTTTGTATTTTCTCATGGCATTCACACATTTTGTTTTTGCTTCTAAAAAAACAAAAAAAAAATAAAGATAAAACCCAAAAAAAAGAGAAAAGGAAGGGGGGAAAAAAACAATGCAAAAGAGAAGATGTGAAAAAGTGTTTGGCATAATGATTCATTAATAAGTTTAATCAACTCCTTTTACATGGGTTTTTTTTTGGGGTTTGCTCTCATTCTTAATTGAGGTGTAAAGTACATATCTTGGTGTTCTATTGTTGTGGAAGTGTTTCACTCCCTAATCTCTTTGCTAGTGGCTCCATTTTCCTTATAATGATTCCACTTCTCACCTATAACCTTAACCCTATTGCACCCTTCTACAAATCCTCAAGATTAACATTTTTGCATATGCATAAGTGGTAGAGAATCGAGAGCCTCACAAAGCTAATTGTAGTTTGCATGATTGTTAGGAGTATTGAGTGTACCCGAATTCTATATTCTAAGCATGTTGAGAGGAGTTTCCTACTTTATCCCAAGGTGAGATTCTATCGGTCATGCTTACTCATCACTTATTGAGAAAAGGTCTTGTCTTACTACATGTTTTAATATTGGGGTGTTTGGCATGTTGCATTTGGTAGGGTGATTTATAGACAGTGATGTATGTGCTTTATTAAAAATGTTTTTGACACTTTGACTTGGCTACCTTTTATACATAGTTATACCTGATTGGTCAATTGTTATTTTCTTGCCTGAGGAGGGTGTGATTATGGGTTCATCTCCCTTATTAATCGTTCGAGAATTAGTCTTGTTTGTGAATAGGCAAGAGATATGCATCGGAGTTGATAAACTTCTATTTTGACCTCATCTTAACCCCGATTTGACCCCTTTTTCTCATTATTTTTACACTGAATCTTGATAAGAAAGGGTCAATTTTGCCTCCTTTAGTCCATATTTTTCTTATTGGGTAGTTTTCCTTGTTTTCTAAAGTTAATGCCAATAAGATGGGAAAATCACTTATTTCGATGGAAAGGAAGACCTTGCAGACATGTTTCCAAGAGGAAAAGAGGTCCTGTGAAGTTCCGAGTGCCAGACAGGCAAGTCTAGAGCGTTAAATAGAGTGCACAGTTGGCCATGCATAGGAGCACAACCGGGCACCTTTCCTGTAGTTTTCAATCTCCATACAAGTGGCTACGGGCAGCACACGACCATGCATCCACCAGTGCATGGGGGCACGATCGTGCGTCGTCAAAGCACGATCATGCGCCGTCGGAGCATGATCGTGCGCCTCCCAGACTATGCGTTATTAGATCGATTTTTGGGCTGTTTTCGGGGGGACATCTTGTCTTTTCTTTATAGCACTTTCTTGGAGGCAATTTTAGGGTTATTTGCGAGATTTCTAAGACTCTTTTGCATCAAGTTGTTCATCATTAAAGATTGTCTAATGATCATTATTACGCTTAATCTAAGTTTGCTTCTCAATTCTCTCTTTATCTTGTCATTCTTTTCTATGGTTTTTTGTGTGAATTGTGTTCGTCATTCTAGTGATTGATTTGATTGTTCTTGATATGATTCGTGGCTAATCTCCCAAATTGTGTTGGGATTAAGGCCAATTATGTTATTTGAATCATGAACTTGCCCCAAATCTCTACTTGCTCCATGTTTGTGTTTGTGATTTCTACTATCTGTAACATGTGTTTGATGAATCGCTTGAGAGAGCATTCATATGTCATTATTCAGGTTTAGGGAAGCGTTCAAAGATGAAATCTTTACCTAGTGTGACCTAGTTGGTAACTAGGATTTTAATGTAAAAATAATTAAAGTTTTAATTGGGATTCAAGATTGTAGATGTTGTAATCCTTTGACTTTAGTCCCATGCAAATAGGTGGCTATAGTCCTAGGATTAGTCTTTGACCCTTGAGAGACGGAGGAGATTGGCTTAATTGGCAATCATTTCATTCATAATTGCATGCTTGGGCGAGTTTGATGGGGTTAGTGATTGATTCATTCGCTTAATTATGCTGTTAATTCCAACCCAGGTGTTTCAATACCCTGATTTCTTATTCATTCTTAGTTATTGTTGTTTCTTTAGTTAAACATTTGAACCTCTAAGTCTATTTTGCCTAAATTGAGTGTTGAAAGCTAGTTTGATGATTGAAATCAAGTTTCCTATGGACAAGAACCATACTTGCTAATTGCTAGCTACAGCTAGACCGTACCCTTGCGGTGAATTTTGTTCAACAGGTGGATTTAAGTTATATCCCATCAATCATCCCTTTATTGTAATTAATCGCGCTAAAATTATGGAGTAAATGCGGTTGTTATAGTGACTAGGACTTCAGTTTCATATGAAGGTGGTTGGTGCTTCTAATCTAGCTAGGCACAAGGCTCATGTTGTATTCTCTTTGCCTCTTGTCTTCTTTTTCAAAAAACCAAATCATTTAAGCTATTTAATTAATTTATTTATTTAGGCATTGCTTACTTATTCTTTAAAATTTGTTTATCGTATTTAATCAAATTTGGTCAATTTTCTACTTGCAAGTTCTAGAATTATGATTACTTTTGGTGTTTTATCTCCATTCATTTTAATATAAAAGCTTATATATATGTACGCACATTTTCGTGTGCATATATATATATATATATATATATATATATATATATATATATATGTGTGTGTGTGTGTGTGTGTGTGGTGTGTGTGTGTGTGTGTGTATATATATATATATATATCTATATAGATATATATATATATATATATATATATATATATATATATATATATACACACACACACACTTTAATGAATCAGTGGTTGGTGCTTCTAATGGCTTATGTTTTATTCTATTTGCCTCTTGAAAACCAAATCATTTAAGCTATTTAATTGATCTATTTATTAAGGTATCACTTACTTACACTGTAAAATTTATTTATTGTATTGCATCAAATTTGATCAGTTTCTACTTGTAATTTTTGAAATTCGGAGCACTGTTAGTCTTTTAACTCCATTTATCTTAATATAAAAGCTTATACATAGGTATGCATATTTATGTGCACGTGTATATATATATATATATATATATATATATATATATATATATATATATATATATATATATATATATATATATATATATATATATATATATATATATATATATGTATGTATGTATGTATACATGTGTGTGTATGCATGTAAGTATGTGAGAGTGTGTGTGTGTGTGTGTGTGTGTGTGTGTGTGTGTGTATATATATATATATGTATGTATGTGTACGCGCGCGTGCGCGCACACACCCACACACACACACGCACACATATATATATATATATATGTATATGTATATATATATATATATATATCTATCCATCTATCTGTCTATCCATGTGTGTCTATGTGCGTATGTGTGTAATGATGATGATGATGACGATAATTGTTTGGCATTTTTAGTGAATCGTCTAATAGGAAGGCGACACGTGGCGCTGACCAAGTCAACATGAGGTCAGAGTTGACCACAAGGAGGCTGGAAGGGTATTGGAGGGGTATAGTGATCATTTGACCCCCTAAATGGGGACATTACCATTCCGCCCTTGCGTGCTAACCTGAAGGTCATAAATATCCTAATATTTCCCATTTGGGGGACTTTTTACTATTGACAAATTGGCTACCTCACTAAACACTCTCACACAACAGTAAACTCTTTCTTTTCCTTAGCTTTTTTTCTCTATTTGCTTCGATAATTCTTCTTGAGACTGACTTGAACGTCGAAGGGGCCTTCCTCGGGAAAAACACCCAGGGTCGATCTTTGTGCAGATCTTTGAAGGGGTTACATGTCAATTCGAATTATCAATTTATACATCAACCATACGTAAGTCCGGACGTCACCACTATTTAAGTAAGTTTCTTCTAAAACAATAATAAAAATAATTTGAACAACAACAACAACAACAACAACAATAATAATAATAATAATCACGATCATCATCATCATCATCATAATCATCATCATCGTCATCTATGTTATACACAAAGGGAAGAGGGGCTTATGGTGTGTAACTTATGGTTTTCTCATTTTATCATTCTCTAAGAAAAAGTTATAGGGCCAAATTAGCCATAATATAAAATTTATTAATAAATAAATAGAAAACTAGAATAATAACGCATATAAGGATGGCACATTTTCTTAAATTTCTCCCTACCAGGTAGTTTATTTCCTTTGAATTTCAAATTATCAATAAATTGCAAACCAATTTAATTGAAGTTTACTTATCTACCTCTCACTATTATGATTAACAATATTAATAATCCTATTGATTCTTAAATCAATGTCAGCAGAAGGCATCCTAAACAAATTTCTCAAACCAATTCTCAACTTAAAAGTTCTTTTGCTGAGAGATTTATACCAACTTTAATTCTAAAGACCCGAAAACACAACTTGTTTCATTCAATTTTTTTAATTCTTAGCCTCACGATTATAATGTTATTCACAATTTTGTTTACAAAGTAAATAAGTTCCTTAAAACTACCTTACATTTTATTTCAATACATAAATCTTATTAGGATTCTAGACACCATGAGAAATTTGCGTTATGCGGGAACTTCCATCTTACTCAAAAAATGGATCTCACCTATGCTATCTTATTCTATTATTTATGTATGTCAGTTGATGCTTTTGATTTGTATATGTGTATAGTACAACATTTTTGTATATTCTTCTTTTGTCACCTTTTACATATCTATAAATAATTGTATGTGAATCTTTGATATTATATAAGCTCTTAATTGTGGAGTACTTATGCAAGATTGTGCATTACTTAATAGCAAAATACGATATTAGGGTTTTGTTAATCAACATAGGGTATTAATTTTTTGTTCTTATATATTGTTCAATTTTTTTGGTGAAAATATTGACTTCAAGTTGAGAGTTTTGGTAGAACTCACTTCTATAAATTTTCATATTATAGAATAGCTTGTATTTAATTCATTACATTATATATGGTTGTTATTTTTGTAATTATTTAAATAATTAAACTCAACAAAATTATAGATCTTTGAATAACATTCAATTACAGATTCCTTTTGTGGTAAATCATCACTTGATTTTATGTGAGTAATATTTGTTTCTTTGTTTTTGTTTTAATTAAAAAAAGTTGTCTTCCTATTTTCTCCTTAAAACTTCCTCCTTCTTCCTTGGGCAATCTTTCTTTCCTTCCATATTCCATTTCATGAAAGCAACACTTTTGACATGCTCAATTTTAAAATAGATTCCATTGTTCATGCATTCTTAAAAGTGGTTATACTATAATTTTCAATTTAAAGATTCTAAACATGTGGAGTTCAATCCGTCCTACCTGCAGTGGAAAAGTACAAATGATTTTTCGGAAGAAAAAATTTTAAAATTTCATAAATTGAACTATTATGAAACTATAATCCTGGGACTATGATACATCGAAGTAGCTGCATGAGTAGTTAGAATCTACCTTTTATTTTGTCCCTTTTTCTTTATCCAATCTAAGTTTGATGCTTAATTATACAGTTAAATAATATATGCAACATATCCCAACATCACATAGTTTGAACTACGCATTAAAAAAAAAAAATTGCATGTAAAAGGTACAATTTTCAATTATATTTTTCTCATATTTTACAATTACTATTCTTTAGAGGATAAGACAATGGCTCATGCTACGGACCAAGATGAGGATGATCAGATTAAGGTATGGTCATACAACATCGGATAGGATTGGGAATGAAGTTATTAGACAGAAAGTAATGGTCGACCCCATAGATGATAAGATAAGGGAAACAAAACTCAGATGGTTTAGACATATCAAAAGAGGAGATATAGATGCACCTGCACGGAGTTGCGAGAGGATTGATCTCCCAAAATGTAAGAGGGGGTAGAGATGGATCAATTAGGCAATTGAGACTTACAGAGGACATGAGTCAAGATAAGAGAACGTAGAGGTCTGCAATTAAAGTGTTCGATTTTGAGTTGTTAATTGTGTGCACCTCATTTTTAGTGAGCTAGAAGGTTTTTTGTCATTGTGTATCCTTTAGGCTTAAGCATGGCTTCCCTACGCAATTTTCTTTATTTATTACATGATATTTATTGTTGTTTTTGTTATTCTTGTTGTTATAGTTCATCCCTTGCCATTCCTAGTTCTGTATGTAGTTTATTTATTATTCTCTTTTATTCCTAAATGACGCTTCTTATTTTATGTAATGTCACTATTTTCAAATATGTATCAAAAAATTTCATCCCAATATTCGTCATACTTAAATTTACCTCCTTCCACACTTATATCCGCAACAGGGCATATTCGTCATGCTTAAGGTAAGCGTGCATAGGTAATTAGTAGGGAAAAATCCGCTACGCTTAATAAGTGTAACTGATAGTGCAGTGCCCACGCTTATATCTGTGAAAGATTGTGCCACCTACCGCACTTATAGGTGTAGGTAGGTTCCCTTCACTTGTATCCATGGCCAAAGTAATCTTTGAGAGAAAAATTATTTTGACCACTACCTCACTTATAAGTGTGGCGTTCTGCATTTGATAACTAACTGTCAAATATAACCAATTTCGGCAGAAACATTTTTATATAAATAAATAAGAAGTCGTTGTATTTAAAAAATGCAAATAATTTATATTCACTAGCATATTATATATATATATATATATATATATATATAATATATATCTATATATATATATATATATATCTATATATATATATATATATATATATATATATTATATATATATATATCTATATATGTATGTGTGCGTGTGTGTGTATATATATGTATGTATGTATACAGAGAGATAGGGGGTGATGTAGAGGAAGAGAGATAGAGAGAAAGAAAACATATATTTGATCATAATGTAAATGATACAAAAAGTACGGCAGCTTTATGATTGCAAATAAATTGTCATCAACTAAGTTAAAATATAATTAGTGTTCAACCACATAATGGAAAGTATGAAATTGAATTCAACAAGCCTATAAAGTGTGCACCCACTATCTAAAAGTTGATTTTGTTGAAATACACACATATAAGATTGAAGCTAAATAGAACACATGGGATGGTATAGAACTCGATAATTTCAAATGAACACTTCACAAACCCAAACTTGACATCGGATTTTATGGCATGCTGCCCTTGGTTTCAATCTGAAATCACCAAGCCTATACATTAGAGTTAAGTACAACAAATAACGCTACTAATAGAAAGAAAAACTTCTAAAAAGATTGCAAGACGTAATATCTATTAGCCTTCATAACTAGGTAGTTCTGCTCTACAAGCATTATTATCCTCACCTTTGTCTATTTATTAAATTCCCTGATTTTGAAAAAATTCGGCAGAATTCCATCTAAAACTTGGCTATTTTTCTTTTGACAACATGTTACAAATACAATAAGAAACTATTCACAATCTCAACGGCCACATGTCGGATCAAATCAACTCAACAGGCTACACCATGGAGTATCCTTTATTCAGAATATGGCAACCAAAAAGTTTTCATTGCTTCAGAAAAAAAGCTCACCTTCCGCCCGTGCTTGGAGACATCTATTAGGTTTCCAGAATTTGCTTTCTCTACTTTCTTTAGCAAGGATGAAACCGGCGAAAGCATTGTACCTTCATATGGCAAGTCCTAGCAACTGTCAGCTTAATAAGTCGTTCTGAGACTTGAGATAACTATCACTAAGAGATAAGACATTATCCAGCAGGTAAGCAGCTTAATCAGATTTTTTTTCACACTGTCTGGATTTCTTATTCTCGTTGACGTAACAGAATAGTCCTGAGAGGAACAAAAATGTTTCAATGATGTCCTTTTCACTATACACAATATATTATTTCATCTTTGCTTTATGGATGATCCAGCACCTGCTGAAGTGGTCTACATGCATCTTCATTTTGCAATCTTAAGGCTCTTATTTGGGCTTCATGTTCATCCCTGAGTGTTATTGTTTTATGAAAATTTCAAAATTGATTTAGCAAGTGAAGCTTGACTGTAAACTACGAAAGCAAGGCTACATAACCTCTTTGAGTTCACTTTTTGCTTGGAGCTGGATGCGCTTCACTTCTTCAAAGTGGTCAAATTTAAGATTCTCTTTTTTGCTTCTTCTTTATTCAATCAATATAGAATAGGACAACATGAAGGTTAACTAGGACTTCAAAATTTTGGCACCCACAAATCCACTAGATGACATTGTTCTATGAAACTGGAAAGTACAAACATTCCACCAAATAACCCACCTACTACACATACTGACTATGTTCGAAAGGGAACGGAAAAAAATCAAAGTCTACTGGTACTTATTCCTTCTAGGGGAAATAAAAAAAATAAGACTTCAAGAACCTTTAAATATTCATGCTTCAAATTTCTTTATTGATACTCTTGAGCACAGTTTCACTTCTAAAGACCTATAAATTAAAAAAAAAATACAATAATTATGGCAAATACTATATATATATATATATATATATATATATATATATATATATATATATATATACATATATATATACATATATATATAATATATATATATACATACATATAAAATATATATATATATATATATATATATATATATATATATATATATATATATATATATATATATATATATATGTATGTATGTATGTATGTATGTATGTATGTATGTAAGACACTCCAGGAATATGCATGACCCTAACTATATCTTATCACACTTTTCATCCTATTATATGAACGAGAAAATATTGTCGATAAAACATAAGTCAATAGTTCTGAAAAAGAATAAGTTTTCTCAAAACAAATGTGATCATTCAAAACAAAACGATTTTTATAAATTTAACTATATATAGCCAGAAGTTAAAATAGCACAAAGGAAAACATTTTATGATTTAGAACCTCATAACTGAATTCCATTGCCTATGCACCAACATAGCTCAATCAACTTATTGTGCACGAGATTGTCTCCCATCCAGGGTCAGAGCAATGGTGGGGTCACGTGGGGTCAACCGACCCTGCTTTAAAAAAAAAAAAAATCTGATAGTTAAGTTAAAAAAAAAGAAATAACATATATATGTAATTTATGATGGACTAGTTACATCAAAACAAGGTTGCTTTGGTGGTAGAGAGGGTGCGGAACTTGGATAGAGGCATAGAGTATTCGTCACGCGTCCCAGGTTCGAATCTTGCTTCTAGCGTTTTTTTTTTTCCCCCCCCAAGTTTTGGACTAAATTCCGCCACTCTGACCTTCCCCTCATTCGATTCGCCCACTGCCCAGTCACAGAGACACAAATGCAGCAACAAAGCAAGTGAGCAACCAGTCTCGCCACCACGCCCAGCCGCCCAGACCCACCTAGCCGTCCACCACCAGTACCGGAGGCGGTTGCCCAGTCACAGAGACACAAATGCAGCAACCGAGCAATCAGTCCAGGTTATCTAGCCCCCACGTCCAGCCGCCCAAACCCACCTAGCCATCCACCACCAGTACCGGAGGCGTTTGCCGGTAGCCACCATCAACTCTCCAGGCCGTGTACCCGTGCCGCTGCGCCACCCACCACTGATTTGAACTTTGAAGGTGCAAACCCTAAAACTCTAGATAGTTTTTTAATTTTCGTTTTCTTTGTCAAATTTTTGATTGTTTACTCTTTAATTATTTACATAGTTAGATTAGTTTCAATTATTGAAATCATTTGATGAAATTGGCTATAAATCATTTGTCAATTGTAATTGTATGTGTTGTTCACTCCTTCGATTCTCTTCTGATTAGTTGTAACTATTGAATATCTTTCACTTGCCTAATTAAATCTTTTTTTGTTCAGTTGAAAATGCATAGATATTTCAAAAAGTTGGCTACTGAATCGTTTCCTTCAATTTTTGCACCTGAAAATTCTCCTTTGAATCAAGAAACCGGCGAACACAACACTCAAACACAAACCTCAAATTTTGATGCAAACACTAATCCCTCGTCTTGTGGGAGAAGCCGAGTTGATTCAAGTGCTTTTTAGTCAGATCCAGCTGAAAGAAAACTAATTTCATATTATCATCCAAATGAGCATGATCAGGTAAGAAGAGCTTATATTCAAAAAGGCCCTTGTCAACCCCGAAATCATGCTTTTCCTCAGAGATTGATGTCTGAAAATATCATCATTTCAATGAGTCTTGGTTTGATATGTATGGCAATTGATTGGAATATAGCATAAAAGAAGATGCGGCTTTTTGCTTGTGTTGTTATTTGTTCAGAATGAGCATGAAAGTTCAAGTCATTTTGGAGGTGAAACATTCACTTCTAAAGGATTTAGAAGATGGAATAAGACAGAAAGATTTAATATGCATGTGGGTGGGTCAAATAGTGTCCATAATCAATGCGTGAAATGATGTGAAGACTTGATGATGCAAAAGCAATCCATACAGACTGCCTTGGATAAACAATCCGAGCAAACTAAGTCTGAGTATTACACTCGCCTGAATGCTTCAGTTGATATTGTGAGATTACTTTTGTTTCCTGTATTGCCATTTCGAGGCCATGACGAAAGTGAATTGTTGAGAAGGAAAGGACTTTTTAAGACTTTCTTATAGTTTCATGCGGAAAAGAATGACAATGTGGCAAAGGTTATTTTAAAAAAAGCTCTAGGCGATCATATAATGACTTCCCCTAACATCCAAAAAGAAATTGCAAATGCTTGTTCAAAAGAAACTGTGAAGGCTATTCTTGAGGAACTTGACAATGGATATTTTTCTATATTAGTTGATGAATCCCGTGATGTATTATGTAAACAACAAATGGCTCTCGTTTTAAGGTTGGTTGACAAAAGGGAATTTGTTATGGAGTGTTTGACTAGCCTTGTTCATGTGATCGATACTAGGTCTTTGGCATTGAAGGATTCTATTTATTCATTGCTTTCTGGATTATCATTGCGTCCATCTCGAATAAGGGGACAACGGTATGATGGGGCTAGTAACATGTGAAGTCACATTAATGAGCTTAGAAGCTTGATTATGCAAGATTGTTCATCAGCCTATTATATTCATTGCTTTGCTCATCAACTTCAATTAACTTTGGTCGCGGTTGCAAGAAATCATAATGATATTGGATGGCTTCTTAACTTGGTTGATGTCATGTTGAATGTAATTAGAGGTTCCTATAGACATAGAGATGAATTTCGAGAAAAACAAGCAGAAAAGGTTGAAGAAGCATTACGTGTGGGTGAGCTTCAAACTGGGTGAGGTTTAAATCAAGAACTTGGGCTACAAAAACCCGTAGACACTCGTTGGGGCTTTCATTTTAAAATATTCGCCAATATTATTATCATGTTTGATCTAATTCTTGATATGCTTGATGTGATTGGAGACTATGCTAATCGTCCAGAAGACAAGGTCAAAGCCAAAAGTACTTTAGATGGCATACAAAATTTGAGTTTGCTTTCTTGTTGCATTTGATGAAATTGATTTCAGGAATTACAAATGCTCTCAGTCAAGCTTTACAAAGAAGAGATCAAGACATTGTCAACGCTATATCATTGCTTGGTTCATCTAAGTGACAGCTACAAAGGACAAGGGATCAAGGATGGGATTCTTTGATTGAAAATGTTTATGCATTTTGTCACAAGTACGATATTGAGATTCCTGTCATGGATGATTTCCTTGTTATTCGGAGACAAAGAGTAAACTGTAGAGTTTCTAAAGTGACAAATAAACATTACTATCGTGTTGATGTATTCTACACGATTCTTGATATGCAGATGCAAGAGCTTAATAGTCGCTTTCCTCAAGCGAGCACTGAGTTGCTTCTCGGTGTAGCTTGTTTGAACCCAGTAGATTCATTCTCTACTTTTGATAAGGAAAAAGTATTTTGAATGGCTCAGTTGTATCCAGATGATTTTGATGAGTTGGGCATTGAGGCATTGGTGAGCTTTCAAGGAAATTGCTTCAAACGAAGAAGTATCTGAGCTTTCCTCGCCTATATCTACTTGTGAAGTTGTACTTTTACCAGTTTTCACTTTAACTATTGAAAAGGTATTCTCAGCGATGAAGATCATCAAGGCGCAGCAGAATGTGAGATGAGTTTTTAAATAATACTGTTATTACTAATTTTGAGGATGATCTTTTTGAAACAGTATCAAATGATGATATCATGTATCGCTTTCAAAACATGAACGTTCGCCGAGGACAATTGCCGCAATTGTGTTAGCTTTGTAATTTCGGTTTTATGACTATTGTTAAATTTCAAATTTCAAATCATATGTATGTTTGAGTCTCGACCCCTCTTGAATTAATTTCTGGATTCACCACTGCTCCCATCTATTTAGCATTGCTAAATAGTATCTTGTCTCCACAACAAGCCGATGGATAGCCTCATAGCTAAATAGAAGATTACAACAAATCTGATATAACATTTATAAAAATTATTGAAATTGTACTAACCATGTTACCAGAACACTCAATTACATATGTTACAAGGAAGCACTTGCGCAAAGTCCAACCATGAGTAGCATGCTTTCCACATCACTCCTATGCTAGTCCAAACTCCATTTATGCCATCCAAACCACACACGTCAAAAGTGCATTCAATCTCTTATAGTTGCATGATAGAAATATAATGGTACATCACAACATTACCCTATAACTACCAAGCATTTTAAAGACATTGACACACATACACACATACACACAAAAAAGAAAAAAAAAAAAAGTAGATGAACAACAGGCACTAAAAAGAAAAGGAACATAAAACCCATAAAGGTCATGTTCTTGGGTTGTTGAAACTATTCTTCATCATCCAAAAACTTAATCATTTTGAAAACAATATGGCAAATTCAATAGCATTGAACTTTAAGAATGAAGTACATTGTTCTGAAAATAAGTAGAATTGACTTAGACATTTCATCGAACACTTGGTGGGCACCATTATTTTGGCATTGTTTTGAACATAAGAGAATCAACAAAGACCAAACATTTATCTAAACTTCTTACATTTGCCTAATATTACCAAGAAAAATGAAGCTAGGGACAATAATCGAGGAAAGTGTGAACCTGTAATCTTGAAACTATATTTAATCCTTCACCTAGCAATTTCGAAATTGCAAGGTGAAAGATTAAATATAATTTCAGGATTACAAGTTCATACTTTCCAGGAGAGAATTGCATTTAATCTTACCCCTGCAAGCACTCATGCAAGCACAGAGATTGATTCTAGGAGACTTACAAGATAACATCCGTGCTTGCATGAATGCTTTTAGGGGTGAGACAACCTAGACTTGGATCTGCCCATACCTCATAAAGTGGGATCCACATTAAGAGGAGGTGGAAGAGCAGTAGTTGTTGTTGGACATTTTAATGAAAATATGTTATTAGTGTTACTAGAAAACATGATGTGTGTAATATCAAAAATGTTTCATAATTCAAATAAAGTTGACCATATTTCAAAGGACTAATTTTCAATTATGTTTATAGTTTTTACTTATGTCTTATTTTACCATTAGTACGTTGCATATCACTTTTTTTAATCAAACCATGTTCTTATCATGATTATATATAATATTATTGCCAACATACTATAACCACAACTTTTCTTGTTAGTGTTATTGCCGTTGTTGTAGAAAGAAAATTTAAATTTTATTCTCATTAAAATATTTCCAAAATTCTGATTTGATCTCAAGCCGTCCACTTCCCAGAAAAAAAAGGGCACAAAAATTACCTTTTTGTCCGTTCATTTGAAAGGTTCTCCCATCGCCTTTGTTAATTTACCATTCTCCTATATATGTATATTTTTTCTTCCCTAATCTAGGTATAACTATTCTCATTCCTATACATGATACATAAAATACCTATTTATATTGTTGATAAAGTTGGATTAGTCTTTTTTCAATTTTAAGTTCTTCATCTTTTAATGATACTATCTTTTATAACTCTATTAATCCTGTGTAGTAACTAATATAATCCCTCATATTAATGTAATGTTTGGTTGAATATAATTTCATATGATCAACTTTGTAATGCAATCATGATTATATAGTTTGCAGTAATCATAATTACAAGGTAGTTATTATTTGTAATATTTTCTTATAACCAAACAAGATAATAGAAACACAATTACAAATTTATTTGCATTACAAGGTTGTTTACATCTAACTAAACATTAGCTAATAGTCTTTGTGTTTGAATCTTCGATTTTGTAAATACCTTGCTCACATTGTACAATATAATTTAGTTATAATTAGTATCATTCCTATACACGTTACCCACAATATCTATTTATGCTGTAGATAAAGTTGGATTAGTCTATCGTTAACTTAAAATTCTTGAACTTTCAATGAAACGATCTTCTGTGACTCTCATGAATTTTGTGGAATAACTAAATATAGCCATGCGCATTAATCGTTTTTGCAGTTGAATACTTGATATTGAAAAGACTCTCACATTGTACTATATAATTCAATATGGAGGTGATGGTATGACCACCAAAAGATACTTTTATATTCTAATAAACATCAATTGTGTAAGAAATAAATATAAAACTCATTTCTCTACCATTCAAAACCATGTATATTTGACCTCACTACTACTGCATGGCAAGTCCGATTATCTTCGGCAATTAAGATTTTGTAGGATTTCTATATTCTTTTATAATGAAATTTTTTTGTAGGTGCTTATCTATTTAATTAGTCCGTATGCATCGCATGCAAATCAAAACTAATAAGCAATAAACTAAAAAAAATCAAATCAAAACAAAATAAAACTTTTCACATTTATATCTGACATAAAAAAATCTTGATTTTAACTATACATCTTAATTCAAACCAGTATTTTGTTAGTGTCCCTATGTAGTCAACATGGTAATATAAACATTGGGGTAGTTGATATTGAACCAAATGAACTAAAAATGCTATTAAAATATTATTTTTTTTTTCAATATTGTTGGAAAATTAATTATGATTTGAAAATCCTAAAAGGAAAACTATTTTTATTAACCTTATTTATTTATCTTAAGAAATTAATCTAGAAAATGGGTTGTTTAGTGGAGGATTTTGTGGAAATAAGTTTCATAAAATCTCCTTATTTTTGCTATCTTATTGGTGGGAGAATCTTGCCCGTGAACTACTTTGTTGATACTTATGTGGAGGACTGACAAATTATAACTCCTAATTCCTTGTTTATAGGAGAGAGATTTGAGGGATGAAAATCCCTCGGTTTTAGTTAATTGTTAGTCACAGTTTGAGCAGTAGAAGACATTCTTTTTCTATAAAAACTTTGCCTGTTGTTGAATGAGGGTAGACCAACACCTTGTTGTTGAATGAGGGTAGACCCACGTTTCACTTTTGTCCCTTTTGTTTTAGTACCTTGTTTTCTATTTACTAAACTTAATTATTCAAATTTTCATCTCTACTTTATAGACGACTCTATACAGTTTGACTGTCATTTGTGAAGTTGAATTTATTTTATAAAATATTATTTTGAGCATTGAATATCTATTGGTTCGGAGTTTGCCTTGCTGCATCTGAAGAGAACTAACGGGTTATTGAATCATGGGAGATGGCCTCACTCGAAGAATTCTTACCAATGCAGTAGGGCAGTTTTCTGTCTAAAGAGAGTGCTTCAGTACTCTCCGACCTAGGCTACTTCTAAATGCTTATTATTCTCTCTATTTGCATTACATGAACTAGTTGTCTATATTAGCTTCTAATTTTGATATTGTATCATATAAGTAGACATATTTTATGTGCCTCTACTTGGTTTACATATGTAAATGTTGATCTTATTGCTGTACTTTGTTATATCCCAAATTAACAGAAAAATCCTCAATGATTTTTACAGTATTTTCTATAAAATTTCCAACATATTTAGAGAGGAAAGCCAAAGGATGTTTTATTAATGTCGGATAGTATATTTATGAGTTGGGAGATGCAAAATAACTAATATTGTGTTGAGATGTTGTTTCATTGTGTCAGCCTTATGGATAAATTTATATTAAAGTAGCTACTTGTTATTATCTGATTGTTACAACTTACCAGGATTTCATACGTTTGGATTTCCTATGAATTGTTGGAAGTTTACAAAACTGATATTGTTAGCAAGACCATGGATTAGGCTATTTGAATATTTCCAAGCTTGATATACTGGGAGAATTCTTATTACTTGTGATTATTGTACTCATGTTGTAGTGCCATTAGTATTTTCTTATTCAGATCATATGTGAATGCATGTTGGCGTTGATGTATTACGAGACGCTCAACATGTAATCCATTGGCTGTACTTGATATATTCATATATCAGAGTGCTATGTTTGCTTATTTCGATGACCTTTGATTGAATTAACTTTTTCTATACGGATGGTGGTTAATTATGTATAACTTTGATATTATGTAATGGATTCTCACTTGTTAGGATCACAGCAGCAACTTGCAGCAACTGCACATGCCTAGAGGAGCAACAAACTCCAGACTGTGTTAGTTATGAAATGTAACAAACCTTTCTTTTCTGTTTTTAATATTCAGTTTTGGCGGGAACCTTCTCCCTTCATGTATATATGATGTTAGCACCCAGAGAGGGAATGATAATGCAGTAATGTGATCTCCTTTTCTTCCCTCCAAGATTTCTTGTTTTCTCTCTCTAAACTTAACATCACTCTTTTTTTAATTTTTTTATTTTGTGGTTGGAGAATTCTTCCATTCAATATGACCAAGATGTTATCAGTCGCTAATGGTTGAAGCAAGATTTCAAAATATTGTTATCCAGAAGGGAACAATTATACTCTTATATCCTCATTCCTGCAACTGCACAGGAGCATGGTGACCTTATAATGATGATAACATTCTCACATTAATTTCATTTTTCTTGTTGGAGGAACTGCTGATGGAATCCTCTCACCTTAATGTTATCAGTTATAGTGAAACCACTACATTCAATGGAGCTACTGTGCCTATAAAGCGTTAATGATAGAAAGAGGGGAGTATTATGGCATTCTTAGTTTTAATTCAATTTTGAGAAGTCTAAATGCTATTGTTGTATGGTAGATCTATGGTGGCTGGCATTTGATTGATGTTCTCTATTTGGCTGGCTATAGCATTATGAGCATGAAGTGATCGATTTTGGTATATCAAAAGCAGTTATAGAGTTATATAATGAGGTGCATGACCATCATGATCATTTCTTATATGTTATGAATTTTTTATATTTTGAGATTGTCATCAAGGCAATGGCATGATTGTGGCATGTTATGTAGTTGATATTTCCATTGAGTTTATATTCACCAATTAATGGCAATCCTTTAAACTTGGGGGTCTAAGCTGACTTGTAAATTTTTCTGTCGTGGCATGATATGATGATTATTATACTTGTGGGAGTAAATCTCATTAATGAGGGGGTCTTTTACGATGCTTGAACTATCATGTCCTAGCATGAATTTTTATGGACATGATATGTGCCTCTCTTGAGATCATATTTCACTCATGTGGGCAAATATGTATAAGATAGCTACGCAGATATGCATGAAGTGATCATATATTTTGGCAAAGTGAGCATTATGTGATTGAGTATTTTATACTCACGTGCAGAATACCTCCTTTGTGATAAATTTTGTTAGATGATGGCATAAGACTATGCTTTGCCAGAACCAATAGAAATATATATATATATAGTAACATGCTTATATGTCATGTAGTTGTTGATTGATGAAAGAGCATAGTGCACTTGAGTTATTCAATATACTCAAGATATTGTTCCTTTTCCCAGGTTTATCGGGAGACATAACTATTTAAATGTGCGGCTTGAGAAGGCTGATTTATATGAGCACAATGAGACAATTATTTATTGATGGAGGAGGCTATGATCTGATTTGGTGTTGCATATATATTATCAAAAGATGGTCATTAAAGATGCTATTAAATGTTGGGATCCTCTCTCTCTGATGGAAGATCAAAATCGTACTTTCTATGCACATGACTCTTGAAGATGGATTTCTATTCTAGCATTTACTTTGCTAGTTTTATTGATTTTTATCGAATATGGAGGCTGGCAATACTTCTAAATCATTATCCAAATCATATATGCTATGATAAAACAACAATGACTGTAAACTAGGAAGATTACTTCGAATTATTGAATCTTTACTCATCAAGAGGATGAAGAAAAGATTATATAAGCTATGTGACAATGAAGTTGGCCAACATAAGAAGAGATTGGCATGGAGTCAATCATAATATCGAGAGGAATGAGATTGGAGCCTAAAAATAAGTCACCACAATGGAAGCCCATCTTTGGATGTATGACGATCCCGTGAATGAAGTTCAATGGGTAGAAAGGAAGCTATTTAAAAAGGATGACTTGGAAGAGCACAACTATTATTATAATTATACTTACAAAGTTGGGAATTCCCGGGTCTCAATCCTATGGTGTTGAAGTGCCCTTCATGTGATGATTAAGGTTGAGGTTATATACGTTTTAATGAGTCCAAAGCCATGTATTTTGTAGGGTGGTTCAGTCACAGATCGCCCTTGGACGATTCACCTAAGTTAGTGTGGCGGTGAGGTCGCTGCTATGGGAAAATGGGCAACTCTCTAATGGCACTCATGATACGAGATTCATGCGCATGACCGTCAAAGTGCCCCACCGATAGAACCATGGTGATCACCCGTACTCTGCATGTGGTGGTTTAAAATCCAACTAAAAGGACTTGGTTCAATGTATTATAGCACTATTGTTCCTTTGGATGGAATGTCACCTGCACTAAGTGGAGCTTCAAATCCAAAAGGTACATACACCTAATACATGGTATTAATATGCTCTCCGTTATAAAATTAATCTCGTTGATTTTCAAATTATGTGGGGGATTGTTGGAAAATTATTTAAGATTTAAAAATCCTAAAAGGAAAACTATTTTTACTAAGCTTATTTATTTTATCTTAAGAAATTTACTAGAAAATGAGTTGTTTAGTGGAGGATTTTATGGAAATAAAATTCCCTTATTTGCTATCTTATTTTTGGGAGAATCTTGGCTGCCAACTACTTTACTGATGCTTATGTGGATGAGTGGCAAATTAGGACTCCTAATTCCTTGCTAATAGGAGAGAGATTTGAGGGATAGAAATCCCTCGTTTTTAGTTAATTGTTGGCCACAGTTGGACCAATAAAAGTATTTCTTTTTCTAAAACTAGCTTTGCCTTGGTGTTGAATGAGGGTAGAGCAACATTTCACTTTTGACCCTTTTGTTTTAGCACCTTTAGTTGCCAAAATTAATTATTCAAATTTTCATGTCTACTTTATAGACCACTTTATATAATTTGACGGTCATTTGTGAAGTTGAATTCATTTCATAAAATATTATTTTGAGCATTGGATATCTATTGGTTCGGAGTTCTCATTGCTGCATCCAAAGAGAACTAACAAGTTGTCGA
This sequence comes from Carnegiea gigantea, assembly GCA_029747015.1. Lineage (NCBI taxonomy): Eukaryota > Viridiplantae > Streptophyta > Magnoliopsida > Caryophyllales > Cactaceae > Carnegiea > Carnegiea gigantea. Next base: position 92,513 of record JAKOGI010000333.1, read on the forward strand.
ATCTCGGGAGATGGCCGCACTTGAAGAATTCTTACCAGTGTAATGGGGGCATTTCCTCTCTAAAGAGAGTGCTTTACCATGCTTCAACCTACGCTGCTTCTGAACTCTTATTGTTCTATCTATTTGCATTCCATGAACTAGTTTTATATCAATTTTTAATTTTGATGTTGTATCATATAAGTAGATGCATTTTATGCGTTTCTTCCTGGTGTATATATGTAAACGTTGATCTTATTGTTGTACTTTTATATCCCAAATTAACAGAAAACTTCTCCGCTGATTTTTTTTTTAGGTATTTTCTACAAAATTTCCAATAGGTTTAGAGAGGAAAGCCAAGGATTTTTTTACTACTTTTGGATTGTATATTTATGAATTGGGAGATGAAAAATAACTGATATTATGATAAATTGTTGTTTCATTATGTCAGCTGTATGGATCAATTTACATTAAACTGGCTATTTGTTATTATCTGATTCTTACAAGGATTTCATACGTTTAGATTTTCTATAAATGGTTGGAAGTTTACAAGACCGATACTGGTAGCTAGACCATGGATTTGGCTACTTGAATATTTGAAAGCTTGATATACTGGGAGAATTCTCGTTACTTGTAATTATTGTACTCATGCGGTAGTGCGGTTAAGATTTTCATTTTCGGATCATATGTGAATACATGTTGGTGTTGATGTATCATGAGATGTTCAACAAGTAATCAATTGGCTGACTTGATATATTCATACATGAGAGTCTTTTGTATGCTTATTTCGATGAACTTTGACTGAATTAACTTCTCTTGCATGGATGGTGGTTAATTATGTAAAATTTGATATTACACGATGGATTCTCACTCACTTTTTTTATTTTGTGGTTGGAGAATTCTTCCATCTATTATATAGTATAAAAGAAATGTTGGCTTGACTCTTCTCTCCTTGATTTGCGGAGTCAAAGTAATTTGCAGCCACTAATCTGATTTTGTAGAAAATTTTAGCCGTTAATTGCCTAACTCTTTTAAATCTTTTTTTTTCAAACCCCATATTTTTTCAGTCCTAACCCACCCTCACTTCCTCTTTCTCTCTCCTCAAAATGACTCACATTCTCTCTGTAACTGCTTTGCTCTTGATTGTTAACATGTTTCATCTTTCACTCCCTGTAACTGACACACTTCACAGCCTCCCCCTCCCACCTCTCTCTCTTCCTTTGCTTTTTGCCTGCCTTGAAGTATTAGATGGGGATTCAGGAATCAGGTGAGAAGAGAGAGAGTAACTTCCATCATCAGCATGTCCCTTCATAGCAGCCACTCATCCCTAAAACTTCCCTTTCTCTTAATGGCGCTCTCAGTAACTTCCCACTCCCTTAATCTATCTATCTGCATCTCCTTCTCACTCCATGTTAAGCACCTGCGTCGTTCACTTGCCATTACAGGTTCACTTGCCATATGTGAATCTCACTTTCCAATAAATAATGGCTTCCGGTTCATGCTCTCTCTTACCCAAATCGGTGCAGTAGAAAGCCTAGTTCATCTTAGCATCCTCGTCGGCAGCTTCTTTCTAGGCCTCTAACCAGGATTCTCTCTCCTATCTTCGACACCCCCTCGAACTCCTCATATCCCAGATTGATCGAATAATAACAGGTGTTTGAATTGAGATTTGACTCATGACTTAGGACTTGATTTGATTAATTCAATTTTGTGAATTTAAGTCTCTATTTTTCAAGTATTTTGATTGACACTTTTATGTATTTCATGGTTGTTTAGGCTGTCATTCTTCACACGGATGCCTCAACTGAAGTTGGTGATGCTTATTCGTGGCTATACCAGTTTTGTGCTTCACTTGTGGAAGATCTTTGGAAGGTATTATTATCCTTTGTTTCCCTTTCGTAGTTCCTTAATCTCTATGGTGATTTTGTTCTTCTTTTTATTTTCTTTCTGTTTTTTTCAAATGAATTTGAACCATGGAATAGATATCCATCTCTTGATTTGTATGCCTCCTTTGCTGGGTTTCAATTCTATGAAAATTGTTTTAACGTTAGTGCTTGGTTCTCATTTGTTACTAATAAGTTCTTTTTGTTAAAAGAAAATTGTACTCGTGGTTGATTTCAAGTTTATCTAATCTCTTCCATAGTTGTATTCTATGACCTGTTGTTATGGTCTAATGACATGGATCTTGGTATTTTGTTTTAGTTTTGCGATTTTAGTGGAACCCTTTTACTCCCTTAATTAACTCCTCATGTTCTTGATGAATGGGGATGGCCCATCTAATATGACTATTAGTCTTCATCTCCCCACACTATTTTGTTTCCATCCAACTCTTTTGAGGTTATGGTGAATGCACATATTGTCAAGTTTATCACATTGTCGAGGGGATATATTAGGAGGGTGGAGCATGAGAAGAACGGAATGTGCATAGAGAGAAAGGGGGTGGGGATATGGTGGGGCAGCCAGGTGAGAATTGGTGTTTGATTTTATCTGATAAATTCTTCTTTTGACACACTTCCATGCAGTAACAAGCCCAAATGCATCAATCAAAATTCAGCAGCACCTTTTGTTTGCCGTTCAAATCTCCTTAATGCTTCTTAGTTACTTTATTTCATTTTACTGACTGTGCACTTGTATATATTCATCTTCTGATTATGAATTCCTTTGGTGTTTGTTGATCTTGCAAGCCCAAGTACTTCACATTTCCGACATGCCCTGTATTGATTGTGTTTCAAGCATTTGCATATCTTTGCCCTGATGAAGTTTTGGTTACACGTTTTAGTGGCCAATTTTAATATGAATAGATGAGTTATCACTGTGTTGAAAAGAAGAAGGGATTTTATTTAGATGTACTCATTTAAGTATCCTAGAATAGAAGGTTTTGTGCTTGCAAAATACGGAAAACCAAGGAAATGGTTTGCATCAGTAATGTGTTAAACTTACAATTTTGAAGTCTGACATTGGCATAAGGTTGTTTATGTTTTTTAGCTGACGTTTGGTTAATAGCAACTCAATTAACATTTGACTTTGGTAATGGGGTTCTGCCTTTTTTTTTTTTTTGATATAGTTTAATTATCAGCAGTAACATACACAGGTTATTAGTGCTCTGCGTTTTACCATTTTCTTTTTTTTTGGGGCCTGTGAAGCTTTTATAGGTTTTATCTACTAGGGGAAAAAAATTGCACAACCTACATATAAGCTATTTGCCCCCTTCTTTTTGAAAGGAAAAGTTAATGATGTGCTGTGAGTGTCGACAGTAAATGTTGATGTTTTTGTTAATGTGTCAAATTCATTTTTTATAAGTATTAGGGCATACCTTGCAAGAATATTAGTTAATTTTTCTTTCCCTATGGTGATAAATAAGTAGCGATGAGCTTAGAAAAAATTCTGCATTTTATTATTTAAATAATTAAAGATAACAACTGTCTTTTAATTTTTATGTAGTAGTTTATGCTTGCAATACATTTTTCATATTTATGTTCAACTCATTTTTTGAGTAATATTCTATATTGTTTTAAACTATAATTTAACCATTAACAATATATTAGTTGACTCATCTCATGTGTCACTATTGATCATAAGTTGGCTTTTTGTGTTATTCCTTGGATTAAATATAGCGATGTATTTTTTGGGGGGCATATGGCAAACCATGACACATAATTGAAGCCTTTAAATAATTGACCACCTTATAGGTTAAATTTTTTCATTTATTTTGGGAGTTGCAATGGTGAGGGGTTTGCAAAGAATGGAATGTTAGACGAGGAGAAGTGAATATCCATCTTCCATGAGAAAGATGATGTTTTCTAACTCGGGAAGAGCTTAAAGGTTACATGAGATTAAGGCATAGTGCACTTGAAACTTACTCTTGATTCAAGACTTTTCAATAGCAAAATTTTATCATCTATGGTTTTATAATTCTCAAAAACCATGAAAACATTGAAAACTGTGTAGCTGTAGTGCGCAAGAATGAGGTTCAAGAGAGGCATGGCGCAGCAGATAGATGTGGTTGAGGCAATGGCTACTAAGGATGTGCACCAAAAAAATATGAAGCAAAGTTGTGGTTGGACAAAGTATTCTTCAAGTTAATATCCTTGAAGAGCAAGTTCCTAATTCAGATTTTTTTTTTTTTTTTTGGAGGTTTGATCTAAAAAGACTGCAATTCTAAAATGTTATCATTCATTAAACTTTTGTGACATTGAAAAATTTTGAAGTGTTGATGACATTGAATTTTTTATTTTTTTTATTTGAACATAACTTTATTGTTGCAATATTGACTTTATTTACAAATTTCTTCTTTAAATTTATCTTCATTTTCCTTTTGTTTTTTTGTGATGAATATCTCATATATGTTATCATAGTTCTTTTTTCTTATTTTCTTTTATCTAGCTATGAAGGTTTCGTACCTCCATCAAGGTGCCAAAAATAATAACAAAAATAGCTGATGTTGTCTAATTGGATGTTAATAGGTTTTATTCATACAGGAACAATTTTCTGCATTTCTTGAATATTAAAAACATTTCCTAGGGAACTCCAAATATTGGATAGTGAATTTGAGGTGGTAGTAGTCGAAATCGGTGGGAGATGCTATTTTTCTTCTACTCTTCTCACTTTTGTGGTCCCCCCCCCCCCAATTTTTTTCTCTTTTGTATCTTTGTTAGTGGTTTCCCTAAAACAACACCTCTCCCCCCCCGGCATGCCAACGTTGAAAAACTTAGCATCATGGGTGGAGCTTGACTTCGTTTGTGTTCTCTTAATTGAATGAATATTTATGTTTTCTTGAAGCTCCTTTCCATATGCTTAAGTTTAGAAGCTTTAAACTCGAGTGTGATGGATGAATGTTTAGATCAGTGTTGTAAAGAGTGAAATTTAGAGTTAGAATGTGATTTACCTATAACTATTAACTTCCAACTTTATCACATTGGTAATCTTATTATTGTAGTATTTTCTAATTTGTGCTTCACACATATGGGTTTACTTTAATTAATAAATTTCATTTTCAATATATGCAGCCAGAAGCTAAGTTTTCATTATATGCCATGTTGGATCATCACCTAGAACAACCATGGGTGTTGTCGTGGAGCCTCCGCGATTAGGTGAAATCGAACCCTCCATCGATGTCATTACATCAGTTGATTGGGAGGAAGAAGTTTCTTTCTTGAGGCATCACGACAATAGTTATTTCTCTAGGTAACAAATATATATGCATATAAATTTCATTCTACCTTTGCTTTTATATGTTTCAGATCTAAGTATGTCTAATTTTTTTTTTTTTTGTGCTTAATACAGCGTGAAGAAGAATCAATGTAGCATTGCCTTTGCTCCACTCCCATGCCATCTGCCTTAATTCATGCTTATTTTCATTTTAGTTTACACTTGAGCATATGTTTGATTCAACTCTACGTTATGCAGTCTTGGGGATTCATTACATATTATGCACAATGTAATTATTCTCTTCAACTCTTATGCTTCCAGCATGTTTTCATTACTTACCCCATATTTTTTATCTTCGATCTATTCACTATTCAATGATAATTTCAAAGTACCATGTAACTATTTAACAACTTAATCCCAGGGCAATGCACGTGTCATGGCTAGTTGAATATGAACAAGATGTCATCAGTTGCTGATGGTTGAAGCAAGATTTCAAAATTTTGTTATCCAGAAGGGAAGAATTATACTCTTATATCCTTATTCCTGTAACTACATAGGAACATAGTGATCTTATAATGATGATGATATTCTCATATTAATTTCATTTTTCTTGTTGGAGGAACTGCTGATGGAATCCTCTCACTTCAATGTTATCAGTTATAGTGAAACCACTACACTCAACAGAGCTACTGTGTCTATGAAGCGTTAATGATAGAAAGTGGGGAGTATTCTAGTATTCTTAATTTTAATTCAATTTTGAGAAGTCTAAATGCTATTATTGTATGCTTGATCTACAGTGGCTGGCATTTGCTTGATGTTTTCTATTTGGCTAGCTCTAGTATTATGAGCATGAAGTGACTTTGGCAGATTAAAAGTAGTTACAGAGTTATATAACGAGGTGCATGATCATCATTGATCACTTATGATATGTTACGAATTCATTATATTTTGACATTGTCATCAAGGCAATGGCATGCTTGTGACATGTTGTGTAGTTAGTACTTCCATTGAGTTCATATTCACCAATTAATGGTAATCCTTTAAACGTGGTTGTCGCAGTTGACTTGTAAATCTTTATGCCGTGGCATGGTTTGATGATAATTATACTTGTGGGAATAAATCTCATCAATGCAGGGGTCTTTTATGATGCTTGAACTATCATGTCCTAGCTTGAATTATTGTGGGCATGATATGTGTCTCTCTTGATATTATATTTTACTCACATCATTACAAAAAATAATGCATCCTCCTGCATTTGTATCACCACACTTGATTAATGTGTGGAGAGAAAAATGATAAGAATCTTAATTCTGCATTTAACAAGTGTGGGTAAATTATGAACTTATTCTAATACTTATTAAGTGTAGGAAATTTAAACCAGAATCTATAATTACTTTTTATTATACTAATGAGATAATTTGTACACAATATTTCAATAATTATATCTAAATATATTAGCCAAAGAATTAGAAAAACCACTTGTGCCGTACCCCTAGCCCCGCCCCCTCAAAAACAAGAAAATAAAGCCTTGAATTGAATTCCCAAGCCTAACAGTGAATCCCTAGAATCCTTCGCAAGACCCTCGTTATAGCATCAAATTGAATCAATTCACGTAATCTGGGCAGCGAATCCTCAACAATTACCCGTGAGTAGGCATCAAATCGAATCAATTCGAGCAATCTGGGAAGCGAGTTGAACGGGCAGCGAATTGAATTACAATCTAAAGTTCGGAGCGAATCGTATATGTCGTAATAGCAAGGTAAGCCTCAACTATCAATCTAAATTCATTTAAATGATGGGAAATTGGAAGAATTCACTAAAATTAATATGACAGAGCTTCTGGCTGTTGTGCTATAATGCAGACCATAGCCAAGGGGTTGTAGAAGTATTGGTTGTGTGTGTTACTGGAGAAGAATTAGAGGCAGATTTAAGGATATAAACTATTCAAGAAGGCCAATTACAACCCTAAGATTAGTCAATTATGATGTAAGTAAATTGTCAATCCCCCTATTTTTTCAAGTTCCTAAATAATATAGACCAATTTTACCAGATTATGATATGAATCTTGTTGTGATGTTCCCACTATGCAACTGTTTCTCGACTCCCAATTCCATGGCGGTTCAACCACATTTCCTCTCTGCTCGCTCACTTTGAAATATATCTTATTGGTTTCACCTTGTCGATAGAATTTGTCTCATCTATATCTGAATTTATCATACGTAGTTTCTGTATAAATTTGACTTTTAAACTTAGTTAACCCAAAGAATTGGGGTTGAAATTTCTTGATTGTTCATATTGAATTTGCGAAGAAAGAAGGTAAATAACAATATGCCATCTCTGCAAAGTGCATTGCTGCCTGAACTCACCAATAATTAGATCAAAGTTAGTATTACGTCCTTATTTTTACCTACTCTCTCTCTCTCTCTCTCTCTCTCTCTTCTCTCCTCTCTCTCTCTATATTATATATAATATATATATATATATAATATATATATATATAGATATATATATGTATGTATGTGTGTGTGTGTGTGTGTGTATATATATACATATATATTTGGATAAATTCAATTTTAGGCGGTTTTAGTTGGTAAAAGATTGTTTTTTTATGTGCAACTGCACTGTGAATGCCTCCGGAGTCCCAAATATATCGGCAACAAGGTTTGCTCGCTCTCTTTCACTCAGGATATTGATTTGGCGTAAATTCTTAGTTTTAGGATTCATTTATCTATTGCTTGTTCAGATGAGCTTAATTTCATCTTGATAATGGGTTGAAGGGGGCATTATTACTTTTAGAAAACAAACTATTTTTTTGGACTACTTTCCCAACAATACAGAAAACATTACGGACATATAACAATTGTGTTTGTACTGGAGATTAGGGAAGGAAATTTGAAACTTTCCCTGTGTATTCTCTGCATAATATGGTAGTAAGGATAATTCACGCACACAATTTGTTACTAAGGAGTAAGAGAAAACGGGTCTGGCTGTTATACATGGACAAGAAAAGAATATTGCACATTGAGTTATCACAAGCGAATTGGATCTAAACATTGAGTCAGGAACATAGGGGTCCTTTCTTTCGATAAATAAATGCCATGAGGATTTATGATACACTGATAATTGAGTAAAGTTAATTAGGGTTTGGCCTTTCATTAGGATTAGAGAGCAATGAGCACATTGTGTTTAGAAGACAAAATGTAATCATAGAGAAGCATCCCTGCTAATTTATTGCTATTAGTTTACCAGAACCATTGAAAAGTTCCTTCAGTTCACCAAGTGAAATATATGTCTTTACCCTTGGGTTAATCAAATATGCCAATAGGATATATTTTGTTCTCCATTCGATCAAACATGTGACATGTTCATGCTTATCAGCATCCCAAGAACAAAGCCTCAAGGAATTGAGTCTGTGTCTGAGACATGTAGCTTTACTGAGTTTTGGTGCATAATGTAATTGGTACAACTTGGAATCTGCGTCGTTGAGGTCAAGGAATTGAGTCTGTGTCTGAGGCATGTGCTTTATTTGTGAACTTGCTAAGCTTACCATGGACCTTGGTGTCTAGACTGTTGTGTTTATACACTATGCATGTATGATGTTCATTTTTGGTAGCTTATGGGTTGGATTTTATGTTTGTACATGTCATGATCATGGTTAGATGGGAATCCTTATTTTCTAGTTTTTGCTGAAACGTAGTAATTCTTTTTGTATTAATTTTCTTCTGGTCTCCCAACTTCAATATTCGATTATCCTCAAGGGCTATCTTTTGAAACATGCATTGTGCTCTTGCAATATGGGCTAGTCACATGAGATTTGTATGCTAATTAATTGTTCTTAACATGGTTGAGTACATTCTCCTATACTCCTTGTTGATGCTTCCAGCTTTGAAGAAATAGGAACTGAAATTTGGTGTTCTTGCCAGGGTTACAGGCTTTTCAAGGAAGGAAAGTACGAGTTAGCAAAGGCCAAGTATGAAAAGGTTTGTGCTCTTTTCCTCTGCCACAAAGACCTTTACATGAAAGTTGGAGTTCTGTACTAGAGTGCTGTGTGGAGAAGTCACTTCTGAGAATACACTTTATCTTTTTAAATGGGCATTGGTAAATACATTAGGCTCTCTACTAGGCAACAGACTAGTGAATGGCGATGTTCAAAAATATAACTCTCAAAGAGCTACAAATGTGAACAAAAATGTGCCCCCTTTTAGAGGTAGCCTACTGTATGATGCTTTCTACAAGCCAGGCCACTCCCTTTGTATGTTCTGAATATACGCAGCAACACCTCCCCTAAAAAAGAGGGAAAAAACAGAGAAATAGAGAGAGAGAGAGAGAGAGAGAGAGAGAGAGAGAGAGAGAGAGAGAGAGAGAGTAGAATTACTTATCTTTCATTCAATATTGTAGGCTTTTGGCAGTAGCAATGACATTTTACTTGACCTGATATTGATATGCTTTATTTACAGTTGCTTCGAGAATTTAATCATGTCAATTCACAGGATGATGAAGAAGGGAAAGAGTTCCTAAACACTAGAGAATGTTTTAACATGACCTACAGCTTTAGGGGCAGAGAAGCGGGAGTATGAATCGAGGACTAAGGTATACTACTTGCTTCTTGTTAACCTACTGGTACTCACTTGGGTTCTATTATTGGTTGAACTCGCTTGCAGTTTTATAGTTGCTTGAACTCGGTTGTGGATGTATTATTAGTTGAACTCGTGGTTCTATTATTAGTTGAACTAGTTTAGTCCTATTGTTAGTTAAACTCCATTATCGTTCTATTCTTGGTTCAACTCTGTTGTGGTTCTATTGTTAGTTGAACTCTATTAGGATTCTATTGTTTGGTTGAACTCACTTAGGTTCTATTGTTGGTTGAACTTGGCTGTGGTTGGTTGAACTTGGCTGTGGTTGTATTATTGATTGAACTCGATTGTGGTTCTATTGTTGGTTGAACTCGGTTGGAATTCTATTTTTTGAGTGAAGTCAATTGGGTTCTATTATTGGTTGAACTTGGTTAGAGTTTTATTGTTGGTTAAACTCGGTTGCAGTTGTATTATTGGTTGAACTCGATTGTGGTTCTATTTTTAGTTGAACTCACTTAGGTCCTATAATTGGTTGAACTCTATTGTGCGTTTTTAAACTTGATTCTACTGAGTTTGCCTCTTAGTTAATCCTTTTGGTTATCTTTTCTAACAATTCATTTTTTTGTTCATTTCAATTGTCTAACAGGTTGCATTTCTGGAGTTAACATCTCTTAGTGAAGAAAACAAAGATGGAGATTTTTTTATATATTCTTGGATGTTAGGCATGTTTTCAAAGTATAATTTTAGATAGTATATAGAGCAATAAAATGTTCAATCAGCTACGTACAATAAAAAAAATTAGCAGGGTGGATTCAAAACAACACAAAAATATTTAGTTTTGATTACCTTAGTCTTTGTTGCTGTCTCTACAATTAATTTTTTTTAGGTACTAATGTATAATTTATTTAATTGATGTTTGATCTATTTTAATTTGTTGGATTGTTACTTTTATTCATTTATGTAGGGTGATGTGTGCTGGTAATTAGTATAAAACTTGTTAATTAAAAAATAAAACAATTATATACAATTGTTCTATTTTAACTTAATAAGTTTTATATTAATTATCAGCATTATTTTTTTAAAAACTAAAATGGCAATAATAACACTTTTAAGTGTGGGAAAAATTATGATTTCTTGCATTTTCCAGAGTGGGCAAGGCACAAAATAGCCACACATAAATTGTGGGTAATTAGTACTTACCCCGCATTTAAAAGTGTGGAAACTATAACTCTACCTGCATTTTCATTAAGTGTGGAGAACACTTTTACAAACTTAACTTCCACACATTCAGCCTAAGTATGGGCAACAGCTATTTCTACACTTACAAGTGTGGTTATTAGCAAACTTAAATGTGGAGGAAGCAACCTTTTTTGTAGTGCGTGGAGTAAATATGCATAAGATAGCTATGAATACATGCATGAAGTGATCATACATTTTAATAAAGTCAGACTTATGTGATTGAGTATTTTTATACTCGCATATTAAATACCTCCTTTGTGTTAAATTTTGGTAGATGATGGCATAATCCTGTGCTTTCCCAGAACTAAAAAGAACATATATATATATATATATATATATATATATATATATATATATATATTATATATATATATATATATATATGTGTGTGTGTGTGTGTGTGTGTATTTGTGTATATATATATACATATATAATATATATATATATATATATATATATATATATATATATATATATATGTATACTATATATATAATAATATATATATATATATATATATATATATATATATATATATATATATAGTAACATGCTTATTAATATGTCATGTTAGTTGTTTGATTGATGAAAGAGGATAGCGCATTTGAGTTATTCAATATACTAAAGATATTGGTCCTTTTCCCAGGTTTATATGGGAGAAATAAGCATTGAAATATACGGCTTAAGAACGATGATTTATATGACCATAAGGAGATAATTATTTATCGATGGAGAAGGCTATTATTTGATTTAGTGTTGCATATATATTATCAAAGGATGGTTATCAAAGAGGTTATTAAACTTTGGGATCCTCTCTCTATTATTTATAGGTGGAAGAACAAAATCATACTTTCTATTAACATAACTCTTGAAGATGGATTTCTGTTCTAGCATTTATTTTGCTAGTTATATCAATTTTAACATGGAGGCTGGTTAGACTTCTAAATCATTCTAGTAGACTTAAGAAGTTGACAAAAGTACATTATATAAGGCATATATGCTATGGTGAGAGAACAATCACCATTAACTGGAGACAGTACTTTGAATTATTAAATCTTGATGCATTAAGAGGATAAATAAAAGGTTATATAAGGTACATGATGATGAAGTTGGCCAACATAAGAAAAGATTATCATGGAGTCAGCCATAACATCGAGGGAAATGAGATTGGAGCCTAAAAATAAGTCACCACAACGGTAACCTGTGTTCAGAGGTATCGCAATCCCATCAACGAAGTTCATCAGGTAGAATGGAAGCTGTTTAAAAAGGGCAATTTGAAAGAGCACAAAATTATTATAATTATACTTACAAAGCGGGGAATTATGGGGTCTTACTCCTATGATGTTGAAGTGTCTTTCATGTGATGATTAAGGTTGAGGATATATATCTCTTAATGAGTCCAAAGGCATGCATTTTGCATGGTGGTTCAATCAGAGATCACCCTTGAAGGATTCACCTAAGTCAGTATAGCAGTGAGGTTGCTGCTATGGAAAATGGGCAACTCCCTAATGACACTCATGATACAAGATTCATACGCGTGACTGTAAAAGCAACCCATTGATAGAACTATGCTGATTACTCGTGCTCTAAGTGTGGTGGTTTGAAATCTAACTAAAAGGTCTTAGTTCAAGGTATTATACTTCTATTGTTCCTTTGAATGGAAGGTCAGCCACACTAAGTGTAGGTTCAAACCCGAAAGGTACCTATACATATTACATGGTACTAATATGCTCTCTATTATAAAATTAATTTCGTTGATTTTCAAATCATGTTGGAAAATTATTTATGGTGTGAAAATCCTAAAAGAAAAACTATTTTTACTCTACTTATTTATTTTATCTCAAGAAATTTTTCTAGAAAATGAGTTGTTTAGTGGAGGATTTTATGGAAATAAGTTTCATAAAATTCCCTCATTTTTGCTATCTCATTGTTGGGAGAATCTTGGTCCGGCAACTACTTTGTTGATGCTTTGGTGGAGGAGTGGCAAATTATGACTCCAAATTCCTTGCTAACAGGAGAGAGATTTGAGGGATAAAAATACCTCGTTTTTAGTTAATTGTTGGCCACGGTTTGAGTAGTCAAAGGCTTTCTTTTTCTATAAATGGTGTTGCCTTGTTGTTCAATGAGGGTAGAGCAATGTTTCACTTTAGACCCTTTTCTTTTAGTACCTTGTTTTCTATAGTTGCCAAAATTAATTATTCAAATTTTCATCTCTGCTTTATAGACCGCTTCATACAGTTTGATGGTCATTTGTGAAGTTGAATTTATTTCATAAATTATTATTTTGAGCATTGGGTGCCTATTTGTATAGAGTTCGACTTGCTGCATCTGAAGAGAACTAACGGGTTGTCAAATCTTAGGAAAGGGCCGCACTTGAAGAATTCTTACCAGTGCAGTCGGGGCGTTTCCTCTCTAAAGAGAGTGCTTCAGCACGGTTCAACCTAGGCTACTTCTAAACTCTTGTTATTCTCTTCGTTTGCATTCCATGAACTAGTTGTTTATATCAAGTTTTAATTTTGATATTGTATCATATAAGTAGACGTATTTTATGTGCTTCTACTTTTTGTACATATGTAAACGTTGATCTTGTTGTTGTACTTTGTTATATCCAAATTAACAGAAAAGTTCTCCACTGACTTTTAAGGTATTTTCTATAAAATTTCTATGAAATATGTAACTATGTTTTTTCATTTTTGTAATCCCAGTTTACTACTCATAATAATAAGTTGTATGGTTACTCAATGACAAATTAGAAGAAAATACTAATGTGGAAAAATAATAAATCTAGTGAATATAAGGGGAAAGAATTGATGACCTAATACCATTTTTATTTATAAACTATATATTACAGAAACAATATCTTCAACTCAAGAGAGAACATAGAAACCATTTTTAGTGAGTTAAAAAGCGATCGAGACTTGAATTCTTAGGTCTTAATTTCTATTCCTTAGTATTGGGTAAGCATTTTAGAGTTAGAAATTTGATACTCAAGAGATCAAGTCTCCCCAAATATTGAGTTTGAGAGTATTATAAATTTACTTGAAGATGATAGATTTTGAGTGACCCCTCTAAAAATTGGACAAAAATAGTCCATGCATTGAGCTCTTTAAACTTCTTAGTGACTAAACTACTGATAAGCTTGTGGCAAGATAGGTTTGGCAGAGTTGCTAATGATTCATCAAAGTACAACTTCTAATAAATTCTTTCATCATTTATCAACATCATATGTTTTTTAATGGGTAAATTAAAACACACACAAAATCCAAAGAGAAATAAAGTCACGTCTCAATTGCGAAAACTAAAAATCCTATCCCTTGGCTATCCCTAGGAGGCCATTAACATCATATGCTACTATATAATAAAATGTAAGAATGACATAAAGTGATACATATTGAAACCCACTTAACCTTGTGCCAAGATAAGGAGATGGTTTTATCTATTCAAATGTCACTTCACACCAAATTTCTGCTCAAAACCATACTTTACCATGGCCTTTCAGCTGGTTGATGGGCTCAAAATTGATGATCTTGGGGTCTTTGAAGTGGCATTAGGATATGTAAATATTTCCATTAGATGTTTACATTTCATTTTCCGAAAGTGGCAAACACCTCAGACACGCCAATGCATATTTTTGCTAGTGCTTTGCTAAATTGTTGGTGAATTTGGCTCATATGCAGATGGAAGTCCTTACTTAATTTCCCAAGATGTCTATTTTGGTCTCATATGATGAAAATTGAATTGGATTCCATTTGAGATAGAAATGGCCAAGATTATGTGGAATGTGCATAAGATCTAGGTTTGGAGCAATTTGGAATTTGGAATAATTTAGGGAAAGTGAAGCTGTCATCTTGACATTTTCATACGCTATATGAATATAAACCCAAAAAAGAAGAGGCACCAAGTTGCGGCATCCCCATTGGTTTTGTGCAACCTTATAAAAGTTTCCTAGAAAATGAGGAAGAAATCCTAGAAATTATGCATCATGACTTTTCATTGTCTTCGGATTTTGAGTTATTTCTGAAGATATTTGTAGGCCTCTCATTGGTTCAGTTGTCTCATTAATGTTTTAGCTTTTTCCCCTCATTTTTGATATTTATAAACCCATTCGATTTAATATATAGATTATATCTGAGTTGATGATGAAATGAAAGGTAAGAGGCAAACTTCTTTTTGAAAAAATCTTTTCATCTTTATGTATAATTTAAAGTGGTGATTTGGAGTCTTTCATTTAAAATTTCTCTTTGTTGGCTCCAGATCATTAATAGAGGGATTGGATGAAAAGTGTTTATTTTTTAAAGGATCTCATTTTTACACTCTAATGTCGCAATCATCTTGGATGTTTAAGATTGAATCCAGGGAAAAGCATATGTGTGTTGATGATATCGGAAGCTAAGAAATCATCATCTCTCATAAAATTCTTATCAGAGCTAGAACTTATCTTTTGGTTTGGTTGTTCAATCAAAACCTTCATTTCTATTATTCAATCCAAACCCTCACTTTTCAGCCTAAATTCACATTTATCAACCTTTCTTATCCACAAGGAATCTAAAAAATAGCCCAAACACTATCCCCCAACCAAAGCACAATACTAAACACCGCCAAAAAAAGTCTTCACAAAAACTGCAAAGCCAGTTGGACAAAGCCTACCACGTACTGCTGGTGGTCCAGCCCACTGTCCATGGTAGTCCACTCTTTTTCCCTATACCATTTTCACCTTTTCTTTCCCCACACATAAAATATATGGGCATACCTTATCTTCAGGAAACTTAATAGCAAACGACGGAATTGGATAAAGACATGAAAGATCACGTTCCTTTGATGTTAATGGTTTGGATCCCCACTTATTTGAGATGGATTTGCACACTCGAAGATTATTTTGGGGCAAAGGATATTTAAGTGAAGAGAATTTCATGATAATTACCCAAAAACTCCAAGGTTTTGACCATTATTGCTTCAAATACCTTAGAAGGGAGAGAGGTCTTCAACGTAAGCCTAGAATCATGGTTCATAGTTTGCTTAAGTCATATAGATGTGAGATTCTACTAAGATCTAGTCCGTAGTGAGCAACTCATAAAGGAAAGACCTATTATTCAATGGTGGATCTAGATATTTTGATCAGCAGTGCCCACCCACCAATATTCATCATCATGTGTACATAAAACAAAGCTTAAACAGCACATGAAAATACAAAATATTACAATAGCCTACGATTACAAATGTCCTTTTTTGTTTTTCCATGTTTTGGAATGGATACATGATAGAATTACTCAAAATTGTATCAAATATATCTTTCTCTATATAATAAACCAAGCATTGTTGCCTTTTTCAAGCTGTTTCCTTTTCAAATATTGTAATATGAAATTCAATTGATCCATATTAAACTGAACAAAAAGAGACAAACTTAGCTAAGAAATCAAGAATACATTGCAAGGTAACAAAGTCATGTTATTAGCTTAATTGTCATTTTGAAGTGAACACAATTACACAAGATCTATGTGAGATTGTGTGAATAGAAAGCTAGTTTTTAGCAAGAACAGAATTTTGGTTAGCAAGAAAATTGTTGGACTAATTTTCAACCCCATAAATCTAACCAATGGGGCAATAGGTGCTATTTAAGAGGGGCTCATGACATACTAGGAAGCATTTTGCCCTTTAAAATGGGAATAGCTAAATCCCCTTATGAACAATGTTGGATCACTATCTCTCTCCTCCCACACTTATGCCCCTCTACAGCTATGTTGCTCCTTTTCCTACCCATCCCCCCGTCTCACTCTCTTTCCAAAAAAACACATGGAAGCTCTAATTAAAAACAAAACAAAAATGGCGAACCAAGAGATCCAGGATCAGAATTCTAATTAATATAAATTCTTGGAATTGAACTTTTAATGCTCAAATTTAATTTGGAAATGAAAAAAACGAGGTTGGGGGGTTTGGTGGCCTCGGCGCCGACCGGCAGCGTTGCTGGCTGGTGGCGTCGCGACACTCAAGTGGTGATTAGGTCGTCGACGCTCGTCTGGTCAGCTAGCCGAAAGTGCTTAGTGGCCTCTAGCTTTTGATCGACAGTGAGAACAGGAGCAGAGGAGAAAGAGTCAGAGGAGAAAGATTTAGAGTTAGAGGGGTAAGGGAAATCAGTGCTTGCATACTTCTATTTAATTTACACTTGTACTTTTTACAAAAAAGAAAATTAAAAATATCATTAGTTCACTAGTTGGGCCGGTTGATTAGGTAAGGGTATTTAAGATCTTTTTGTCCTTTTTATGGTGTCCATCTTTATAACTTTGAACCCTTTCAAAATAGCTAGTTAGAATTTTTTTTAGTTAGTGGTGTCCATAGACATAATTGAGGTAGCCTTGGATCCGCCCTTTCTATTGTTGATAGATAGAAGATTGAGGCCCAACAGGAGCTGAGCTTATTTTGGTTTTTGATGAGAATAGGGAAAAAGAACATTTGGCCATGGATGGGAACTCTGTCAAACCTCTTTTCAAATAGATTTTTCACTTGTTCCCCTCTTTGAAGAAACCATAGAGGTTCAAGTTCAATTTAAAGAAGATGAGACCATCTTAATTCCTATGGAGAAAGATGATGAGCCAAAACCCACCATGGAGGTTATGCTACCTATTGTCTCTTGACCACACTCTTATGCTGGTCGTTGGCTCAATATGGGGATTGAGGTAAACATCATCAAACAAACTCTATTTTCATTCTTAGTGAGCAAATTTGGAGATGACGCTTTATATGGGATGTTTCATTTGAGTGCTTTTCAAACTTCCCTTGGTGGATCATGATTGTTAGTTAATTATATGAGTTATGATGGACATGATTCCTATAAATACCAAAGGCATGCATTAGCATTTGCTCTTTACCCCTACCTCACAAATACAAACCAAGGGAAGAATGTGAGAGAATCCCATTCATGACTAAAATGCAGGAGAAGAGAACCATTATTAAGATCAAGCCTATAGTTTGCTTACTTTTGGTTGACTCAAACATAAGAGAGGAAGTGACACCCCTGTGTCAGTTGGTTCAATCGCCTTTGAATAAATTTTGGAATGGAGTCATTCATGGTATAATGCATGTTGATAATTATCAAGTACCCCTTGAATGTTGGGCTCTACTCTCTTTTGATATGAATTGTGATGAGTACATTAGGATTTTCAACAGGCTAATGATTGTTAGATCTTATGCATGAAGTTACTGTCAGAGAAGCTCCCTAAGAGTTTCAAGGCGTCTTATATGCTCAAGAGAGGTGAAGTTCATAGCACATTGGGTATTTTCGATCCCAAAGGTGATAAGAAGCTCTCAAGGATGGCATTAACAAATTTCAAGCCTAGGGATTTGAGGGCAAATCCTTCTCAAGAGGGTGAGGTTGATGCATATTAAAACCCCTAAGGGGCTATTTAGTGAGATAAAATGCATTGCAACTTGAACCCTCAGGTGTCAAGTTTCATTCTTTGTGTGATTGACGAGCATTTTAAAGGGATATAATTTGATATCTGGGGGTATGAAATTCCCTGCAACCTTGAGGAACTTGAACCCTCCCATTATTAAGGGGGTTCAAATCCCTAACTACAATTATTATTATTATTATTATTATTATTATTATTACTACTACTACTACTACTACTACTACTACTACTTAATTATTAATTATTATTATTAATATTATTAATAATAATTATTGTTCTTATTAAGATTAATAATAATTATCATTATTATAAACATTATAATAATACTGATTGTTATTATTACTAATTTGTTAATAATAATAATTACTGTTGTGATTCATTATTAATAAATAATAATTATTATCAATTAATAATAATACATTATTATTATTAATATGATTAATTAATAATAATGATTAATCTTAATGCTACTAATTAATAACAATATTAATAGTAGTATTAATATTAATATAGACTATTATTATCAATAATAATAATTATTGTGGTTATTATTATTAAGACTAATGACAATTATTATGGTTATTATTATTATTATTAAAATTAATAATTATTGTTATTATGATTAATTATTATAATTAATTAATAATAATAATTATTATAGTAATTATTATCAATTATTATTATTGTTATTATAATTGTTATTATTATTAGTAATATAATGCTTATTATGATAATTATCGTTATTACTGCTACTACTATTAGTACTACTATTAATAATCATTGTTAGTCATCATTATTCTTTTTAAAATAAAAATTATTTGATTTGATTCCATAATCCTCGGTCAAACAACAAGAATTTGAACTTGATTCCATTTCTTTTCTATCCAAATACATTAGTTCAAATTCAAATTTCATCCTTTATCCCTTGGAGATCATTCTTTAATTCTATTCCATTCCATTTACTTATCAAATAGGGCCTTAATGTTGTTGCCATGATGAGGAGGTGGTCTCATATACCAAAAAGTCACATGACACCAAATTTCAAAACATAGGCATGCTTTTTCATTAGTATTTCACCTATTAAATAAGCTCAAAAATTGTTGATCTATGAGAAATTAAACATATTTGCGAGTCTATAACTAGTATATGTGAACAATTCTAATGGATGATTGCATTTCAATTTGCTAAATTGGCAAAAATCTCATATGTGCTAGTGCAATTTTTTGCCAGTATTTTGCTGAATTTTAAGTGAATTTTGGTTCCTACCTAAGGGTGCTCAAATGATGCAAGTCCTAGACAATTTATTTCCCTAAGATGTCTATTTTGGCCACATGTTCTGAACAATGAAATTGGATTCCATTTGTGAGAAGAGTAGTCAGATTATGTGTAATGGGCATAACATTCAATTTTAAAGCTATATAAAATTTGGCACTATTTAGGAGAAATACAGTTGTGACCTTTGGCATTTGCATACTTAGAACGAATCTAAAGCCATGAAGAAGAGGCTTCACGAGGCAATACTCCCATTTGTGGAGTATAACTCTTTAAAATCTTCCTAAAAGATGGCAAAGAACTCCTACAAGTTATAGCTCATAACATTTATCATTATTTTTAGATTTTGGATTTACTTATTTAGATATTTTGTAGGATTCTCATTGATCTACTTAGTTTGCTAATGTATCAACTTATTCCCTTCTCTGGGTATTTATAAACCAATTGCACTTAATGCATAGATTAGATTGGACTTGATAATGAAATTAAAGGCAAAGCACCGACTTCTCTCTAAAACAATTTCTTTATCTATATCTCTAATTTAGAGCAGTGATTTAGTGTCTTTAATTTCTTTGAAAAGTGATTTAGTGTCTTTAATTTCTTTTAAAATTTCACTTTTTCTAGCTCAAAGCTTTTGAGAGAAAGATTGAGTGGAAAGTGTTTTTGGGTTACTCTTGTATATTAATGATCCTGGGAGTGCTGAAATCATCATCCCTCATCATAACGTAGGCCTTAACATAATAAAAATGTTGTTTAATTTTAAGCAACGTATTGATTGTTAGGGTTCAAACCTTAATTTCTACTTCATTTTGTTATTTTTTTGTAAAGGGCATGTTGCCAAACTTATTGGCTCCCCTATGAAGGGCAACTCAGTGGACCTTGTACAGGCAACGAAGGGGATGCACCAAAGCTACCACACCCAGGCCTCGGCCTAGTTACACCTCCATAAATTTTCTATGACGAGGAGAAGTGTAGAGAACGGATGTTAATGTGACATATCTCAAGTGAACTAAAGACTGAGTAACAATTGAGCTACAATCTCTTAGTACCTTAATCTCTTACATATTATTTTGTGCTATAATGGGATATTTCCTTATCACTCATGTTCCATTTAGACTTATGTTGGGTTTTTTTCTTAGTGATGTATTAGTAGCCTTAGCCGCGACTGCCTCGAATTAGAACCAATTCATCCTTATTTTATTGTCCATGTTATTAACTATCTCAAAACATGTAAATCATTTGGTCTATTTGACCTTTTGTGAAATAGGGCCATTGTATTCGATATTTTTTTATAGTACACCATCTTCATTTTTTCCTATATAAACCAATGTGCAATGAGGTTGAACAATAGCAAACGTAACGGGTGTCATTGTATCTTGGTTGTTACTTACCCTACGTTTTACTAGGACCATGTAAATGTGAACTCACTAACATACATTTGTCTTCCTCTTTGGTTTCCTCACTAACTAAAGGCCTTCCCATGTATTATGATGTGTTTCCCATCATTCTTCATATATGAAGACTTTGAGTGCTTCTATAAATTTAGAGCACAAATTGTTTGGAAGCTATTAACAAAGTCATGCATTAAATTTTCGTTATAAAATAAATTGGCATTGAACCACCTTACCACTGGTAAAAGGCTCATCTTAAGCAATCAATCCACAACTCAAATCAAACCAAACCAAACCAAACCAAACCAAGTGCCCATCAAACTCTAGCATTCCTCAAGGCTTATAAAATTGCATATCAAGTAGGTAACTCGCATATTTCACATCCCATTTTCCAGTCTCCGACGAAAAGGTCATCAATGAAGCATACTCTGATCCGATAATGAGCTGATACTCAGTTACCGATGCTTCGAACGCACTTGAAATGACAGATGTAGAAACAGAAACATAAAAAGATTAATAAGGGAGGCAGGAAAGAGAATAGAGGAAAAAGAGAGAGGTGAGGGAAAATAAAGTGAAAAATAAGACAAAAGGATATAGTCGTCATTCTTGAACTAAATATAATGAAATACAAATGTGAAGGTATCAAAAAATTAAATCAAAACTTAGGGTTAAAAAAATCAATGTCACTTGCCTTGGGGTACTAAAATGTTAATAACCCCACTGAATGTGTATAGAGCAGAAGAAATTTAGACGGAAAAGAAAAAAGAAAAATTACAAGTGCATTCAACTCGATACTTATGAACACCAAAAAACTTGATACTTTTGATTTCATACCCTAAGAACAAAAAATAAAAATAAAAATGATGCTTATAACTTCTGATAAATTTGGCCTATAAATACACCAACAAAAATCACGTATAATTTTTTGAAAGAAAATGCATGTAAATTGAGAAGAATTGTGACCAAGTCTGTTCACAAGTTTGCCACAACACAATTTGGCAATTACTTATGTATCCTATATTGAGTGGCAAGCCTAGGCCAAGAGATTTTGATGAACTACTCTTCAAATTCAAAGATAAACTAAGTAAATGGCAAACTAAATTTATTAATCTTGCTGGTAGGGCTTCCTTTGTCCATTGTCCAATATCTTTCGTCCTCTCTCCTCGTTCATCTTAAGCAAACCAACTTATCCTAAAGAGGACTGTAGTAGAGATTGAAAGAAGTATGAGGAAGTTCCCTTGGAATAAATTTAAAGCTGCTAAATACCTACCCATGCTACCATGGGAGATCATCAAATGCAAAACGCACAGTGGTTTTAAGAATAAAGGTTATTAAACTTTGGAGCAAATGTTTCATAGCTAGTTAGCATGGAAAATTCATGTAAGGGATAAATCTTTATGGGTAGACTAGGCCTAAAAAAAGTACTTATCCAGGCACTCTCGTCACAGTATTGATCTAAAGCCTTACAATTGTCCCACTTTAAGGATGACCTTGCTCGTAAATATCTTGCACTTCAGCATAGTATGATTGTAATAGGTAATGGCAAAGACAATTCCTTTTGGTATGATACATGGATTAACATAGGCCCCATAATAAATTCCAATAACCTTAAAAACAAAATAAGATATGAACATGCTAGATTTAATGCTTTCTGAAAGAATGTCAACTGGAGGAAGGAAATCCTTAAAGAGTCCACTAACTAAACAAGAAGATCAAAATTGACCCTATGGATCAAGATAGCGAGGTGTGGTGTCTTACTAAAATTAGGAAATTCACAATCAAAAATCTATATAATTACCTTAACACAAGAACCAAACATTGAAGCCACATTGATTCCCATATTAAATGGAAATACATCTGGAAAACCAAGTCAGAAGGAAACATAAGCTCCTGGTGCGGTGAGCCCTACATGAGGGACTTCTACTTGCCACTAACAATGCCAAGTGGATCAGCGACTTATGTGATGCGTGCCCCACCTACGGTAACCACGCCGAGGGGCGTATCGATACTCTGAGAGACCGTCCTCTAGCGGCAAGTACTTGGACTTACTTTCTACCTTACCACAATCAAGACCTAACATATGATATTTTTTTCAATTCGTAGCTTGCGAGAATGGCTAGGGAAAAGTTTAGAACAAAAACAAAACTAGTAAAGGAAGTTCATGACCGTTTTGTGGCATATACAGATATATAGAAATGACTGCATATTCAGAAGGCTCTCTATAAGAACAAAAACATTTTGGAATAAAATTCGAATGGAATGGACAAAAGATAACAATATTTGGATGTTGCAGGATAAGCCAAATTATCTGAAGACATCACTAGTTATCGTGTCTAAGCCCCCTACATTTCCAGCCTTTATGATCAATAAAGGGCGTATGAAGATAACAAATTGGAAGAAGAATTAAGCCTGTAATTATTAGGATGGCATCAATGAATTCGTACATGGGAATCACGATTATTATTTAGGGGGAACATAAAAATTTGGCTTAGGTAATTACTCTAAAGGAAGCTCCTGTGAAGGCTTAGAATTACGGAGTGATAAAGGTTGAAGTTGATTAACAACTAGAGATAATACCAGTGCTAAAGGCTGATGATAGAGAAGTGATGTCTTGAACATAGCCTACACCATATAGACCATCAATGCTATAATATACAAAAATGGAGTGCTCAAATCAACCATGCAGCAACAGAAGTATACTTCGCCCTAGAAGTTCTAGCTTCAACATCTAAGAATCAAAAGGAACATGTTGGGATTCACCTAACTCCTTCCCCTCATGTAAAGATGGTTGTGGACCTAGATAAAGAAGCAATAAAACTATACAAAAGGATTTAGGGAGAATTTGATAGTGAATGTGTGTAATAAATGAACTGGAAGTAAAATGGGGTTGGATTTTTACTATCTTGGCATTGGAAAGATAGCTCTTTGTTCCATAAATTTACTGTTATGTACATGATCTAATTGTTAGTAGCATGTTGTGGTTTGTGTTTGCTTAAGCTATCAAACAAGGCATCTTTACCTCTCTAATAATTTTCAGTTGTTAGAATTAGGAAGGCTTTGTGTACTGTGATGGTTGATAGGGTTGCAAGTGCACAGTGGCATTGTAGCAGATCAAGGTCGTCTCCCATAAAGACTAGGTCAATCTACCAAGTTTTATTTGCTTAAGATAGGCTAAACACTATAGATAATTCGAGAATTCTAACCTAAGTAAAATGTGAACAAATCAATGGAAGATAAAAATATAGGAATTGATTTGTGAAATAATCCACTTCAAGTAATTGCAAACCCATTTTACCAAGTTAATTAATTTAAAGAGCGATAATCTACTATATCACTACTCTCTTTTAAGTTGTAGTGAAATGCCTAGAAACAATCAAGCCCTTACTTTGTGGTTTTTAATCAATCTCTCATTAAGCATGTAAATTATCAACTAAGCCCTCTTAAATGGTGAATCATTCTCAAGAATTCAAACTATCAAGTCTAGTCCTAGCTTTCCAATATCAAACTTCACCTTTCAGTCCTTCATTAATATCTAAGATAAGTAACCTATTTACGAAATCACCCACTTAGAAACAAACCTCTATGATAGATTAAATATATAATTGACAAGGCTTCAAAGGACTCAACAATCACAAATAAGCAAAAATAATTGAAAAACAATGAAAACCCTAGTTTGAAGAAATCTAGTCAAACATGATAAAGAAATCTAATTACAAATTGAAAATGAATCCAATTAAGAGATGAGAAATAGATAGAGAAAGAGATGCTTAGATTTCGTGGTGATGTATCAATCTTTCGATGTTTGCCCGATCCGTGGTTCCTTGCCAATCTTCTTTTTCTTCTTCCTCAAACTCTCACTAGGCAGAAAAATACTAATCTAGGATAGTGGATTGGATGGAATGAAGAATGACAGCTGAAAATAGGTTTTTTTATCATGGAAAAACATATCAGTCAAACATCAAAAATGCATGGAAGCCGAACAATCATGAAGAAAGCAAGTAGCCTTGGCGGACAAAGGGCCACCACCACAGTCAGGCCGTGGTGGCAACAACCACACTCATTCTCTTCTGATTCATCTGCTACTTCTTCTTGGAGCCTTATGTACTGTGGTACTGATGACTATACGTAAAAAAACTTGATAAGGCCGCAATCAAATTGTGGCGTTGTAATAAATCATGGTCGATCCCATAGAGACTAGTCCAAGCTATTAGATTATATTCCCTTAAGATAGGCTGACCGAATCAAAATTTATAATTGAAATTGACCTGTAATACTTGTCTAATCTAATAGACAAACAATCATGAAAGTAAACAAAACAAGCAATCTCTCAATCCTTGTATCAATGAAGAACTTCTTCCTCAATTGGTTGTTTTAAAACCGACCATCAAAGTACCACAACCCTCTTCCAAGGTGAAATAAAATATCTAAATCTAACCAATTTCCATTTCTCAAGGGCTCTTAATTTGTTTAGGCTCATTAAGTATGCGATTATCAAATTTTTGATTCTCCAATTGGTGTGACTTTCTCAAGACTTCACACAATCAAGTCAATCCAAGGGTTCAAGTATTGAATTTCACCTTGCAGTTCTTCACTCAATGCCCAAAACTTGTAAGAAAGTGATCAATTTCTCACAAGAGAATAAACGTCTAAGATTTGGTAGAATAATCCAGCAATTCCAAAATACTCAAAGAGATTAACTCCACATCGGGAAAATTATTAGGTATTTGCATAAATCCAAAATCAAAACAACAAAAGATAATCAAAATTACAAAACACAAATCCTAAAATAAGAAAAAAGAAGAGAAGAAAATGCTCAACCAAAGAATGCGCATGAATCCTTCGATTGCAAATCCGACATGCAATCCTTGCAAGATCTTCACTTCAATTCACTCTCTCTTTCTTTAGTCCAATCTAAATCCTAGCATAGATGGTGGATTATGGTAGAATGGAAGGGGATGATGAAGGAGGCTGAATACAGGTCTTTTATCATGAAAGTATTGCAGCCAATCGTCTGGAAGTCGAATAGCTGTGAATAAATCAAGCTGACTTGAGGAAGAGGGTCCACCATGGTCCGTGGCATCAACCATAGCCAGACCGTGGTGGTGGCTGGACCTGTTGCCCACTCTTTGTTCTTTCAGCTGCTTATCTTGGATCCTGCTAGATCGTGGTTTTAGCTACGATATGTCTGCGTTGGGTGTCCTTGGGCCTCTTTTGCTATCTTCTTTGTCACCTAAGGCGTCACAATCATCATTCTACTCACATAACATGGCCCATACATGTAAAATCTGCAAACACTCTCAAAACAAGTAGAACCAAGTGTAAGAATAGAAATAAGGGAATACATCGTACAACTAAGCTCACTAACGCCCAACGACAACTCTGAAGCACTCATGAAATCCTACGCAAATATGACATTCATCACTCGCCCATGCTTAAACATGTGCTTGCCCTCAAGCAAACACTGGATAAAACAAACAAGGGAAGATGTATCCAGAACTCAAAAAAAATAGCAACCTCCTCAAGCTATGCAACTCGTAACACATCACAAGCAAGAATATCAATCAATGGAAACCCCATATAGTGCAAAATACATTTCAAAATTTAGAAGAAGCTGGATGTTTTCAAAGTAATAGACAACCACAAGCTATATGTCAAACTTGATCACCCCTAAAGAACTACGAAGCACATCATGCACGTACAAAGAATTATAGAGCTAAATAAACTGATAGAACCTCACTTTTGGAAAATGTGAATCACTCCCACTCATGTTTTTAAATTATGGAATAGGTTCATTCAAGACTTATTTCAAAGATTCAAACTGCGATATCCTTGCCAAGATCTCAAATTCTTCACTACTAAGAATCTAACGTGCACATAACAATCAAGAGGACTTTACATGAGTTGTAGCATGGACTAAAAATGGTGAAGGGAAAGGCGTAAACAAATAAATTTGGGCAATGTAGCCAAATGACTAGGGAACAACCAATAAGGCATCAAGAAATCATGAAGTTAACCAATACTCGAAACCCCAACAACACATAATGAACATATCCTAATGAATCATATCCAATGAAGGAAATGAGTTGACAATGAAGGAACACAAGCTGTTTGCATGTCCAATGTAAATTAATAAGGTTGTTTTTTTTTTTTTTTTTGGGGTTTATGCTTTCTTCAACAAGACTTTTGTTCTTTTTTTTCTTCGTTTTTGGGAAATCAAATTAAAACATTAATTATTAAAAGCCATGAGGTCATGACTTATCAGCGCACAACCTAATACATATTTACCCAACCCAAATAACAAGGGAAAAAAACTAAATGCTCAATAACATCAATCCCTCAAGAAACCAATATACCAAAACCACCTTAAACTCAATTACCCCTAAACCACTCATTACCTAGATGAAGTGCTGCTCTAGAGACTTGGCATAAAGATGGAAACATATGTTTGGCCATGAGTTAATTTGAAGGGATCACAACAAGAAGAGGATTATAGCTTAGGGGGCTAGCAAAGGGGATTAACATATAACACAAGAGTAGACTATTTGGCTATATGGCTAAAGTGTGTAAAAAAAGAATGCCTCTATCATATCATCAGTTATGCACATAGTAATGTGGTTTTAAATAAAAATCCAGGCAAGTTCTAGAGATACAATATGAAAGAGCCACACGCATGCAAGAACATGATACTAAGTATGATGAATTAGTTTATAGAAGGCTCAAAATCTCCTGGGATATCTACGAAAGTCTTAATTAGCTCATAAAATGACTCTGATGTGCCAATATTAGTGCTAAAGACTCCAAGGGGTAACAAAGTTCTCAATCCAGATAAAGGTCAAAACAAGAAATATTCACAAAACCTTCACAAATTTTTATACCAATCAAAAGTCACTCAAGCTTATGAAAGCTATTTTGCCTAATGAATTATCCTAGGAGGTCCTCTCAAACCAATCCCACAATCCTTATATAAAATCTTATATGTAAATCCAAATGCAACACACCATTGCAAAATAAAGGAAACCTTAACCTATATGCTCTAACATATATGCAAACTAAAAACCAAAATGAAAAACATAGAACTACCGTTCTCTCTTGCTTAGATAAAGCATTATTATTCAAAGTAAATGAAGTATGGGAATGCAAAGTGAACAAAATATAGTGATCTTGTTGAGATTTTTCCGCAAGCATTTGGTTTATTACCGTAACAATTATAGGTATCGTCCTCAAGGGTGGTTGTGAAATTAGGGTAGGAAGAATTCGAAACTAAAGTAGAACTAAATGCTAAATTAACCAAATTTCATGATTAGAAATTCCACAAATTAATAGGCAAAAATGAATTTGTGAACTATTCTCTACTTACCAGAGTTTGGCAAAAATAAGAAGAACTAAACTGCAAATATTTTCACCTCACCAACACTTAACTGCAATTGCTCCCAATTGGGTAGCAGGACTAAGAATGAACAATTGAATATCATTCTCATTGAAGTAGAGACGTAAGTAGTTCACTTCAAAGCTTTTACCTTAGTCGAACACGACTTTGCTTGGGTGTATTATAGATTCAGAAACTTAGATTGTAAATCTAAAAGTTAAGAAAAACAGTACGATGAATTGAATTGCAACGGGCCAAATCGAAGGAAATTAAATTTGAGAACTCAAAGAACTGAAATTGAACTATTGCAAATTTCAACTCAAAGTGAGCAATCCAGAATCGAATTATACTGATTCTTGCCTAAAACTAAATCTGAAAGCCAAAATCAAAAAATAAAAACCGAGCTTCCCTCCCCTTACTTGCTGCCCTCTGCCCTATTTTCGGACCCCCTTAAAACGCAGCCATTCGCCCCTTCAGCACACTTCCCTTCATCTTGTAACTGATGCTTTTATGATGGTGATGATGATGGATAATGATGGGGGAGAGAGAAGAAGTAATGGATGGGAAAGATGGAACTGAAGGGCCTTATTCTGTTCGTGGCTCTATTTCAATGGGGAAGAAGAAGAACGAGCATGAAGAAGACGCAAAGGAAGAAGAAAAAGAAAGGTCGAGGGATAACAGTCGAATGTTAATGAAGCAATGAATGTGAGGGAGACTGTTATGGTGGAGGAAGTAGAAGGGTTGCCAAAGAGGCCCATGGATGCCTCTACTTCTTTCGGGTTGTCTGGCTAGAAGAAGACGAAGAAAGAGGAGAGAGAGGGGGGAAGAAGAAGGCTGCGAGTCACGTGAGGGATGCGTGACTGAATAAATGAAATGGGGAGGGGAAACTGGGGCAGGCCCAGAGAGATAAAAAGAAAAAGAAAAGAAAAGAGGGAGAAAAGGGGTGGTATTGGGCTGCTGGGCTCGAGTAACAGGCCCAAAGTGAGGAAATAAAAGAAAGGGGGAAAAGAAGAAGGATGAATGGGCCACTAGGCCGAGGGAGAAAGATAGAGAGAAAAGAGAGAGGGCTGGGCTGGGCCACACGAACAGGCCTTGCAGACTAGAGTTTTTGGACCAAGCTCGTGATGGGGCTTCCTTCTCTCCTTTTTTTCTTGATCCAGAATGCCTTTAGAAGTCCTTTGACACCCGATTTATCCAAATTCCATTATTCCTACAAAATAAATAAAAGCATATTAAAATCCTAACTTAATTATTTATTTTAGAGCAAATATTAGATAATATAGGTATAAAAATGTAATAATTTTAGGTTGAACAAATAGCTCCACACCTAAGTTTTACTCGTCCTCGAGTAAAACAAAACTAAAAATCCTAGAAAAAGAAAAACAAAATTCTAACTCACTTTCGTAGGAATCACGGTTGCACTTAGCACATGCAACAAGCCCTTTAAACCCCTAGGTCATCCCTGTTGGATGAGGAAGGTCTCGTGAGGGTTTGCAAAAGATATACCCATAAAATCTATAAAACAAAACATAAACAGAAACTCGAAAATCTTTTTTTTGATTTTTTTTTTCAAAAATTAATAGGTACAAAATTGGGGAAAGATATATACAAATTCTAATAAACTAAATTACCCATGTAGCAATGATATTGGCCTGCATATAAGCATAATATACCCATCAAGGCCCTCTATCCCATGGATGACATGAAAGCACTAACTTTCACCCCACTGTACATCAAGACTCTGAATCCATCTCAGTGCTCGTGTGCAAGTATCTCATCATCCTAGAGCTTAGGTTTACCAGAATCAAACTCAATCCCACTTGACTGACACAAATTACATTATTGACTGATTTGACATAGCAAGCAAGCTTTCCCAGTAGCAGTATTATATCAAAGGGTAACACCTAATAGTGCATGCTCTAAAGGGTAACGCCCAGTAGCGCATGCCTCAAAGGGTAACTTGTTATTCTAAATTTCATTTTATTTCCTTTTTTCCTTCTTTTCCTTTTTTTTCCTTTTCTTCTTTCTTTAGATGAAAAAAAACAACAAAGTAATTGTGTTCAAGACAAGTGGGAGAGCCAATTATGGCAGACTAAGACCTTAAGACAATGAGGATGATATAAGTAGGGATCTGATTACATAGCGATAATGAACAATTAGGGTTTGAATTAGAGCTAAGAATAACACACCAATGGCAGAGACCTAACATGCACATCATGCCTATATACAAGCTAAAAATCAAAGCACAGGTGATTTAAGCTAATCAGAATAGTATGAAACTCCCCCAAAAAAATAGAACAAAAATCTTTTTTTGAATTTTTAAAGTCTTTCAAATTTTTAAGGATTTTCAAACTTTTTTAAAGTTTCTCCACCCCCACACCTAAATCTCACAATGTCCTCATTGGGAGTGGAAAGAAACACAAAACCACAAAATAAAATCGAAAAAAAAACAAATAAAAACAAGACTTAAAAACAAAAAAGGATATGACTCAAAATCAAATGTACAACATATATGCACAAAAGAAAAGCAAAAACAAAAACAACCAACTATAGAAAAAGAAAAGAAAAAGGAAAAAGAAGAAAAAGATGGAAAAGAAGAGAGGAGACAAAAAGAAATTTCGTAGCAAACCAGGTCGGGTGCTAAGTACACCCCAGCTATCATCTCAACACCATCACTGATCAGGACTCGGCTGGCAGAGTATCAGACACTCCACATCTTCCTTGCTGGGCAACTCTAGAAATTGCTTCAATCTTTAGTCATTCACCTTGAAGGTGGCACCCCTCTCAGAGTCCTGAATTTCGACTGTACCATAGGAAAAAACACGTGAGACAATATAAGGACCAGTCCATTGAGACCTTAGCTTCCTTGGAAACAAATGAAGCTTAGAGTCATACAAGAGCACCTTCATGCTTGGGGCAAACTCTTTCCTAAGGATATGCTTATCATGAAACAACATAGCCTCTCTTTATAAGAACAAGCACTCTCATAAGCCTAAGCTCTAATCTCATCAAGCTCATTCAGTTGCAATCTACGCTCCTCACTAGCCTCAGTCAAACTAGCATATGATTAGTGACATTCTCAGGTGAGCTAGTTTGGGATGCGGTCAAGTGATAGAGACATAGAGAGGTTACACTCCTGTTCTAGACTAGCTAAAGGCGTGTCTTCATTCAAATTAGGCCTAGCAAGATAAGAGGGTTCAAAATCCTCATAGACACTAACTTTAGGTTTAGGAGATCCTAAACTAGAGTTAGGCTCATTATAATTTTCCCTACTTTGATTAAAATATTGAGAATATTCAGTAATTCTCTTTTTTATGTTTTCTATCATTTTATCAGTCAATTTATTTAGCTTCTTTTCAACATTTGCACAGGTAGCATCAATATAAGCACGAAAAGGGCAAGTATGAACATCATGATCAGAAGATTCACAGTATTCACATAAAACAGGGGACACACAAGAATAAGAGGAGTCATGTGAATTCATAAAGTGATGTTCGTACCAAAAATGTATGATTTTTACAGTACCTTTCTACCTAATTTATGCTCGAAATAATGATTATTTTTAGGTTTTTATTTGATTTTATTTTGTTTCGTAGGTATTGAATAATTCGGTAAAAATAAGCGGAAAAGATGAAGGAATACTGAAAATCGAAGAACTGGGCCAAATGAATTCAAACCCAAACCAAAAGAAAAAAAAACAACACAAAAAAAATATAAAACCTGGTCACGCGCTAATAACACGACCCGATCCTTATTTCCCCTCGTCACCTTTCACTCTCTTTCCCTGCTCTTTCGACTTCCCCCAAATCAGAAACCCCCTCCCCTGAGCTGCTTCTTCTCTTCTTCTTCATCTCCGTCCAAACGGCCATGGTGGTCCAATTGCTTCGAATCAGAGCATGGCCGTTCTCTCTTCTTTTGCATTCACTCAGCGCATTCAACGCGGGGCGGTCCAATTACCGGCACCTTCAACGGTTGAACGAACCACATTCGGACTACAAAATGCAATTGGGGGTATGATTTCGGTCGGGAAGTTCGAGTTTAGGGGTTCAATTTTAGGGTAGTATTAAATTCCACTTTTCTAGAAGATTAGGGATTTTTGTTCGAGTTGTTTTAGGGTTCGAAGTTGTTCATCGATTTTGAGTTTTAGTTGTTGGATCTGTTTGTTTTGCTTTGTAATTCGAACCATTAGAGTTGTTCAAACTTTTGATACTTGGTTGGAAGAGTATTCCAGTTGGATTGAAGTTGAATTTTCATCATGTTTCCTGCCTGATTTCTGCTTGATTTTGTGGCCTTACGCCTGAGTTCTGAGCTTTGAGTCTTGTTGTGTTTCAGTTTACCACTGATAGTGGGGGTCGAAGGTAAGCTTGCCAGGTTGGTGATAGCTAGCTATTTCACCTCTGTCCTGTTTTCTCTATCTGTTATGGTCTGTTCATGAGTGTCCAGCTTTTCCGAGATATATGATTTAGGTTCTGATGGTTTTGTGAGTTTCTAGTTTTGATGGTTTTGTTATGTTCTGAAGGTTATGTTTTGATGATCTATGTTCTGCTAGTAATCTGCCTATTTTCAACGAGTTGTGTTCTGATGTTGGTGATGAATCTGGGTAGTTTATTTGCCTTTGGTTTGGTTTATGAATTCATTTTCTAGAAATACTATGCTGTTTTGTTGTGTTAATAATGAGAATATAGGGCTTATTAGATTAGAGACCTAATTTCACAACCCATCCCTGAGGACGATACCCGTTAGTATTACAATGATAACCGTATACTTGTGGAAAATTACAATAACTTTTTGGCACGGTTGCCGGGGATGGGTTTGTGGAATTAGGTTGCTCTTTATTCGAGTCCTTTGTGTCAAGTTCGTTTGATTTGTTTTCGTTTTGAAGTTTGAGTTTTATTTTGGAGTTTTATTTTGTGGTTTCGATTGAGTCTTTATTAGTTTAGATTAGTTTCACTTGTTGAATTCGGTTCGTATTTTGATTTTTGGTTTAGATTAGTTTCATTTTGAGTTCTATTTATTATTTCCTGCTGAAAAAAATAGATACTAATCCATTTGGTGTTTGTGCAGGAAACACAAAAAAGAAAAAAACAGTGCAAGTTTTTTTTTAATTATTTTCAACTTCTATTCGAATTTTTTGGCATAGTTCTAGTTTGATTGTGCTCATTTTGATATTTGTCCTAGATTCGGCATAATTTTTAGAGTGTGTATCAATTTTTTTGGAATTTTTTGGATTGTTTAGATTTTTCTGTGAATTTTGAATTTAATTTTCTGTTTGCATTTTTCTGCACTATTCGGGGATAGAAAAAATTCAAAAAATATATATTTATGTCCCTTGTGACTGTGTGGAATTTGCTGTACATTGTGTTCTATTTTTAGGAGTCTTATTTTCTATTTTAATTTTATTTTAGAATTAAGTTGTTTAGGTGTTATTTATTTTCTAATTTTCTTTTAGTTTGTTTGTGGTTGTGTTTTTGTTTTAGAATTGATCACATTTTGTTTGGATATTGTTTTTAGCTTTGATTCACTCTTTTGTTTTGTTTTGTGTTTTTTTTTTAAAAAAAAGCTGATGCTTAGTGTTTATGCTTTATCGTTTTGGTCCTTTTCTTTTGGTCATCTTGTTTTATTTTTGTTAATTTATTTTGTGTACTTAACTTAATCATTTAATTCTCTTGTTTTTATTTTAGTCCTAGTTTGTAATTAGTATCCTATTGACTTTTTCTTTCCTTTAAAATACCCAAAAAAAAATTGAATAAAAAACAAGGGAAAAAAAAAGGGAGTTTTCAAGAATGTCAGTGTTTAATTTCCCACAACTCGAGCATGAACCTTTCTGGCATTATTTGTCTAGGTTTAATGATTATCGTGCTCATATGAATCAAAATTTTGAGAAATGGGAAATTTGTGAGGTCATAGCCTTGGGTCTAAATTCTAAATTTAGGGGTGTTGTTGAGTCTCTGTGCCCCGGAGGTTTGCTAGGATTGTTGTCTAGATCTCAAGATGAGGTTTGAGATTTCTTTGAAAGGTTAGCTTGGGATACTTATGAGTTTGAACAAGCTAAAATGAATTTAAAGTGCCCAACTCATGCTGGGTTTGCTTTTTATGCTAATCCTTACTCCCGAGGTCATTTTATAGTTTCGTATGACTCCTCTCATGCTTATGTGCCTCCTATTTTGTGTGATTACTGCGAGTCTTCTGATCATGCTGCTTCTACTTGCCCTTATCGTGATTTTGATGCTAATTATGAAAGTATGGAAAAAAGGTTAAATGAATTGATTGATAAAGTGATGGAGATAATAAAAGCGAGAATTACTGAACATTCTCACTGTTTTAATCAGAATAGGGAGCACTGTGATTAGTCTGACTCTAGTTTAGGATCTCCTAACTCTATAGTTAGTCTTTATGATAACATGATAATTATCTTTTGCATGTTCTCTATCATTCTATCAGTCAATTTATTTAGTTTCTTTTTAACATTTGCACAGGTAGCATCAATATAAGCACAAAAAGGGCAAGTATGAACATCATGGTCAAAAGATTCACAGTATTCACACAAAATAGGGGACACACAAGACTAAGAGGGGTCATGTGAATTCATAAAGTGATCATGAGGGTAAGAATTAGCATGAAAAACAGGCTCATTGGGAGTTAGGTATTTAAAATTATTTTTAGCTTGTTCAAACGCATAGGTATCCCAAGCTAATTTTTCAAAGAAATCCTAAACTTCATCTTGAGTTTTAGATAACAATCCTAGTACACCTCCAGGGTAAATAGACTCAATATAAGCGCAAGCTTCAGAGTTCAAACCCACAGCAACGAGCTCACAAATTTTCCATTTTTGGAAATTCTGAGTCAATTGAGCACGATAATCGTTAAGTCTTGATAAATAATTCCATAAAGGTTCATGCTCATATTGTGGGAAATTAAAAATTGGCATGCTTGAACTTTTTTTTGATTTTAAAAATATTTCAATTTTTTTGGATTTTCAAGTTTTTAAATTTTTTTTAGTTTTTTAAGGAAAGAAAAGGCATATATGATGCTATTTACAAACTAATGACTAAAACAAAAAGAAGCAACTCTAATAATCAAGTTAACAAGACAAAATAAACTAATAAAAATAAAACTATGTTATAAAAAGAAAAGAAAAAATACAAAAGACTCAATCAAGAATTGTCCCAACACTGGAAGCCAAAGAGAAGCACAAACACAAAGCTTGTACACCATTTTTTTTCTTATGATCTTGTTTTTGGGATTTTTGATTCTTCTATTGTTTTTCTTTTTTTCCTTTAAAAAAAAACACAAAACAAAATCAAATGGGAACCAACCCTAAAACAATGTACAAACAAAAAATGACCAAATCTAATACAAAAACATAACCACAAATAAACTAAAAGGAAATTAGAAAATAAACTACACCTAAACAACCAAATTCTAAAAATAAAATCAAAACAGAAAATAAGACTCCTAAAATCAGAACTAAATATACAACAAATTTCACACAATCACAGGGGATATAAATGTAATTTTGTTCAAAGTTTTTCTATCCCCTAACAGTGCAGAAAAATGCCAACAAATTATCAAGTCCAAAATTCATAGAAAAATCCAAACAGTCCCAAAAATTCCAGAAAAATTCACACAAACTCTAAAAATTATGCTAAATTTAACAAAAATATTAGCATAGAAAAAATACACTAGAATTGCTCTAGAAAATTCAAACAGAATGCCAAAATTAGAGAAAAATTTACACTGAGCTTTAATTTCTGGATCAGTTCAGCTTTGGATCTTTGTGGTGCACATAAACCAAGTGCATTAGTATTTTTTGTTTAGCAACCAACAAATTCTAAAATAAAACTAATCTCGACAAATATCAAAAATTGAAATACTAACTAAATTCAAAATGAAAACTAAACGAAATTACGAAAACGAAATAACGACTTAATAAAAGCTAAAAATCATAACTCTAAAATTAAAACGAAAACGACTCGAATGACTCTAATAATTAAACTGCGACTCGAGGCAACCTGATTTTCAGAACGCCGTCCCCCGCAACGGCACCAAGAACTTGTTGAGATTTTCCGCAAGCATACGGTTTATCACCATAACAATTACGGGTATCATCCTCAGAGATGTTTGAGAAATTAGATTACTAAGAATTCTAAACTAAAGTAAAACTAAATGCTAAATTAACCAAATTTCATGATTAGAAATTCCATAAATTAATAGGCAAAAATGAATTTGTAAACAATTCTCTACTTACACAGAGTCTGGCAAAAATAAAAGATATTAAATTGCAAATATTTTCAAGTTACCAACACTTGACTGCAATTGCTCCCAATTGGGCAGCATGGCTAAGAATAAACAATTGAGCATTATTCTCATTGAAACAGAGATGCAAGCAATTCACTTCAAAACTTTTACCTCAGTTGAACACGACTTTGCTCGGGGGTATTTTAGATTCAGAAGCTTAGATTGTCAAACTAAAAGTTGAGAAAAATAGTACGATGAATTGAATTACAAAGGGCCAAACTGAAAGACATTAAATTTGAGAACTCAAGGAACTAAAGTTGAACTATTGCAAATTTCAATTCAAATTGAACAACCCAGAATCAAATTACACTGATTCTTGCCTAAAACTAAATCTGAAAGCCAAAATCAAAAAATCAAAACCGAGCTTCCCTCCCCTTACTTGCTGCCCTCTGCCATGTTTTCGGCCCCTCTTAAAACGCAGCCATTCACCCCTTCAGCACACCTGCCTTCATTTTGTAACTGATGCTTTTATGATGGTGATGATGATGGGGGAGAGAGAAGATGTAACGAATGGGAAAGACGGAATCGAAGGGTCCTGTTCTATTTGTGGCTTTGTTTCGATGGGGAAGAAGAAGAATGGGCATGAAGAAGACGTGAAGGAAGAAGAAGAAGAGAGGTCGAGGGGTAACGGTTGAATGG
This sequence comes from Carnegiea gigantea, assembly GCA_029747015.1. Lineage (NCBI taxonomy): Eukaryota > Viridiplantae > Streptophyta > Magnoliopsida > Caryophyllales > Cactaceae > Carnegiea > Carnegiea gigantea. The sequence continues at coordinate 129,822 of JAKOGI010000333.1, forward strand.
TAATGAAGCAATGAATGTGGAGGGAGATGGTTATCATGGAGGAAGTTGAAGGGCTACCAAAGAGGCCCATGGATGCCTCTACTTCTTTCGGGTTGTTTGGCTAGAAGTAGAAGAAAAAAGAGGAGAGAGAGGAGGGAAAAAGAAGGCTAGAAGTCACGTGAGGGGAAACCGGGCCGAATAAATGAAATGGGGAGGGGAAACCAGGCCAGGCCCAGAGAGATAAAAGGAAAAAGAAAAAGAGAAGAGGGAGAAAAGGGGGTGGTGTGGCGGCTGATGGGCTCGGCTAACAGGCCCAAAGTGAGGAAATAAGAGAAAGAGGGAAAAGAAGAAGGATAAGTGGGCCGCTGGGCTGAGGGAGAAAGAAAGAGAGAAAAGGGAGAGGGCTGGGCTGGGCCACATGAACAGGTCTTGCAGACTGGAGTTTCTGGACCGGGCTCGTGACTGGGCTTCCTTCTTTCATTTTTTTCTTGATCTAGAATGCCTTTAGAGGTCCTTTGACACCCAATTTATCCACATTCCATTATTCCTACAAAATAAATGAAAGCATATTAAAATCCTAACTTAATTATTTATTTTAGAGCAAATATTAGATAATAAAGGGTATAAAAATGTAATAATTTTAGTTTGAATAGATCTCATCAAGTTACGTGCTGGATGCACCTAAGCTAAGGCCTCCTCGCAACTAGGGCAAATTGAGTATCAGCCACTCCATCACAACTTTAAGACTCGGCCCGTTAAATCAAATTCCTTCAAAGGATGCGTAAACTTATCAAACTCTTAGGACCATAAACTAAAAAATACAAGATAAGAGGCAATAACCAATATCACACCAAAGATGATAAGTATCCTCTTGGGTTATCAAAGGCCTTAGAAAAATCATAGGAAGGAGTAAGGAATGCAATCCACATGGCTTTCCTAGCCAAGTCCTCTAGACATACACAATAAGGGTCAATGGAGGGATCATACCCTTTAAAGTAACCTAGGGATACGTAATTATCAACATTCCCACCAAGCACATCTAGCACGTTATGCTTATAGCCCAAATCAATATTAGCATCACAAATCATAGGATTGTCAATGGGGTCATCCAAATTATACTTGGGGCAAGGAGAGGGCAATGAACAAAGAGGGGAAGCATGCGAATAATCAAGGGTATTGGGGGGAATGCTATCATCAAAACCATAGCTAGGAATGGCTTCACGTATAAATACATAACGTGACCCTTCTAAAGGAGTCCCAGCTAGAGCATGCACCTCATCTAAAATATCTTTCGACTAAAAACATGCATCAACAATGCTAAACCTAGTAACTCCCATAAAAGGCTCACCCGCCTCGAGCCTTGTGCACAGAGCTGAAGGGAAGGGTGAATCAGGTAAAGTCAAAACAACATCAATATTGTCCACGGATGATGCAAAGTCATGTTAAGCACAACATGCATAATAAGGGCACGAATTGATCACATGGGTAGAAAAATTACACAAGTCACTCAAAAGGGGCATAATAACATCTAGCATAGAATGCACAAGTGTTAGAGAACGAATATGCAAAAATATGACTAGTCTTCTCAAACTCAAATGAATCCTGAGCAATCCACTAAAGCAAATACCATACCTTATCAACAATTTTACCAAGAAAACCCTAACACTGTAAAGGGGCATGTGTTTCACTATTCATACGCTTGTTAACAATGTCAAAAATTTTCCATTTATCTACACAGTAATTACATTGAGTAAGAAAAGCATTCAAACGCTTAAAATACCTCCAAAATAATTCATGCTCGAATTGGAAAAAATGGAAAATTGTCATTGTTATTTTCTCTTCTTTTTTTTGGCCTTTTCAATTTTTAATTTTTTTTCAAAGGAAAAAAAAAATGCTTAGTCAAACCCAATATGCGACACTAGTCCCAAGCAACGATGCCAAAAACTTGATAGGGCTGTGAGTACACAGTGGTATTGTAGCAAATTAAGGTCGATCCCACAGAGACTAGGTGAAGCTATCGGACTATATTCCCTCATGATAGGCTAAGCGAATCCAAATTTGCATATGAAATTGAACTATGCTACTTGTCTAATATAATACGTGAACAATCAAGGAATTAAACAAAACAAGCAATCTCTCAATGCTTGTGTCAATCAAGCACTTCTTCCTCAATTAGTTTTTTAAAAACCGACAATCAAAATACCACGAGTCTCTTTCAAGGTGAAGTGAAATACCTAAATCCAACCAATTTCCATTTCTTAAGGGCTCCTGATTTGTTTAGGTTCATTAAGCATGCGATTATTAAATTTGTGGTTTCTTAATTGGTGTGACTTTCTCAAAACTCCATACAATCAAGTCAAATCCAAGAGTTCAAGTATCGAATTTCACCTTTCAGTGCCTCACTTAATACCCAAAACATGCAAGAAAGTGATCAAGTTCCACGCAAGACAATAAGCATCCAATATTTGATAAAACAATCCAACAATTCTAAACTACTCAAAAAGAGATTAACACCATATTGGGAAAATTAGTAGGTATTTGCATAAATCGAAATCGAAACAACAAGAGATTATCAAAATTACAAAACACAAAATTGAAAATGAGAAAAGAGGAGAAGAAAATGCTCAGCCAAAGAACGTGCATGAATCCTTTGATTGCAAACTCGACATGTAATCCTTGTAAGATCTCCTCATCAATCCACTCTTCCTCCCTTTAATATAGTCTAAGTCCTAGTCTAGATGGTGGGTTATGGTAGAATGGAATGGCATGATGAACGAGGCTAACAACAGGTCTTCTATCGCAAAAGCACTGCAGCTAAGCGTAAAAATCATCTGGAAGTCGAATAGCCGTGAATAAATCAAGCCGACTTGACGATGAGGGTCCACCACGGTTTGTGGCACCTACCATGGCCAGACCGTGGTGGCGGCTGGACAGGTTGCCCACGCTTTGTTCCTTTAGCTGTTTATCTTAAATACTCTAGACCGTGATTCCAGGTAAGCTATGTCTATATTAGGTGTCCTTAAGCCTCTTTTGTTGCCTTCTTTGGCCCCTAAGGCCTCGAAATCATCATTCTACTCACATGACGTGGCTCACAAATGCAAAATCTATAAACGCTCTCAAAACAAGCGAAACCAAGTGTAATAACAGAAATAAGGGCATAAATCATACAATTAAGCTCACTAATGCCCAAAGATGACTCCTCATGAAATCCTACATAAATATGACATTCATCACTCCCTATGCTTAAACCTACATTTGTCTTCAGGCAAACACTAGATAAAACCACCAGGGGAAGATGCATCCAGAACTCAAAAATATAGCAACTTCCTCAAGTTAGGCAACTCATAGCACATCACAAACAATAATATCAATAAATGATAACCCCAAATAGTGCAAAATACATTTCAAAATTGGAAGAAGTTGGATGTTTTCAAAGTAATATATGACCATAAGCTATATATCAAACTTGATCACCCCTAAAGAATCACAAAGCACATCATGCAAGTACTAGGAACTGTAGAGCTAAATAGACCTATAAAACCTCACTTTTGGAAAATAAGAATCACTCCCACTCATATTGTCAAATTATAGCATAGGTTCACATAAGACTTATTTTAAAGATGCAAATTACAATATGCTTGCCAAGATCTCAAATTCTTCACTACTAAAAATACAATGTGCACATAACAATGAAGAGGACCTTACGTGAGTTGTAAGATGGACTAAAAAGGGTGAAGGGAAAGGAGGTTAACAAGTAAAATTAGGCAATGTAGAACTATGTATTCAAATAACTAGGGAACAACCAACAAGGCGTCAAGAAGTTATGAGGTTAATCAATACTTCAAACCCCAACAATACATAATGTACAAATCCTAATGAGTCATGTCCAGCGCAGGAAATGAGTTGATAAAGAAGGAACACAAGCTATTTACATGTCCAATGCCAATCACTAAGGAGGTTCTTTTTTTTTTTTTGGGTTTTTGCTTTCTTATTTTCCTTTTTTTCTTTTTCTTCAACATGATTTTTTTTCTTTTTTTTCTTCTTCTTTTTTAAGGAAATGAAATGAAAATATCAATTACTGAGGGCATAAGGTCATGACTTATCAACACATAACCTAACACATATTTTCATAACGCAAATAAGAGGGGAAAAACCGAAATGCTCACTAACATCAATCCCTCAACAAACCAATATACCAAAGCTACCTTAAACTCAATTACCACTAAACCACTCATTACATAGATGAAGTGCCACTGCATAGACTTGGCGTAAAGATAGAAGCATATGTTTGGCCAATAGTTAATTTGAAGGGATCAAAACGAGAAAAGGATTATAGCTTAGCAAAGGGGATCAAAATAAAAACACAAGAGTAAGCTATTTGGCTTTGTGGCTAAAGTGTGCAAAGACAAAAATGCCTCTATCAAATCATCAACTATGCACATACTAATGTGGTTTTAAACAAGAATCCAGGTAAGTTCTAGAGATGCAACATGAAAGAGCCATATGCATCTAAAGACATGAAACTAAGTATGATGAATTAGTCTACGAAAGGCTCAAAATCTTTTAAGATATCTACCAAAGTCTCAAGTAGCTCATAAAATGACTCTCATGTGCCAATTTTAGTGCTAAAGACTCCTAGGGGTAAGAAAGTTCTTAATCTAGATAATAGTCAAAATAAGAAATATTCATAGAACCTTCATAAATTTTCACACCAAAAGGGGCCACCCATCAAAAGTCACTCAAGCTCATGAGAGCTATTTTACCTAATGAATCATCCTAGGAGGTCATCTCAAACAAATCCACACAATCCTTATATAAAATCCTATATGCAAAGCAAAATGCAACACACTATTGCAAAAGAAAGGAAACCTAAACCTATATGCTCTAACATGTATGCAAACTAAAAACCACAATGAAAAACATAGAACTATCATTCCCCCATTCTTAGATAAAGCATTATTATTCAAAGTAAATGAAGTAAGAGAAGGGAAAGGGAACAAAACATAATGATCTCACTAGGTTACATGTTGGATTCACTCAAGCTAAGGCCTCCTCGCAAACGGGGCAAATGGAGCATTAGCCACTCCATCATAACTTTCAGACTCGGCCTATAAAATCAAATGTCTTTAAATGACGCATAAGCTTATTAAACTCCAGGGACCACAACTTAAAAAATACAAGATAAGAGGCAATAACCAAAATCACACCAAAGACAATAAGTATCCTCTTAAGCTTATCAAAGGCCTTAGAAAAATCATAGAAAGGAGTAAAAAATGGTGTCCACATGGCTTTCCTAGGCAAGTCCGCTAGGCATACAAAATAAGGGTCAATGGAGGGATCATACCCTCTAAAGTAACCTAGGGATACATCATCATCAACATTCCCACCAAGCACATCTAACACGTTCTCCTCATAGCCTAAATCAACATTAGCATCACAAATCATAGGATTGTCAGTGCGCTGATCGAAATAATACTCGGGGGAAGGATAGGGCAATGAAAACAGAAGGGAAGCATCCAAATAATCAACGGATTGTGAAGAACGCCATCATCAAAACCACAACTAGGAAAGTCCTCACGTGCAAATACATCGCATAGCCCTTCCAAAAGGAGTCCCAGCTAGAGCATGCACCTCATCTAAAATATCTTTTGACTTAAAAAAAGCATCAACAACACTAAACCTAGCAACTCCCGTAAAATGCTCACCCGTCTCGAGCCCCGTGCATTGAGCTAAAGGGAAGGATGAATCAGGTAAAGCTAGAACAACATTAGTATTGTGCACGGATGATGCAAAGTCAGGTTGAGCATAGCATGTATAACAAGGGCATGAATTTATAACATGGCCAGAAGAATTACACAAGTCACACCAAAAAGGGGCATAATAACATCTAGCGTAGATTGCACAAGGATCAGAGAATGAATATCCAAAAACACGACTAGCCTTTGCAAATTCAAATGAATCCCAAGCAATCTAATAAAGCAAACACCATACTTGATCAACAGTTTTACCAAGAAAAACCTCAATACTTTAAAAGGGCATGGGCTCACTATTGACACCCTTGTTAACTATGTCCATAATTTCCCATTTACCTGCACAATAACTACATCGAGCAAGAAAAGTATGCAAATGCTTAAAATACCTCCAAAATGATTCACGCTCGAATTGGGGAAAATGGAAATTGTCATTGTTCGTTTCTCTTTTTTTTTTTTTGGCCTTTTCAATTGTCAATTTTTTTTTTGAAGGAAAAAAATGCTTAATCAAAACTATCGAGATAAATCCAATATGCGACACTAGGCCTAGGCAACGACGCCAAAACTTGATAGGGCCATAAGTATACAGTGGCGTTTTGGGAATTCAAAGTTGTTCTCACAGAACTGCTAGGTTATATTCCCTCAAGATAGGCTAAGCAAATCAAAAATTGTATATCAAATTGAACTATGCTAGTTGTCTAGTCTAATAGTTAAACAACCAAGGAATTAAACAAAGGAATTTGTCAATCCATGTATCAATCAAGCACTTCTTCCTCAATTAGCTGTTTTAAAACCGACAATCGAGGTATCACAACTCTCTTTCAAGGTGAAGTGAAATACCTAAATCTAACCAATTACCATTTCTCAAGGGCTCTTGATTTGTTTAGCTTCATAATCATACGATTATCAAATTTGTAGTTTCTAAATTGGTGTGACTTTCTCAAGGCCCTATACAATTAAGTCAAATCCTAGAGTTCAAGTATCGAGTTTGACCTTTCAACTTTACACTCAATACCCAAAACTTGCTAGAAATTGATCAAGTTCCTCACAAGACAATAAATGTCTAAGATTCGATAGAACAATCCAAAAATTCCAAAATACTCAAGGAGATTAACACCAGATTAGGAAAATTATTAGGTATTCGCATAAATCCAAAATCAAAACAACAGAAAGATAGTCAAAATTACAAAACATAAATCCTAAAATAGGAAAAGAGAATAGAAGAAGAGAGAAGAGAAGAGAAGAAAATGCTTAGCCAAAGAACGCACTCAAGTTCGTCGATTACGAACCCGACTTGGAATCTTTGCGAGATGTTCACTTCAATTCACTCTCTTTGCCTTTAATCTAATCTAAATCCTAATCTAGATGGTGGATTGGGGTAGACTGGAATAGGATGATAAAGGAGGTTGATAATAGGCCCTTTATCACGAAAGTACTGCAAGTTAGGGTAAAAACCGTCTGAAAGTCAAACAGCCGCAAATAAATCTAGCCGAGTCAAGGAAGAGGGCCCACCATAGTCCGTGAAACCCACCACGCCCAGATGGTGGTGGCTGGACTGGCGGCCCACTGTTTATTCCTTTTGTTGCTTCTCCTTGATCCTCTTGGAGCGTGGTTCTGGCCACAGTATGTCCGTGCTAGGCGTTTTTGGGCCTCTTTTACTACCTTCTTCAACCCCTAATGCCTCAAAATCATCATTCTACTCACCTAACTTAGCTTATGTTAAATTTTAAGGCACACAAGGACAGCAGAGAGAGGATGAATTGTGTCTTTCAATTTTTCTTCGTTTTGTTTCAGAACACTCGTTAGACCTGTTGGGAGAGGTGTTTACAGTAAGGCAGAAACAAAACTTTGAATGCGGAAATAAAGGAGACACAAGATTTTACGTGGAAAATCACCTCTGGCCCAATGGACGTATAAAAGCCACAACCTACCTTAGTAAGATTTCAACAAATACTTTCACTAACATGGGCCAAGTTCGTTACACTATGTAACACACGTGACAACGTCACATACGTAACTTAGTCTTCCTGAGACTCTACACATACGTAACTGTTCTCCACCTAAGAATGAGTCACACAACATGTCCAAAGTCTCCCAGGACCTGGACACACTCTAGACTTAACTGATGACAGAAAGAATAGAAGAACACTGTACTTTTATGCTTCTAACCAAGTTGAATGTAAGGTACACTTACAAATCCTATTATGCCAGAAAGAATGACTCAATTTAGCACACTCCTTAAAGGTTTTTTACTCAGAGAATAAGCTTATAAAAACTCGATGTCTACCTTGAAAAATCATGTATTGAAGAGATGAGAAGCGAGTGCTTATATACCCACAAAAAGCAAGGATTTGATTTCCATAATAACTCTGAAAATACGTAGTATGTTAAAAGGAATTAAATCCTTCAAGAAATTATGTTTTTAGGAAATCATATCTTTTAAGGATAAGATAAAATCTTTTGAAAAATTTTTTAGAAAACCAATATTATTTAGGAAAGTACTCTTTCTTAAACGCAATATTATTAGAAAATCGATCCTAAATACATTAGGAATTTTGGCAGTGGGAAAACTCTTGAAAATCTTTGAAAATCGATTTTTGCACTGGCTGCCCTCAGAGCACTGCAGACCTATTTGCTTAATTGTTCTGAGCAGTGTTCTGAGTCAGCTTAAATAATTCCTTTAAGGTAAGTATTAAGTCAAGTTCTTCCTTGGCATATTCATAAGAATCTAGACAAATATAACTAGTAATTAGCCCTAAGATTCTCAAGACTCTTGTACTCTGTTGATGATATACACATATATCCACTTGATGATTGCAGCTTCTTCGACCTGTTCTTCAGGGAGTTTGTAACTTCTGTCACTTTCAACATACCATTTTATCACATAGCTTCAAACATGATATTTCGAACTGATCTCCAGGATGTTTGCAATCTGTCTTATCAGATGATTCTAGCACTAAACTTATACAAAGCATAATTAGCACATTTGGGTTATAATCATCAAAACCTTATGTAAGATTGATTCAACAAATTCCCCCTTTTTGATGATGACAAACCAAATGACCATCAAAAGTGAGACACAGTAGAGGGAAAAAACATTACTGCCAAACTTAGTTCAAAATATCTAGATCACATAGGAGAGATACATAAGAATAGGAAGTTAACTTAAACCGGCTGATTTAATTGGAACATGATCATACTTGTCTTCCCCCTTTTGACATCATCGAAAAGGTCTAGGAGGCCACATGCATAAAGTCAGTGGGGATGCACTCACCACTATAGGAAATGAGGGAAAATAATCCACGATACAGTCAAGTATATGGTACATAATGATATTCACCATCCCAGTTATGCACAAACACACAACAGCAAAGGCAAGCAAGGGCATGGCATAACCAAACCAAACTAAAAACAGATGTAACCATTGTCAATCACAAGCAGAATCAAGATTAAGCAAACAAAAAGGCAAACAGTGTTGATGGGAACAGGGCAAATAAAAACAGAGATGAATCAGGGAGAAGAGGAGGATGGAGCAAGTTTAGCCATGAGGGCAGAGAGGGCATGAAGAATATCCTCATGGCGTTGTGCATTCAAGGCCTTTTCTTCAGTCAGTGCTTGCTTCACTTCAGCAATCCCCTCCTTCAGATGGAGCTGATCGTAGACGAGAGTCGCAACCATGGTAGTGCTGGACGATGCTGCCGTACTAGAAATAGGATGGGGATCAGGGCCAAAGGGTGTTTTGGATCCTTGTTCTAACATGGTTCCATCACTCTTCTTAATCTGGAGCCCACACCCAAGTAAAGTATTGCTCCCTATTTCATCGGTTACCTAAAAGTCCATTCTCTTTTGCGAAGGGATCCCCAGAGTCTCAAACACCGAAGTCAAAAGAAAACTATAGCCCAGATCATGGCTTCTGGAAGTGTTGGTAATTCGTCCAATGTGACTAATCATGATAGCAGGCAAATTAATTGGCTCTCCCAATCGAGAAGGTCAGTAAGGTATATGTCCATAGAGTCCGCAAGATTGTGTCCCTACCCCCGAGGAATCACATTCTTAATGACAAACCAGAATAACAACCGATGTAAAGGTTGCATTTCCCCCTTTCTTACAGACCAGGGTGCACTTAGGTGAGGTTGTTGGGCTAGTTTTCGGGTGAGATCCAACAATTGGTCATTGCTCAGCATAGTTTTATCCTCCCTTACATACACATCAAACCCTTTAGAGCGTACCCCAAGCCAAGCTCCCAGATTATCAGCATCAAAATAAAGTTCTCGACCGTGAACAGAGCTAGTCACTATCCCATTAGTGACCTCACAATTGGCATAAAATTCCACTAATTTAGGTACTGAGCAGCCTCTCTTAGTATTGGTAAATGTATCCAGCCAACCCTGTGCTCGCAATTTGTCTAAGAACACCTCTAAGCCCTGGTCTTGGAAGTATAAAACCTTCACAATCTTCCCTCGCACCACGGCTTTCTGCAGGAAATGGCTATACCTTTCCCCTTGGGTCATTGACTTTCTTGATTTCTTTTTCGAGGGTTCCTCACTTCTCTCACCCAGGTCAGACTCCTGTTCTGGAGAACCCCGTTTCGGGGCACGTTTCTTCAAGGGCACAGACGGGGAAGGGGTTTGGGAGGCTGTTTGCATAGGTGATTTGGACAGTGTTTTGGAAGTGGATTTAGGCTTCTTTGAAAGTCTAGCAACCTTGTCCTCTGGTAGGTCCAGTGGGATGGCAGGACCCACACTCCGAGTACGAGGCCGACGTAGGGTAAGGGTGAGAGGCACATTGGGTTGGGTGGTGGTTTTGACTCGATGAACGGATGGTTTGGGCGCTGTTTGAGGAGTTGTTTTTGGGGTTGGTTTCACAGTTCGTTTGAACCGAATAAGAGGCTCATCGTCTTCAAGAGCACACACACGATCATCACTCAAGTTTGGCTCTTCAACCCAATCTGCCACAATCATAAGTTCTCCACCTTTTTTAGGGAATTTCAGCTTAGTCATATGTGGTGCATACAACACCAAATCCCATCACAAAACCGACTTAACAGGGGGTATGGCATCAAGTTCAATTCCTATGGGCCTCAAATCAACACTTTTTAGAAATTGAAAGATGAAGGGAGAAAGACCATACGTGGGTGCCAGAGTAGCTGCCGCCGGCGATAATGATGACTCCGTCCTTAGATCAAGTGGCATCCCTTCTCGTTGTCTTGATTGCACGACTCGAAGTGAGCGGGGGTGCCGTGATTTACGACGAGAGGACTTGCCATTGCCCGGAATTCGTGCCATTGGAGAGCTTGAGGAATGAAGGAGCTAGGGTTTTGAGGTTTTTAGGAAGAGAAGGGAGAACGGGGTGCTTGAGGAGAGGAGGAAAGGTGGTTGGGGAATTGGAAAGTGGGTTGAAAAGAGTTGACCACAAATCTCAAAAAACAAAAAATCCTCCCCTTTTTTTCGGCCGTCGGTTTTAGGGAGAAGGAATTTGCATGCCAAGAAATCATTACACCTTGGGAAAAGCTGCAGTTTTTTTTTTTTTTGAGGAGGTGTAATAAAAGAAAAATCCCATTCCCAATACACGTAAGGATATGGTATCTCGATAACATATGATACAACCAGTGGTCCGACCTATTCTTAGTGCCTGTTTTTGACTGTTATATATTCGGTATCAAAGGATAATAAAGGCAGTATCATTAGACCTCAACGACTGTCAGCCATATCAGATTCCACACATATGCAATTAACTGCACAACAAGTTGAATGCATCCGTTGAATTAATTTATTTGGCCTAAGACCTTACCAGTCAATCATTAGGGGTTGATGAAGTTTGTTCAAGTTCTTTTAATCAAACCCAATTCAAGTCTATTCCTTTCAAATTGATCTCTACTTAGTGCCTTGGTAAAAATATTAGCAATTTATTTATTAGTGGCACAAAAATTCATTGAAATCAAGCCCTTTTTAACATTGTCTCTTAAGAAGTGATGGCGAACATCAATATGCTTAATCCTTTTATGTTGACATGGATTTTTGGCAATGTTAATTGCACTTGTATTATCATAAAATATGGGAATGCATCCCGTATCAATACCAAAATTCTTGAATTGTTGCCGTATCCACAACAATTAAGCACAACAAGAAGCAGCTGCTACATACTCGGCTTCAGCTGTGGACATAGCAACTGATGCTGTTTCTTTGTAGTCCAAGAGACCAAACAGGGTCCAAGAAAAGTAGCCATACTTGAGGTACTTTTTCTGTCAACTAGAAATCCAGTATAGTCAGCACCATCATAGTTAATGAGGTCAAAGTTGCATCCACGTGGATACCATAGTGCCAAATCAGAGGTGTTTTTCAAATATCTAAAAGTTCTTTTTACAGCTTTCAAGTGTGTTTCTGTTGGATTTGACTGAAAACAGGCACACAGACTAACACTAAAAATAATGTCAGGTCTACTAGCGGTTAGGTATAGAAGTGACCCTATCATGCCCCTATATGATTTTTCATTAACTGAAGGACTTCCATCATCGATCACCAATCTGGTGGAAGGAGAGATAGGAGTGTCCATGGGCTTAGCCGATTCCATCCCAAACTGCTTAAGTAGTTCCTTGACATATTTTTGTTGATGGATCATAGTTCTGTTTGAGGTTTGTTTAATTTGTAAGCCAAGGAAAAAATTAAGCTCGCCCATCATGCTCATCTCAAACTCACTTCTCATCAATTTTAAAAATTCATCACATAAATCATTGTTGGTTGCACCAAATTTAATGTCATCGACATATACTTGGACAACCCTTAGATTTGAGAAATAAGGTATTATCTATCTTGCCTCTTTGAAAATCATTCTCAATTAAGAAACTTGACAATCATTCATACCAAGCTCTAGGAGCTTGTTTTAGACGATAAAGTGCTTTGTCAAGTTTGAAAACATGGTCAAGAAAATCAAGACTTTCAAAATCAGGGGGTTATTTTACATATACCTCTTCTTTAAGATATCCATTGAGGAAGGCACTCTTGACATCCATTTGGTACAACTTGATCTCCATGTGGGCTGCAAAGGCTATAAAGATTCAAATAGCCTCTAACCTTGTGACAGGTGCAAACGTTTCTTCATAGTCAATCCCTTCTTCTTGATTGTAACCTTAGACCACCAGTCTAGCCTTATTCCTAGTGACTGTTCCCAACTCATCCAACTTGTTTTTGAACACCCACTTGGTTCTAATAATTGTTCTGTCCTCAGGCTGTGGTTCAAGATGCCAGACTTGGTTCCTTTCAAACTGATGAAGCTCTTCTTGCATGGTTATAACCCAGTTAGAATCTGCAAGAGCTTTATGAACATTGTTAGGCTCGATGTGAGATAAAAAGGCATAGAAAGCACAAAAATTTCTGAGCTTAGATCTGGTCTGCACCCCTATATTAATATCAGAAATAATTTAGTCAAGAGGGTGCGAGCTTTGGTGTTTTCAGGGTCGTGAAGTGAAAGGATCCATAGATCTGCTTTTCACTCTCTCCTAGCTGTTTACGGGAATAGGTGTGGGATTAGGTCAGCCTGTTCCCAGATTAGTCAGAGAAGTCTGGGATTGAGTGGGCTGGTTTCGGTCCATATCAGGGTCAGCCAGGCTTCCCCCTCATTGGTCTACTTCCTGCCCACTTTTCTTACCATTAACTTCAGTAAGTGGTTCATTTTTAAGCATCTTACCATTGTCTTTTCTTGCAAGTCCAAGATCAAAATCTTCATCCTGTACATCATTCTCAATTAAGGAGTTAGTTTCATCAAATAATATATACACACTCTCCTCAACACATATAGTCCTTTTGTTGAACACTTTGTAAGCTTTACTATGTGAAGAGTATCCTAAGAAAATTACCTCATCACTCCTAGGGTCAAACTTTCCCAAGGGCTCCTTTCCATTATTGTGCACATAACATTTGCAACCAAAGACTCTTAGGTGGATAATATTGGGTTCTCGCCCCTTGAAAAGTTCATAAGGAGTCTTATTGAGAATGTGTCTGATCATACATCTATTAATAATGCAACAAGCAGTGTTCAATGCTTCTGCCCAAAATTTTCTATGAAGACCACTAGCAACAAGCATGGTTCTAGTCATTTTTCTAGAGTCCGATTTTTCCGCTCTACCACCCCATTCTGTTGGGGTGTTCTTAGGGCTAAAAAATTATGATCAATGCCATGTTCATTATAATAATCAATAAAGCTTAAATTTTTAAATTCCTTTCCATGATCAGATCTAAGACTTATCAATGAGTGCCTTATTCCTTTTTTCGTTTTGTTAAGAAATATAACGAATGCTTCAAAAGATTCATCTTTAGATGCTAGAAATAAAGTCCAAGTGAAACGAGAGTAATCATCTATTATAACAAACACATACCTCTTGCCGCCCCTACTTGTGATCCTCATGGGACCACACAAATTAACATGTAATAGCTCAAGGGGTCGAGAAGTACTAACATACTTCTTTGACTTGAATGCAATTCTTATTTGCTTTCCTTTAGCACTAGCATCGCATACCTTGTCATCATTATATTTGATGGAAGGTAAGCCAACAACTAGACCTTTAGACATAAGTTTGTTTAGCAAAGAAAGACTAGCATGACCTGGCCTCTTATGCTAGAGCATAATATCATCATCAAGAACACTCAAGCAAGTCAAATGATTTTGGGAAAATTCAAGAACACATGTTTTATAAACATTGTTGTGTCGCTTCCCCCTCAGCACAACCTCTCCAGATTTGATATTGGTAATCAAACATTGATTTGAAGTAAACCCAACATGATTACCTTTATCACACAGTTGGGACACACTTAGCAAATTATGTTGTAACCCATCAACTAAGTATACATTTTGAGTGAGAGAGTGATTTACCTATCTTACCTACACCAACAATTGTCCCAGATTTGCCGTTTCCAAATGCCACTCTCCCCCATCGAAGGCTGTAAGTGAGAGGAAACTTGATTTATCTCCAGTCATATGCCTCAACCAACCACTATCCAAATACCACAATTGGTTGCCTCCTTTCACATTAACCTCCTTTTTGAGACTTTCACCGTCAGAGTCCAAGTCAGATCCACTTTGAGCCATGAGAGCCACTGCTTCTTCTTCATCCTGAGAGTCTTCTTCTTCTTCTTCTGAGGTGTCTCCCCAAGCTGCCATCATTGCTTTGGTGAACTGTTTTTCAGCATCAATCAACTGAGTTTTTCTGCCTCTGGTTCAGAGCTGTTCTGACCACTGTTCTTCCTTTAACAAGAGGTAATTCTTCACTACATGATCTTGCCTTCTGCACATGAAACATCCTAAGAACTTATCAGTGACTGTTTTTAGCCTTGCTGGTGTTGCCCTTTTTGTATACGTTTTCGGTCTTCTTGAAAAATTTCTTGAATTTTCGTGCAATCATGGCCATTCCTTCTTCATCAAAATTTGAGCTATCACTTTCCCT
The DNA here is from genome assembly GCA_029747015.1 of Carnegiea gigantea. Classification (NCBI taxonomy): domain Eukaryota; kingdom Viridiplantae; phylum Streptophyta; class Magnoliopsida; order Caryophyllales; family Cactaceae; genus Carnegiea; species Carnegiea gigantea. Next base: position 144,987 of record JAKOGI010000333.1, read on the forward strand.
TGCCTTTAGTGCAAGCGCACGATCTTTCTGCACTTCCCCCTTCATCTGAGAGTTTCTCCTTAGTTCATACATTTGTAAGTTCCCAATAAGCTCAACCAAGGAAATCTCATTCATCTTTTTTGCTTCTTGGATTGCAGTGACCTTTGATTCCCATGAATGATGTAAAATTCGTTGGATTTTCCTAACCAACTCTTCAGTGGTAAAGGATTTTCCTAATGATTTCAACTCATTAGTAATATGGGTGAATCGAGTATATATGTCCATGATTGTTTCTTTATCACGCATCTTGAATAGCTCATATTTTCTCAACAGCAGCTCGATCCTGGATTGCTTGACTTGATTGATTCCTTCGTGAGGTACTTGAAGAGCATTCCATATCTCTTTTACGAATTCACACTCTGAGATACGAGTGTACTCATCAAGTTCGAGTCCAAAATATAGCAGCTTCTTGGCTTTGGCGTTTTTCTCCATCTTTCTAAAATCATCTGAGTTGAATTCCTTCAGCTCTTTAGGAACAGTCTTCCCATCAATTGTGACTTTCACTAGAATGTAAGGACCATTCACAATGAGCATCCATAACTCATAATCCTCAGCTTGGATATAGTTCTCCATTCGATCTTTCCACCAACTGTAGTGTTGTCTATTGAAGTATGGAGGTCTGGTCACAGATTGACCTTCCAAGATTCCTTGTGGTGCACTCATTCTCATAGGATCTCTCTAGGTGTTAGCCTAATTTATGAGAACCTACTCTGATACCAATTGTTAAATTTGAAGGCACATAAGGACACAAGGGGGGTGAATTGTGTATTTCAATTTTTTTTCGTTTTGCTTTAGAACACTCGTTAGATCTGTTGGGAAAGGTGTTTGCAGTAAGGCAGAAACAAAACTTTGAATGCAGAAATCAAGGAGACACAAGATTTTACGTAGAAAACCAACTCTGGCCCAATGGAGGTGTACAAACCACGACCTACCTCAGTAGGATTTCAACAAACATTTTCGCTAACACGGGCCAAGTTCGTTACACTATGTAACACACGTGACAACATCACCCACGTAACTTAGTCTCCCCTGAGACTCTAGTTACACACATGTAACTATTCTCCACCTGAGAATAAGTCACACAACACGTCCAAAGTCTCCCAGGACTTGGACACACTCTAAACTTAACTGATGACAGAAAGAATAGAAGAACACCTTACTTTTATGCTTCTAACCAAGCTGAATGTAAGGTACACTTACAAACCTTATTATGCCAGAAAAAATGACTCAATTTAGCACACTCCTTAAAGGTTTTTCACTTAGAGAATAAGCTTGCAAAAACTCGATGTTTGCCTTGAAAAATCGTGTATTGAAGAGATGAGAAGCGAGTGCTTATATACCCATGAAAGCAAGGATTTGATTTCCATAATAACTCTGAAAATATGTAGTATCTTAAAAGGAATTAAATCCTTTAAGAAATTATCTTTTTAGGAAATCATATCTTTTAAGGATAAGATAAAGTCTTTTGAAAAATCTTTTGGGAAACCAATATTATTTGGGAAAGTACTCTTTCTAAAACACAATATTATCAGAAAATCGATCCTGAATACATTAGGAATTTTGGCAGTGGAAAAACTCTTGAAAATCTTTGAAAATCAATTTTTGCACTCGCTGCCGTCAGAGCATTGCAGACCTGTTTGCTCAATTGTTCTGAGCAGTGTTCTGAGTTAGCTTAAATAATTCCTTCAAGGTGAGTGTTAAGTCAAGTTCTTTTTTGGCATATTAACAAGAATCTAGACAAATATAACTAGTAATTAGCCCTAAGATTCTAAAGACTCTTGTACTCTATTGATGATGTGCACATATATCCACTTGATGATTGCAGCTTCTTCGACCTGTTCTTCAGGGTGTTTGCAACTTCTATCACTTTCAACATACCATTTTACCGCATAGCTTCAGACATGATATTTCAAACTGATCTCCAGGATGTTTGCAATCTGTCTTATCACGTGATTCTAGCACTCAACTTAAGCCAAGCATAATTAGCACATTTGGGTTGTAATCATCAAAACCTTATATAAGATTGATTCAACAGCTTATAAAGGTAAAATCTGTAAACACTCTCAAAACATGAGAAACTAAGTGTAATAGTAGAAATAAGGGCATGAATTGCACAATTATGCTCACTAATGCGCAAAGATGACTCCCAAAACTCATGAAATTCTATGCAAATATGACATGAATCACTTCTCTCATCCAGTTCTTAAAATTAAGCTTATGTACAAACAATAGTGTTTTAAGGACTCCATGGAGTAATGAAGTTCTTAATCAAGACGAGGGCCAAAATAAGATACATTCACATAACCTTCACAAATTTTAGCAACAATAATAAAAGTTACTCAAGCTTATGAAGACCATCATGCCTAGCAAAAGCATCATTGGAGGGTATCTCAGACCAATCCACACCATCCCTACATTCAATCTTATATGCAAACCTAAAACACAACACACCATCGCAAAAGAAAAGAAACCTAAATCTACAATGCTCTAACTAGTATGAAAACTAAAAAGCAAAATGGAAACTAAGAAACTACTCTTCCCCGTATGCTTAGATAAAGCATTATTCAAAGGAAATAAAGGAGGAAAGGGAAGGGGGAAACAGAACAGAAGAGTCTCACTAGGTGAGGTTCTCGATGCACCCAGGCTAAGGTCTCCTTGCAAAACAGGGTGAATGGAACATTAGCCACTCTATCATAACTTTAGGACACAACTCGTCAAATCAGATGCCATCAAAACACGTATGGAGCTTATCAAACTCCTAGGACCATAGTTTTGAAAACACAAGGTAAGAGGTAGTAACCAAAATCACACCAAAGGCAATAAGTGTCCTCTGAACCTTATCCAAGACCTTAGAAAAATCATAGGAACGATTAAAGAATGTAGTCCACATGATCTTCCTCGGCAAGTACTCCAGTCATATATAATAAGGGCCAATGTAGGGATCATACACTCTAAAGTAACCTAGGGACACATAATAAATCAATATTCCCACCAACCACATCAAACACGTTATCTTCATAGCGCAAATCCATAGTAGCCTTATAAATCATAAGATTATAAATGCACGAATCAATGTGATTCTGGGGGGAAGGAAAGGGTTATGAACACATAAGGGAAACATGGGAATGATCAAGGGGATTAGGCAGAGCACTAGTACAACCAAGGCTAGGAATGGCCTCATGTGCAAACATATCACGTGACCCCTTCAAAGGAGTCCCAACTACATCGTGCACCTCATCTAAAGTGTCTTTCAACTTAAAACATGCATAAATAACATTAAACCTAGCAGCCACCCTAAAACGCTTATTCATTTCGAGCCATGTGTATTAATCTAAAGGGAATGATGAATACAGTAAGTTCATAACAATATCAGTATTGTCCTTGTGTGATACAAAGTCAGATTAAGCATAGCATGCATAATAAGGACATAAATTTATAGCTTAGATAGAAGAATTACATAAGTCACTCTAAAAAGAAGTATAATAAGATCCAACACAGAATGCACATGGACCACGACATGAATATTCAAAAATAAGAAAAGCCTTCTGAAACTCAAATGAATCCCAAGCAATCCACTCAAGCAAATACCATGGCCCGTTAGGATGTTTACTAAGCAAACCATAATACTCTAAAAAAGTATGGGTTTCACTATTGACACCCTTGTCAACAATGTCCATAATTTCCTATTTACCAACACAATAACCACATTGAGTAAGAAAAGTATGCAGATGCTCAAAATACCTCCAAAATAATTTATGCCCAAATTGGAAAAAAGGTAAATTACCATTGTTTTTTTCCATAAATTCTTAAATTTTTTTAATTTTAAGTTCTTTTGAGTTTTTTCTTCAAAGAAAAACAATATGCTTAGTCAAACCCATTGAGAAAAACTCAATATTTTGCAGTAGCCTTCGACAACAGCGCCAAAAACTTGATAGGGCTGCAACACATGGAGAAATTATAGTTAGATCAGCATTGTCTCCCACAAATGACTAGGTCAATTTATCAGGTTTTATTCCCTCAAGATAGGCTAAGTAATGTAGATACTCGAGAATTATAACCTAAGTAAAATGTGAACAAATTGATAGAAGATAAAAACCTAGGAATTGATTCGGGAAATGATCCACTTTAAGCAATTGTAAACCTATGTTACCTGGTTGATTAATTTAAAGAGCGATGATCCAATATATCACTACTCCCTTTCAAGTTATAGTGAAAAGCCTAGAATCGATGAAGCCACTACTATCATGGTTTTTAATCAATCTAGACTTATTAAGTATGTAGATTATCGATTAAGCCTCTTAAATGGTGAATCTTTCTTAAGAATTCACACAATCAACTCTAGTCCTAACTTTACAATATCAAACTTCACCTTTTAGTCCATCAATCACTCTCTAAGATAAGTAACTAATTGGCCAAATCACCCACTTCGAGATAAACCTCTAGGACAGATTAAATACATAATCAATAAGGGTTCCAAGGATTCAACAATCACAAACAATCAAAAATCATTTAAAAGCATTGAAATCCCTAGTTTGAAGAAATCTACTCAAACATGATAAAGAAATCTAATTACAAACTAAAAATAAATCTAATTAAGAAATAAGAAAAAGATAGAGAAAGATCTGGTTAGTTTCCGTAGTGATGCGTTGATATTCCGATGCTTGCCTGATTCGTAGTTCGCTTACAAATCTTCTTCTTCTTTTTCCTCAGGCTCTCTTTAAGGTGGAAAAACACTAATATAGGGTGGTGCATTAGATGGAATCAAGAATGATGGCTGAAAATATGGTTTTTTTTATCATGGAAAATGTATAAGCCAAATATTAAAATGCTGGAAAGTCGAAAAGCCGCAAAGAAAACAAGGCGAGTTGGGGAAGGGGAGCCACCACGATCCTTGGCACCCACCACGGCTAGACCTTGGTGGTGGCTAGGCTAGTTGCCCACTCTTTGTTCCTCCAACTTCATCTGCTGGATCCTCCTAGACCGTGGTTTTAGCTGTGGTTTGTCTATGTTAGGTGTCTTTGAACCTCTTTTGCTACCTTCCTTGATCCACAAGGGCTTAAAATCATCATTCTACTCATATAACTTGGCTCACAAAGTCAAAATTTGCAAACACGCTCGAAACAAGCGAAACCAAGCATAATAGTAGAAATAAGGGCACAAGTCGTCCAATTAAGCTCACTAATGCCCTAAAATGACTCCCAAACACTTATCAAAACCTATATAAATATGACATTCATCAATGGTGTTTTAATATAATTTAGTTTCCTTCCAAAAGTACCATAAAATACCTAGAACGTATAGAGTGCCAACAATATTTTGTAGAATCAACTATTCTAAATACGTTCACGCAATTAAGCATGTAAGAAACTTAGGACATCCATAACCTTAACATATCTAGCAGATAGTTCCATAGTTGTCCATCCAAAACATAAGTAGATAGTTCTATGGTTTACCATCCGAAGCATGTGTTTTACACAAGGATTCCCACCCCCAAAAAAAGAAAAAAGAAAAGTAGCCAAGGCTCTAGTAAAAAGCATAAAATAAACGCGTTATTCCAGACATTAATTTTTAGAACACATTGTTTAGGTCGGAGAGAATGACTTTCTTGAAAAATAAGTTTCTAATTTTTCATTGTTTGGCATAGTGAAGGATGCAAACTTATTTTCCAAGGAATATCATTCTCACTCTAATAAAGAAAAATAATTTTCATTTTAGGAAGAAATCAACTTGGTTTTCTTCTTTCTACTCTTTTGATGATGAGGTTAGCCAAAACTTAGTAGCATAATTCTACCTTAATGACTTGGATCAAAACATGGCTATCTGATAGGAAGGATCAAAATAAGCTCAAAGCTAAATTTTAAGTTCAACATTCCTTTGTTTGGTCAGCATTTATCTCCAGTACAACAACTCTGTTAACACTTTTTATCACTTAAACAATTCATCTATTACTTTTTGCCATTGAAACAACTTCAAGGGCTTAGATCAAAACTTAATTATCTAATAAGAAACATTAAAATAAGCTCAAATATGAATTTTGAGCCACATTAATTCATTTGATCAATATTTTTCTTTAGTACAACAATTCAGCTCACACTATTCGATGCTGAAGCAATTCAGTTGACATTTTCCTTTTATCCATGAAAAATGATTTATCTTCCTCCAAACAACACAAAATTTGATACGAAAAATTGTTTTCCTTAAAGAACACTTTTCATGGGAAATAATTTTTGAAAAAGCCATTTTTCCCAACCAAACACTGCCTAAGATTTCATGTTTAATCAAATACGATTTCACCAATATAAACAACTCCATATCCTTAGGCCATGTATCTAGATCCTAAGCAAATTAGTCCCCCGTTTGATTTGATTCACCAAGATGCTCGCATCCAACCAACTTTGACATTAAGAGATTTGATGGCCCAATTCTCATTTATCCCAAAGTTTCTTTCACATGTCAAGTATACCACCACAATTTTCAAGTATTTTTCGGAAAATTATTTCCCATGAATTGATAATCTCGAAGAACAACTTATCTAACACTAAGCTTATCCTTAAAAATCTTGTTACCCTCACAAGGAATGACTCTACATCCATAGTCAACATAAATCTACAATTACATAGCTCTATTTATGTACACATTACAAAAAGTATGCCTATGGGAACAGACTTTCCCAAGGGAATACGAAAAAATTCATTGGAAAATCCACTTTCTGACATAAAACGCCTATAAAAAAATCGATCTTCGAAAATAGATTTTGATGGAATTCGATAATGGTCCAGCTGAGTCTCTGATGGACATCCACTCGGAATGTCTGAGGCACTTTTTGATGAGGCCTCCAATGAAATCTCTGATGAGTTATATTTTCCTACACACTGTGAGGATTTGCTAAGAATCTAACTAAACTGATTTTCTAATTCTATTTCCATATTTTTTCTCTTATTGTGGAAAGGTTATCCATAAATCGACATTTTATCCACTCTAAAATTCTAAGTCGAGAGATATAAATGCACAAACTAATGTATATAAAGAAGAGGCACCACAAATGAGATACATAATATACATTGTACATTTCAGCTACTGCACTAGCCAAGACATTGAAGACAGATAACTGTCTACAAACCAAATGCTAAATTTGAAAGTATTAATTAAAAAACTAGGAACGTCTTGAGCCTATAGCTAGAAAATCTACTTAGCATGCAAGAGATGGGTACTGTCCTTATTATTATCTTGGGAGTCATGTTCATCAAGGTCCATGTTAGCTTGATAAGATGACCTATGTGCTTACCTCATAGGAAATCTCCAAACCTTCTTTAGCACATGCTTAGTCTTTTCCTATTTATTACCTATTTTGGTTATGGCCTCTATATACTAGGTAAGATTTGGGTTAAAGAGTTCTGCTTACTCTCTAAGGTGAAAGTGCTCTGCTGATGAATGGCATGATGCTGCTTTTCGAACTAATTTCTTCAACTTAGCCCCCTTAATGCCAAAATCATACCCACGACCCTTACTATCAAATTTTCTTAAACCCACAATTCTTCTATAGTCATAGATGGCCGTTGAAAGCCCTCTTGTGTAGCAGTTTGAGTGTAGTCCTCTCACTTCTTGTGATGTTCCTCCTATAATTGTTAAGATTGTGAACGTATTGTGCACTAAAGCAAAAGAGCAATACAAGAAGTTAAGTTTAGAATTGATAATAATAATTTTTTCTAGGATTTCTTATAAACAAACACTTCATCTTTAGCTTTGAAGTGGGTATCCTTAAACAACACATAAAATGTGGGGTCCCTTCCTAATGTTTTTGCCTCCAAAAACATTAAGCATCTTAGTATGTATATTGCAGTCCTTGAGTATGCTCACTAATATAACATAACATTACCGAAATGCCTCTTCCTTTCACTAATTGGAATTGAGCCACAAGTACATAATGAAGGTCTAAGACCTTCCAGGTCACTTATTTGGTCTTTTTGTTTCGTTAATTCAATTTCTTAAACTTGTCATCCTCCTTTAATGTAGAGCAAGAGTCCAAATCATTTTACTAAGTTAATTAGGTTTATAATTCACCTTTTAGAGGTAGATTATGTCGAATAAAGCTTTGACTAGAAGCTATCCATAATTTTCTGTTTCTTGGTTAACTTTGAGCTTGCTTTTTGGATGATCAAGTATGCTCCCAAATCAATGTTTTAGCTATCGTTGGATAGCTAGATGTTTATTTTCCAACAAGATATAGACCATCTTTTGATTCCAAGTATTGAGCGAGTTATGAATCTCAAGCTGAGCAACGGTAGGTATAGGTCTACATATGCACGATTTTAGTGAAGACCTTAACTAGGTCATTAAATGGATTATTCAGGGGCCATGATCTTATAGGAAGTTAGTAGACCCATCTAGTCAATTCTTATCAGAATATCTTCCCCAGATTACTTCATTTAGGGTGACGGAGTATCCCACCAAGCAAGTATCATTATATCAAAAATATAGCCTTGAACTTGGACAATTGATCTAGCCTAGAAACTTCTAATTTCAATTGCCATGGGCATAATTTATTCTTAGAGTGTTATTGGTTAGGACGAGTGCTTGAATCCTATTGGTCGATATCAAACCCGACCCCTAGGTGCTTCATTTCTACGCATTAATTTTTGCAGCTTGGGGAGGGGGCATAAATATTTTTAACAATAAACTAGCCTCTTATATGCACTTAGAAGATAGAGTTCATTTGAGAATTGATGAATAAAAGCTAGAATTCTTTTTTGTGTCTTTACTCTCTGACAAAGAAAATCGCTCTTTATTTTAAATATACTTGAGTTTTTAGATAGTGATTTAGTCAGTCTTGTATATTAATTATTGGTGTCTTATTTTAGAGAATTGATTAGTGGATTGTTAGGTTGAGTGGCGGCTTGACCCTTTATCTTAGTCATATCCATTCTATTTGCTTTTCTCCATGTTCAAAAATCCAAAAAAGTTCCTTATTTTTCCTTTTGTTGTTGAAGGTTTAATTTGGTTCAAGGTCTTATTGAAGTTTGGTCACTCTTTCGATTAAGGGTCATCTATATGCATCAAATTGGTATCAGAGCCGAAGGTCCTACTTTTGGTTTATTTCTCCACGAAAATCTTCTCTTTTGACATAAAAAAATGCACACTTTGATTTTCCTAAATTTGTCTTGCTTATCTCTCTTAATCAATCATTCTTAGTCTACAAAAGTACCCTAAAAATTAGCCCAAACATAATTTCTAATCCAAAAGAGCTAAAAACTATCAAAAAATCCTAAACTAGAAATTTAGCATGACCCTCTCATGCCACACTCATACGCTTGGAATTTTCAGTTAGAGATTTGGATCGACCAATCTGCGCCACCTACACAGTTGTGCCTCTTTCTAGACTGTCTTTCTTTCTTACTCGTGCTACCTTAAGCATGATTAGGCCATCTTCTTTTAGCTAGTCTCCACTCCTTCCATCCTTATTTCTTCTAGATCATGGAAGATATTGCCATACTTGAATTTCAAGCTTAGGTAAGGAAACTTAGAAAGCAAATGACACACATAAAAGCCACAAAGTAACCTTCTTGCTTTGACTATATTAGTTTGGATCCCACCATCTATTTGAGATGGCTTTAAGCACATGAGGATTGTTTTGAAGCAAAAGGATGCTCAGGTGAAGGGAGCTTCTTAATAGCTACTCAAAAACTCTAAGGTTATGCCCAGTATTGGCTGAATGCCTTAGAAGGTAGAGAGCTATTCAAGGTAAGCATAGAATTAAGGTGTAGAAATGGCTCAAATCATACCCGGATATGAGATTCAACCTAGATCAACACTTTGAACAAGAATTCATTCATACTTAAGAAAAGATGAAGGTTGAAGAACAAGAGCCTACCATGGTTTAAGAAGAAGCCAAGTGAGAAAATGAGATCATTTTAGATCTGGAAGAGAAAGAAGTTGTGTCAAAGTCTACCTTTGAGGTTGTACTACCTATTGTTTCTCAAACGTACTCTTATGCTCATCATTGTCCCAATTTAGGAATTATGATAAACATCAACAAAGAACCTATACATGCAGTTTTTCATTGATGCTTGGTATCTATTTTTTGGAAGACCATTGAAATTTGGCTCTCAGATTGTCTTTCATGAGGGAGCCAACTACCATGACTAAACTCTCACTCTCAATCTCATAAATCCTCTCAACCTCAAACCCTATGAAAGTTAAAGCTCTACAAAGAAATCATTTGTCCTTCCAAGCCAAATGTGAAACTCTCATCGTTATTGGCGCAAAGATCATTTGACTCATTTTCCTTTGAAAATAAGCCTCTATAAGTCAAGCTAGTGAATGATAAGAAAATCTCTCCAGATATGACGTTTGATGAATATATTGAAATTTTCAATAGGCTTATGAATATTGGAAGGATTGTTCATCCCATTATAGTATCCTGGAAAGTCTGTAACAACTCTATGATGTCCAAAAAGTTGTTACTCTTACCAGAATGAGCTTCCTAAAATATAATGGGTGCGATAAATTATCAAGATTGGTAACCTTTAGAATCAAGCACGACGATTTAAGGGCAAATCCATTTAAAGAAAGGCCATTTGATGTCGAGAAGGCGCTCAAATCATCATTCTATGTTAATGAGGTTCGTAATTCACTTGTTAGTGGTGGATTATATCAAGTAAAGCTTTTAACAAAAATGATAGAGAATTTTTAGTTTCATATGTTAATTTTAAGCTATGTTTTAGAATATCAAATAAACTCCAACATTAGTGTTTAGCGATGATTGGATAGGCCTAAATGTCTGTTTTCCAATGAGCTATATATCTCCTTCAAATTCTAAATATTGGGCAAGTTATCACGTTAAACTGAGCAAGGGTCGATGTAGGTCTAAATATGCACGGTTTTAATTAAGATCTTAATTGGGTCATCAAATGGATGATTAAGGGGTTAAGATTTTCTAGGAACTTAGTACACATCTCCCGAAAATTCAATTAGAATATCTTCTCAAAATTGCTCCATTTGGGACGATGCAGAATGCCGCCAAGCAAGTACACTTGTAGCAAAATTCTAGCTTTGCATTTGGACAACCCATCACTAACCTAGAAGCTTCTTATTTCAATTTCCATGTGCTTAGTTTGCTGCTAGAAGGTTATTAGTTTGAATAAGTGCCTCAATCCTTATGGTCCACATCCACAACTCTTGATGCTTCATTTCTATTGGCTTATTTTTGGAGCTTGCGGAAGAGAGCACTAATTACTATGGCTATAAACTAGCCACTTGTATTTACTTAAAAGATAAACTTGATTTGAGAATTGTCGAATGAAAACTAGAATACTTTTCTTTCCTACAAAGAAAATCTCTCTCTTTATTTCAAGCACTTCATTATTTGGATGGTGACTTAACCAATTCTTTAGATTAATTCTTAGTGTTTTGATTTAAAGAATTAATTGGTGGATTGTTAAGCTAAATGGTGGCTCGAACCTTTATCTTAGTCATATCCATTTTATTTGCTTTTCTCCCATATCAAAAAATTCATGAAAATTTCCTCATACTTCTTTTTGTTATTCAAGACCTAGCTTGGTTCAAGGTCTTGTTCATTGATGGTTGTTGAAGTTTAATCACTCTCATGAAGGATTGCCCACATACATTACCTCACAATTCTTAGCCATCTCTCCAAATACTTAGTAATATCCAATATGACTATTTGTTGTACTATGTAGAGTATAGAAGCATGTCCTTAACACTGGCTTTGCCTAGAATTCAATGTTATACCATATAACCCGGTCATTTTCTAGATGCTAATAATGGTATTTATGTAACAAAGGTCAATAACATTTGTAAAGGGATTAGAAATGAGCAATTACATGATAATGTTTGGAACATCTCGAATGAAAATAGCTTTGAACTTATTAAACCATAAGTCCCGTTGGAATTGTGGAATTTCTCCCCACATACTATGATATGGGTACTTGCCTTTGAAGATTTCAACAATTTTTTAAACAACTTCATTGTATGAATAAAGCTAACTATAGAAATTTCAATATCACAATTAATCCATGTATTCCCGTAAAACGTATGCAATAACAAGTAGGAGTTCATTATTAACATAAGTATCACGGTCGGATTATACGCTACCCCTACTCTTGCTACCCCTTTATTTTGTACTTAGTGGTTTGGCATCCTTGCAAAGTGCCAAACAATTTACTAGCAAGAGGATAAGTGGAAATGCCATCAAAGACTAGTGAGGACTGGACAGAGGAGGTGGGTTACCCCTAGGAGTTTGAATGAATTGCATCACATGGGTTTCAAATCCCATGCCAAATAGTTGTGGTGGTTGGGGATATTTCTAGTTAGAAGTACCATCCAAAAACTTTGTAGAAGGCTGGTTGGATTAAAGGATAACTCCAAAAAAGCTAGTATATGTGTTTGTGTCATTACTTTTTATTGCACGATTTTGTGGGGCTGCCTACAGTACTCCTCCGCGTATATTATTTCTAACATTTTGTCATTAACCATATCTATCATTTGTTTGAGAAATCTAACAAACAACAAACATGGGAAAAAGAAAGATATGAATTCAAACATTGGTAACATTACAAAAAAGAAAAAGAAAAAGTCAAAAAAACTTAGAAACTTGATTAAAAAAAGATTACAATGATCATCGTTTACTAAAACTAATTAGAAATGAAGTACAAAGTAAGAATTTAGAAGCCTAAATTCAGTCACATAATATCATCCTCATCACTTTGAAATCTGATATCACCTTCATCAAGATCGGTGTCTTCATCATCATTCTCCAATTAACCTGCTTCCCCCTCTTCATGTCCACCAATCTTATCCTTACTCCCATGCTGTTCATCATCCACTACATCAACATCAACTTTGCTAGCCAGTATGATTTCAACGACCAACATTATGGCAATGGTATTGTCGACATTTATGTTTGTCATTCCTTTCTCTTAATAGATAATTTCTAAATCTTTCTCACCTTTAGGGGAACCATAAGATTTTTTCGTGAAGGTAGCCACCAATTTTTTTCCTCAGGTATCCCATCAGGGTACTCAAGATATACTATTTGACTTTTAGTATCAAGAAATACAAATACTTAAGCAATCTGTATCATAAGTTATGATTATCATCAAGATAAGGGGATAATTTAGGATAGTGTAACCCCGAGGAATATCTAGGTTGAAGGGCTCAAAATTGAAAATCACAATTCCTTTAAATCATGGCAGGCTATCTCTTAAAGGATGCTATAATAATCCCCGCCATTCACCCATTCCTTTAACATAAACACGACAAATGTATGTGGCTTTATGTTACCATCCATTTGAAACCAAACACTGTTAACCATATAATAGGGAAAGCATTCCACTGGCATGATAGGTGCAGGTGAGAATTGAACAGAAAAGTGTGCCTTACACCATCAAACACTTGGTAAAAATGAACCTATGAATGTAACAAATTGTTCGTTTTAGATTAGAACATTTCAAATAAAATTATTTTGATTATATATAAAGTTACACAAAGGACTTACATTGTACTCAAAACTCTTTTCAAAGTTTGACTCAATAAATTAGTCAACATGCACAACGATGCTTTTGGGATTATGATGTTAAAGTTGATATTTAAATTAGTTGTCACTAAATATTAAAATTAGTTAGTTATTTAAATTCATAAATAATAAAATTAAACTTCTAGTTAAAGATACCTCAAGGCAAGTTTGTACTTAATCATAATTCAGTAAGATATACAAGCAAGTGACATGGTACTACGCCTCAATAATGTATCTTCGTCCACATTTACAAATGGAGTTCCCTAATGATGGAACATCAAATGAGCCGGCTTTTGTGATTGGGATTGGCGTATACCATCATTACATCCAACTCTTGCAAAATGCAAGCATAACTAAAAATAATACTTTGAAAAATGGTTACCTTCAAATGTTAAGTATGCTTAAACAGTTGAGGTTTCTAGAAGGGCTTTACATATGCCACTGGCTTTGTCCAACTAAAGTATCCCTCAATAGGGTGCAGCCATCGATATTAAATAGGTCTACCTAACAAAACCTTTTTTGCTAAACAAATGGGCAATCCCAAAATTCAGGGGTAAATATCCTGTTTGATTTGTAAAGGATTATGGTAGTATTATTCTTGGTTTTTTCAAGCATGCCAACTTGCAATTCACTATATCATAAGTTTTTGAACAACTTACTTAACTCAATTAGGCATCCTAGTACATCTTATAGAAGAGTAGCAAAGGTGGGACTTCTCAAAAATTCATGATGATCATGGCTTTTCATGTTTTGAAATGTTGTATTTGATAGTTCAACCCTATTCCCCTTGTTAATGTATAAAATTGGGCACATGAACCTCCAATAACCATTAGGAAATAAATCTCCTTTGATATAACAAGAGTACAAGGTTAGCTTTTGGCGCATGCCCTTGACCACTTAGTCCTCTTCTAGCTAAGTTTAACTCTTCTCCACAAGAAAGAACTGTCTTACCCATTATTGATTTGATGTCATCTCTTGCTTTTATAGCACATGCTTGACTATTTTGATAATGTCTCTACTCAAATTATTCTCAATGTGCATGACATCTAGGCTTTGCTGTACTGTTGATCTTTGTAATAAGATAACTCCACAATAATACTTTGCTTTAGTTAGTTATTTTCATTTTGCTGAAATCCCTAAAGTTGAAATTCAACCCTTGCGGCCACTTTAGGCAAGTTAGGTGTTAAATCATAAAACATTTCACTAGAGATCCTTTGAGGAGAGCCACTATTGATGCTCTTGCGATTTCAAAAAGCAAGCGTACTAGGTCTACAACAATAACTCTTACACAAGAAACAGTGATGACAATTGAACCACAATGGCTTTTGCCTAGACTACAACTGCAAGGCACTATTTTAATCATTGCAAACTTGACATTCTAGCAACCCAAAAGCACTTCAACTAGACAACATTCTATAACCAGGTAAGTGAAAGGTGGTCCACGTTAATGCCACATGCAATTTGAAAGTTTACCTACTTGAAACATCTTATGTATCTGCCCTAACATTCCACAACATTTTCGACTCACCCATTAAGGGTTGCAAGTAGGCATCAATTTTGTTCCTCATATTTGCATGTATACATACTTTTATCATGCTCATAACAAAGCATGCAACCATTCAGGTACCAGCCAATTTCCTAAACATCCATGCCTAAATCTTTCACTTCTCTTAAAAGCTGATGATAATTCTAAGGGACACAACTTTTATCAAAACATGTATCCTTCATTAAATGAATCACTTCATTGGAACAACATTCAGGCATGTTGTGACCTGATTTTATGCTAGATATTATCACTGATGTCTTAAGCACTGGTATGTTATACCCTGTATACTAGGGCTGCTCAGTAGATTCAATGATAGTGTAAAATGCCTCGAGATTTGTATTATTTTATGCTAGATATTATCACTGATGTTTTAAGCACAGGTATGCTATACCCTGTATACTAGGGTTGCTCAGTAGATTCAATGATAGTGTAAAATGCCTCGAGATTTGTATTATGAGAGTCATTCATGTTCACTTGATTAGCTCGAAATGCATTATAGAGCATATTCTCCACATGGTTCTCATTACCTTCATTGTGATTATAATTTATGGGTGTGTAATGACCTCAAGGATAACATGTCGCAGTTATAACTATCATCACCACTGTTATACATGTTGTATGAACTACTTGCGCACCGTGCTTCTCAATATTCTACATCGCCATAGGTTATCCAATACCAATAAGCCTTGATGAGCCCCTTTCTATATATATGGTATTTTACAATATCAGGCAAATGATATTGCGTATTTTTACCCTTAACACATGGGCATTGATAAACCCTATTAGTCTTAAACTCCTCTTGTTTTTTTTTCCCCTTTTTTACAGATCTTTCAAACATTTTCACTCCCTCTAACCATTCTTCTCTAAGTCCAAGCGAAATAAGATTTCTCCATTTAGACATGCATTCAGGACGTAATAGCCCATCTATGTTTGCTTAATCCAATAAAATTAATAGTTATATATGGTGCAACTAGTTTAGGAATTAATCTTATATGAGCAAATTTAATTATTAACCATGATTCTAATCTATTAGACATCACAAAATTTCAATATGTACAAACGAATATGTACATAAATGCTAACATGATGCTTAAGAATACAAATATTTATAGGTAAAAGTGATAAAAACCCATTTGAATCAACGAAAAATAATGCCCTTGCTTATGACTAGAACATGAACAATAGCCATTTTTATTGTTTCTCATTTCACCCACTTAAGGCCCACAACAAATTAATCATGGCTTAAGACCAATTAAAAAAAAAAATCTTTTTCTCAAAATCTAGCTTTATGACGATCGCAAATTTTTACTTAAAATCAAAATCATATTTTAAAATATGTTATGCCCTTACTAATTAGTCATAAATATTATAAAGCATATTGTAGGCCACTCTTTAAATATGAAATTATTCATAACATGTCAGTAAATAACACAATACCTATATTTAATTAATATAACACAAAAGCAATCTCATAAACTACATGTAAAGTTTTATTCATTTTTAAACTTCATTAATAAGCTCACTAGCTTTTATTCATATGTGCACTTTTATTCTTACAAAAACGTAGTCATATCACAATTAAACGACATTTAATTAGCACAATACTAAAATGTTATTTATTTACATTTTAGCTCAAATTACAATAGCAATCTCACTAATCTTGTTAATTACATGAAATTACTTGCAAATAAAATCACAGCTTGCCCCTAGATGCGGTTGGGGGTCTGGTGTAGCAGTCTTACCCCTGAGTTGCAAAATTACAGAGAGACTAGTTCAGATTGACCATAGATTTAGAAATCCTACACTACCTACTACTTCATAGATATAGAGCATAGAAAGTTTGGAGAGGCATGCTGCTTTAGCCCATATAATCCAAACTGAAAAAATAGCCCAAACTTGCCATTTTCTCCTTCTAACAGAATGCATCCTAACTAAATTGGACAAAGTAAAGTTTACACTGTTATCTGCATATAAATTTTTATTTGCACACATAAAAACTAAACACATAAACTTAACAATAGCCATACACATATTTTTCACACGTTAATTGAAAACCAAATCAATCATATGCATAAATGATCACCAATCAATCACATAAATAATTTATCCAACTAAACATGCCAAACTAATTAAAGATATATGGTAGCCAAATTATTATGTATCTTCATATCGATATGAAGCCCATTAAGTCACACAAATGAAGCCATTTACATAACAACATTTTATTTACAAATTAAAAAAAAAAGCATTTGATGCATGCCTCTCCAAGACACAAGGACAATGTTTGACTGACGATGAGCCATGGCACTCCCTTGCACCACCATGTACAGCCATGTCCACAAATTATTAACCAACTAACCAAATTTTCAAAAATTAAAATTAAGGGCCTCACCAGTAGCTAAGTGGATAACCATTGTTACGTAAAAATGCCACAGCTGCACGTTGTAGCCATAGGTAGCAATCGACAAGTACGAGTCGTATCCAGGGAACTTGGTTTCAACTACCAGAACCAATCAATCTACTCAATCTAGGCAAATCAAAGCTGTAGCTTTGGATATAAACTAAGAGAATGATAACAACTAAAGAACTGAATAAGATAGCAGAATAGTAAAACATCTAAGTTGGAATTAACATCACAATTATGCTAGTGAATCAATTACTAACCCCATCAGACAAACCCAAGCACGAATTATGAGTAGAAAGATCATCAATTAAGTCCATCCCCTTCCTCTCTCAATGGTCAAGGACTAATCCTAGAACTATAGTCACCTATTCTCATAGGGCTAAAAATTAGAGGATTATAAGGTCTATAATGTCAAATCCCAGTTAGAACTTCAATTATTTTCATATCAAAATTCTAATTATCTACTAAGTCACGCTAGGTAAAGGTTTTGTCTCTCAACACTCCCCTAATTTGAATAAAGATGGATGAATGCTCTTTTGAGTAATTCATCAAACACATGGTGCGCATAGTAGAAATCATAAACACAAACTTGGGGAAAGTAAGGCTTTGGGACTAGATAACGATTTAACTACATATAATCGGCATTAATCCCAACTTAAGTTAGGAGATTTAGCCTAGAATCATATTTACAACAACAATCACAAAATCCAATTCAACAAACATGATAAACGCAAAACCCTAGGATAACAAAGATGAGAGAAGGGAGAATTTAGAGAACAAACTTGAATTAATCATACGAAGTAAAATAATCTTCAATACTAGCAATTCAATCCAAAAGTATTGAAAACTCCGCTAACGAAACGCTAGAAATCACCTCAGAAAAGTGCTCTCTAAATAACAGATAAGATGTCCCAAAAAGTGCTGAAGAGAAGCTTTTAATTCGCGAAAACTGAAGCAGCATATGTCCGTCCCTCGCCGCACGGCCGAGTGTAGCTACGAGTTTTAATTTTTCTTGCAGCACGGTCGTGCCAGATTACATAGCTAACCATGCTGCCTTCTAAGCCTTCAATCGTGCTTCCTTTAGTTCTCGGGGGTTCTTTGGAGCTCTATTCTTCCTCAGAATTCATCCCCATTGGCTTCCTTCTAATCAAAAACTATCAAATTTCTCATCTTTTTGGCAAAACACTTGAAAACCAAGAAATACGCTATATGAGCACAATATAAACCAAAGGAGACAAGTTTGACGTTTTCTCATTGAGATTCGACATAAAAATAATGGGAGAAAGGAATCATTTATGCTTATCTCTTGCTTGCCCTCAAGCAAGACTAGCTCTTGAAATGCCAAAAAGGGAGATAACCTCTAGCCAGGCCCCTCCTTAGGCAAGAGTTGATCAATCAACAAATCATGTTCAATCATACATTAGAGGTGGCCAAGCCAAGGTGTGAAAAACATTTTGATAAAAATATAAACACTATCATCCATAAATCACTCTATCTGAATGCAACACATTAAATACCCCAATATTGAAACATATAATAAGACAAGATCTTCTTCAATAAGTGGTGAGTAAGCAGGATCGGTAAGACATCACTTTAGAACAAAGTGGAACACTCCTCTCAATATGTTTAGAATTCATAACAAGGGTGCACTCAACACTCTATCCAAACAAGCATACTACCATAAGTTTGGTAGAGTTCTCAATTCTCCATCGCTTGATGCGAAAAGCAAAATTTCAATCATGAGGGCATGCACAGAGGATGTAATGGGGTTAAGATTAAAGGTCAGAAGTGGAAAAATTTAAGAGAAGTGAAGCTATTAGTCAAAAGACTAGGGAGAAAAAAACACTTCCACGACCAATTGAAAATTAAGCAACAAACCCCATAAAAACCTGAAGAGAGGAATTAAACAAGTTTATTATCATAGTCCTACGTGCCAACCACTTCATTCACAACTTCTCTATTTCTTTCTTTTCTTTTCTTTTCTTTTCTTTTCTTTTTTTTCCTTTTTTAACATCTTTTTTTTTTAAATTCTTTTCTTTGAGAGGTAAAAACAAGATACTTGTGAATGGCATGGGAAACACAAAATCAGTTCACAATTCCTTCAGTACAAGCCACCAATAGAGTACCTAAGGGGGATCAACCTCCGAAACTAACCCATCTCAATATGGAAGTGTTACTCCACTAGACCATGATAATGGTAAAGAGAATGTACACAGGCTAAGTGTGTAGTGGATAGGATGTAATGATAAAAATAGGAAAAGGCACAAAAGGTTAGGAAAAGGGGTAATACACATCAATGGGTAGCTTTTTGGCTTATGTGACTATATGAAACAAAAATTGCCTCAATTATATCAACATATGCAAATGCTAAATTTCTAGAGATGCATCATGGAGTAGTCGCACCTGAAAGAAAGTATGCGACTACATACAATGATCAAATAGTCATTAGGCCTAAGATCTTACAGGTAAACCTACCATAGTCAAGCAACATACTCCAAGATATGTCCCACTTATCAAAATCAATCAAGTCAAACCATATGAGCTTCAAGGGCAATTGGTATGCAATAAAGGGCAAAGGAACCACAAATAGCAATATCGAAAACAATTTCACAAAACTCACGCTAGGACATGCCACACTTCATATCACAATCAACATGATTGATCAATTATTACCCCTTGTATTCTTATCACAATAGGGGTTTTCACAAGGGAAGGGGAAAACTCATGGTGCAAAGGGGAAAAAAGGGAGGGATGAGGTGATAACATAACCATTTTTTTCTTTCACAAATACCTTGGGTTGCCTCCCAAGAACTGCTTGTTTTAGATTCATAGTTTGACCCTTACCTCTGATGATAGACAACAGTGACTAGGGAGGTGAATGGATCATAGAGTGCTATTGTAGTGTCCACTACCTCCCTGATGCGATAAAAAATGCCACCAAGGCTAGTTGGGATGCACGGAGGAAGATCAGGAAAGGTTACAAAACTCATATAGGGCCCTCCATTCCCATCAAACATCTTGACGTTAGAAACAGCTGCAGGAGGGGCGAAATGATAGAAACTGCAGGAGATAGGTTAATAGCAGGGGCTATAGATGTTGTGTGTGAAGGGAAACAAAAATCTACCCTCTCCCCACACAACTGAAAAGACATAGTGCCAGCCTGGACATTGATCACCACCCTAGCAGTAGTTAAAAATGGCCTTTCTAAGATGATAGGGCCCTAGAAGCTCTCATCCATATCCATGATAATGAAATCGCATGGGATGATGAACTTACCCACCTGAACTGGAACATCCTCTAGAAGACCTACAGCTCGGTTAATGGAGCGATCTATTAGTTGTATGCTCATGGTGGGGGTGACAGGTCTAGCAATTTAAGCTTCTCGCAAAGAGAGGTGTAGGGCCCACACTAGTTCCTAAATCAGAAAGGACTCCCTCGATCTGCATATCCCCTATACAGCATGGGATAAAGAAGCTACCAGGATCTTATAGCTTTTGCTCTGTAAGAGTGCACTGCAGGCTTCTCCAATAGGAGCCACCGAAACATTCCCAGGCTTGCCTTTCTTAGAAATAAGCTCTCTTAAAAATTTCAGATAAGTTGGAGCTTCCTTAAGAGCCTCCAAGAAAGGAGCATTGATATAGATCCTGCTTAGCACATTGAGGAATCTTGCGAATCAAGGCTCAAGCTTAGATATCTTAGCATATGCTACCTTCTGGGGGAAAAGGACAAGTGGCTAGTTGGGGCAGACTTAGACTGAACGACTAATCTTCCGTTAGAGCTCGAACTCTCTTTTTCCTTGCCCCCTCTGTTCCTGCAAAATCAGGGATTGAAACTATCTTTTGGAGAACCATCATGAGGCTCTCCTCTAACACCTCCTCCATCAAAGAAATGGCATTGATATGACCCCTAAGGTTGGTCTCAGTCTGGCCTGGTACATACCTTTGAGGTCAAAACAGATAACCGACCTACTGAGCTATATGGGCGATTTGGGTATCCATCACCTTCTAGTGGAAGGCCATGGCATCAAACTTGGAGGTCAGTTGATTGATCGACTTACCGAGAGCTTCATTAGTCTTAGTTTGGGTCGCTATAAAATGGTTCATGAGACTCTCAAGTTGAATTTGGGTTGAAGAGGTTGAAGGGTTGTAGGGAGCTCTATAATGAAAACCGGGCGGCTGCATAGAACTCTAGGGTGAGGGTCAAGGTTCTTGTGGAGAGGATTGGGGTGATTCTTCTAACCTTAATTGTAGATAGTGGAGTGGGAATTATTTTGTGGTGGGTGTTTATAGCTATACAGAGCATTAGAGGGCTCAAGGGTAGAGGAAACATTGTAGAACTCAATAGATGTGCGACCCTGCACACCACGAGTCCCACAAAAAGGATAAACTCCCATTGGTAACATAGAAGGACTGTCCGGAATGGAAAGAGCACCTACTTTGTCAAGTCATTATGCTAAGGCATCCACTCTGCTAGCTAGAAGTGTCACAACATCGACCTCATACCTGCCACCGCTCCTCTTTAGAGTGGCTCTCTCACTCAACCAGTAGTAATTGTTAGAAGCCATCTCTTCCAACAAAGCTTTTGCTACTTCTATGGACTTTCCGATGCGAGCGCGTCTGGCTACAGCATCTACTGATATATTCACTGACTGCTCTAGCCCATTGTAGAATGCTTGGACTAAGAGCCAGTTAGGAAGATCATAATGGGGGCACTGTCGCTGAAGGTCGTTAAACCACCCCAAGCCTCATATAGGGACTCCCTACCCTACTGAGCAAAGAGGGTGATGTATGTCCTCAGCTTTGCAATCTTGTTAAGTGGAAAGTATTTGTTGAGGAAGGCTTTGGAGAGAACTTCTCAAATACTGAACGAGTTGGGCTCCTCGTTCTACAGCCAGTTTCTAGATCTATCCTTCAGTGAGAAAGGAAAGAGCAGTAGTAGAATGGTGTCAGTGGACACCATGTTAAGCTTGATAGTATTGTACTTCGTAAGGAATTTGCGAAGATGCACATTGGGGTTATCTGACGGGTGTTCGCCGAACTGATCCCTCTATACGATTGTTATAAGGATAAGGCTGAGCTCGAAGTTGTTGTCTCACAGTAATGCCCGGTGCTTACGGTAGTGCATAGTCTCACAGTAATGCCGGGGCTAACAATGGATGAAGTAATGCCCGGTGCTTACGGTAGTGCATAGTCTCACAGTACTCTGTTGTCTCGCTCAACCATCACGGCTTCTACCTTCTTCTTTCTTCTCGCTTCTCTGCCTCGTTGCCATGTAGTTCCTTTGATCTCAGGATTGATTGGGATAAGGTTTTGATTCCCTTGGCTCATCCTGTGCATATAAAACAAATACTACCCGAGCATAAATAGTGTCCAACAAGAATAAAGAAGAGCTACAAACTATAAAAAGTAAAAATAAAGCCTTATCTACAGTACTCTAATCGATTATAATATCGAAAGGAATAAGCTCCCCAGCAATGGTGCTAGAGCTTGTTACAAAAAAATGCCGCAAGTGTACGGCATAGATGTAACTAATAACTGGCAAATACACGTCGTATCCAGAGAGAACTTGCTTTCAACTACCAGAACTAATTAATCTACTCAATCTAGGAAAATCAAAGCTTTAGGTTTGGATATAAACTAAGAGAATGATAACAACTAAAGAACTAAATAAGATAGCAGAATGGTAAAACACCTAAGTTAGAATTAAGAGCACGATTATGCTAGTGAATCTATTACTAACCCCATCAGACAAACCCAAGCATGCATTATAGGTGGATAGATTATCAATTTGATCTATCCCCTCCCTCTCTCAAGGGTCGATAACTAATCCTAGAACTATAGTCACCTATTGTCATGTGACTAAAAATAAGAGGATTACAAGGTCTACAATCTCGAATCCCAATTAAAACTTCAATATTTTCATATCAAAATCGTAATTGTCTACTAATTTATGCGAGGTAAAGGTTTCGTCTCTCAACACTCCCCTGAACCTAAATAAAGATGGATGAATGCTCTTTTAAGCAATTCATCAAACACATGGTGCGCGTAGCAGAAATCATAAATGCAAACTTGTGGAAAGTAAGGATTTTGGGCTAGATCATGATTCAACTACACATAATTGGTGTTAATCCCACCCTAAGATTGAATATTTAGCCGAGAATCATATTTATAATAGCAATCACAAAACCTAATTCAATAAACATGATAAATGCAAAACCCTAAAATAACAAAGATGAGAGAAGGGAGAATTTAGAGAACAAACTTGAATTAATCATGCGAGGACAAATAGAATAATTTTCAATGCTAGTAATTCAATCCAAAAATATAGAAAACCTCCCCTAACAAAACCATAGAAATCACCTCAAAAAAGTGCTCTCTAAGTAAACTATAAGATGTTCCAAAAAGTGCCGAGGGAAAGCTTTCATTGGCAAAAACTGTCGTAGCCCATAGTTGTGCCTTGACGCAAGGTCGACCATGCGCATATGCACGAGTACCACGCATGGCCGCGTGCCCAACCGTGCGTAGCTATGGGTTGTGATTTTTCCTACATCACGGTCGTGCCTGATCACACGGTCAACTGTGCTGCCGTCTAAGCCATTAGTCGTGCTTCCCTTAGTTCCTGGGCCTTCTTCGGACCTCTATTCTTCCTCAGAATTTGTTCGCTTTGCCTTCCTTCCTATCAAAAACTCGCAGATTTCTCGTCTTTCTGGCAAAACTTTTGAAAACCGAGAACTACCACCACGCAAGCACAGTATCAACTAAAAGAGGCAAGTTTGATGCCTTCTCATCGAGATTCGACACAAAACTAATGGGAGAATGGAATCAATTATATGCTAGAATGAGTTAAAATAGAGGTTTATCAACCATGGTAGCAGTAATAATGACAACTTCTTCAGCGACACCCTCTCTTACCGTCACAAACACTTCCAGAAATGGATCTACCAACCAAATGCATCTTAAAAAAATTGAAATATTAAAATCCTCATCTCACCAGCATGCTGACTATAGCAATGAAGATAACGGCGATAATGATACCTAAGGGTGGTGGTGGCGATGTCTCAAGCCAAAGGTGGCATCGTTCCTCTCTATCACGGACTCACTCACTCTCTCTTGCTCTCTAGATCTTGCTACAATCTCTTCCCCCAATTGGCAAACCCGAAAAACTAAATCCCGAAATTTTTGGTAAAAACTGAACAACTTTCCTACAGGCCTTCCCACCCATTAGAAAACCGTTGGGAAAAAAATCCCAACCAGATGGGGGACCTATTGGAGAACCTGCCGAAAATCTCTGAGAACATCACTTCTCGCCTTGAAACCAATCAAAGTGTTTTATTGGTTAGGACACCTATCGAGTTTGCCCATTAAAATACTGATGTGCTTTTACAGTGACACTATAGACTATGTACATTATTCAACAAGCTTCTAAGCCAATAGCTTAAGATGATAGTTGAAGGTACGTGAATGGTTTTGTACTTCAAACCACCCCTTCACACAAATGGCTTCTATGCTTGAAGCATGACTTTTTCAAAGGCTCCCTGTTACCTTGCATAATATTAAACATTAGAGCTGTTGAGAATTAAACCTTATACTTTTCACTCAGAAAGGCTCTAATACAATTTTGAAGAACCACCTCCACTAAGAGTTTAACTTGATCCTTGTTGAAGGTTAAAAACTATTTTACATTTAACATATAGCATTATTTAGATAGTTTAAACTAGTCATTTTATTCTAACTTCAAGTTTTCTACCAAGAAATTAATTCAATTGCCAACACTAGAATTTAGAAAAGCAATACGTTTATCTCAGCCTAAAATCGTCTTATATATAGCTATAGCTATTAAGTCAAAATTAAGAATTCAATCTAATAGCAGGATAGCCAGTGGAATTAGCTAAGTGGTCATATTGCCTTACAAAGAAGCTTACTAGGCACAAAGGACTTTCTAATAGCCTTCAATTTTATTATATAGCTTACTAGTTTTGGACTAGCACAAAAAATCTAAGTCCTTAGAATTGTCACCAGTCTTCATAATATTTGAAGAGATTATTAGGCTTTTAATAGGATATTAGGAAACTAATAGTTTTAAATTATTTGTCTTTGTGAATACTAAAAAACATTCAAATGATCTACCCACATTGGAGCCCTAGCATTCTAATTATATTAATTGTAAGATACAAAGATTATAATATTATTCTTATAGTTTATTAATCCTCCAACTGTACATGGGGGTTTGTAATAGACAAGTTGGACTTTGATAATAAAAATATTTTAGTCAACAGGGCCTTAGTAAAAATAACTACTAAATGTTGCTAAGTAGGAATATAGTGTACAACTAAATCACTATGAACAACTGAGAAGTGCTTAACGTGTATATCATTTTAGGGTCATTTTGCCACAGTTTTAGGACAAATAATTTGCTTTATGCTATGATTTAAATTCTTATTCTTGATTTATGCTTGGGTATAGTTGTTTGATGTATTTTGCAGAATTTTAGGCCTTTCTATCCAGCATTTGACAATTTATGACTCTAGAGTACCCTGATTCTATAGAAATAATTATTAGGGGTCAATATTTTTAAAATGTATTCCAAAGTACCTACTATTTTAGGTCAACTATTATTAGGGGATAATATTTTTCAAAATAGTTACTGGCTGAAGTTTTTCTTTGCAACTTAGTCCCTGAACTTTCTGAATTTGCAACTTTTACCCAAAACGAGGTTTTGTACGCAAATACTCAACTTTTTGGTACATTTTAATAAAACTAAGCTTATATTTTTGTTTAGACTTCTTATAATGACTTTACTGGTACTAGTTATCATAATCTACTACTTATATCATAAATATTATATTTTCTGTGATTAATGGCCCACCATACTTAGCAAAATAATTAAAGCTTAATTAGAGAGTTTCGACCATTACCTGAACGTAGTCGGCGCTAGACCCTGGCGTTCCTCTAGCTTCTGGTTTACAGAGATTGCTAATCTTAACCCCACCTCCCTTAGATCAGGCACAGTACAGATCCGTTTCATTTTCCACCTCGGACCATAGTCACTAATCAAGTTTTACTTATTTTTGAAGGATAGTGAGACTTTAATCAATAAATTATAATATTTAAGACATAAGGTTCAATAGAATAATGTTTCCTATTGGGAAAACCTCTTTTATTAAAAGCTTGAAAATGAAAATATTACCATGAAAAGCTTAAGGAGGGACTTTAAGCTAAGATCATTAGAGATACTTGCACATAGAGAAATGGAAAATCCAGACTTCTCTTTTGCTCAAGAATGCTCAAATGACCGTGCCCCTTCTCAATATTCCACCCCTCTATTTATAGAGGGGATGGGGCTATCCAGGATGCCCTAATAGTACATAATAATTTTTCACATGGCTACAGTACATACTGATTACTACAGTACACACTATATTTTATAGACCGGACACTTATCACAATGGTACAATAATAGGACAACTACTTTTCAGAACTTTTAGTGATGACAAGATTAGTCATCATTATTGAGATTCTGTATACCTTCATCGCCAATTATATCTTCCAGACCATCATTATCTCCAATTATATTTGCTAAAGATGCTTTAGGTCCCATTCTTCAAATCATTCAAGGAGATACTTTTTTCCTTTTTCTGTCAAGAATTTTCCAACTCTAACATCAAAGAGACAATCAGAAATATCTTCTGACATTGCTCCTTCCACCTTTATGTAGTTTTTAAATTCTTTATCATAGGCAAAAGTAGTCTTTCCATGATGCATTAACATTTTCCCCCGTTCGATTAATGCCCAACATTGATGATAAATCTTGAAAATGCAACAGCCCTTGATAAAGCAGGATCAGTAAATAGATGTACTGGATTTCCATAAACCCAACTTTGTCATTGATCATTGATATAGTCACATCAACAATTTGGACACGATAATGGGATAGTTTGGTTTTTCCATTTTCATATTCAATTAGAGCGCTATGAACCTCTAAAGTTAGGCATCTGCAAACTAGGATTTTTATTGGACCTTCTGGAGATGTAAGAATCCAATAGATCCTTTTGAGCATGTATTGCTGGAATTTAGTTAAGGTTGAGAAAAATAGAAATTTTGGATCTGGGATTTCTGTGAAGTAAAGTACCATCCCGTATTTCCAGGCTTTATAGGTAGGGTCATTTGGAGATAATGAATTTGCTGGAAAACAAATACCACCAATTCCAGATCTGTCGAGAAAAAAGACTGTTGTACTCCAAGACTCCCAAATATCATAAGAATAAAGATGATAAAATTCGATGCAGGCTGCATACCACTCATTGAACTATTTTTCTTGAATGTAAGAATTTATTTTTTCTTAAATTTCATAAGGACACTGGAGGTTACTAATTTGTAACTCTAGAAGGAAAAATCTTTGGGCTATTAGATAGGCAGTAGAAAGTAGACCAAAACATGATTTACTTTTTGTGTGGAATGTCAGGTTATCAATAAGGACTTTACTAGAATGCGTAACCCGTTCTAGTAGCAATGGCATCTCATTAAGGATTTCCTCCTTTTCTGGCAGGAGATCAGCTTTGATGACCAATATAGGCAAGTTCTCGAGTTAAACTGTCTATCAGAGAATTCTTCGATCCCTGTATATATTCAATGGAGAAGGAAAACTGGTTAAGGCATAATTGCTAATGCAGGAGTCGCCCTTGTGCTTGCACATTTGATAAATTCATTTTTACAAATCCAAGTATTCCTTTGCAATCAGTTCGAATAAGAAAAGGTTTTGGGGCTAAAAAGATTAAGAAATTTTCAATTTTCCTTATCACTGCAAGGATTTCTTTTTCCATTATAGGACAGTTACATTCTGCCTTATTAAAACTTCCACTGCAATATTTGTAGAGTTTTTCTCCTTCTTTAATTTTGACTACCGCACTCTAGTGCTCATTGCTGGCATCTGTTTCAAGAATTAAATCATCTCCTTCGTTAGGCAAATTAAGGACAGGAAGATTATTACACATTTTTTTTAAGTTTTGAACAATCTTCGTATCATTAGTGATCTATGTCCAACTTACTTCTTTCTTGAGTTTTTACTGCAATGGCTTTCTTAATTTGGCTAAATCTTTAATGAAATTTGAGGCATAGGTAAGGCATCCGAGAAATCTTTCTAGCTGCTTCCTATCTTCAATTTTTTCAGGAAATCTTTCTATTTTTTTCTAGAATATGCTTTTGTAGGATAATTTGCCCAACTTTTATCTCTAGACCTAAAAAGTGAATTTCTTGCTCAGTATAAATGCATTTCTTCTTACCAAGTATAATGCCATGATCAATGCATCTCTGGGTGACTGCTAAGACATTATCTTTGTGCTGTTTCATAGTTTTAGAAAAGATAAGGATGTCATCAATGTAAACTAGACAACAATGAGTGAGGCCTTTAAAGATATTATCCATTCTCCTTCGGAATATTTAAGATGCATTTTTAAGATTAAATGGCATTACTATCCATTCAGAATGTCCTTGGGGGACACTAAATGCAGTTAAAGGAATACTTTCCTTATCCATTTTTATCTGCTAATATCTATATTTGTAATCCATTTTTGAGAACCAAGAGGCTCCTTAAACTCTATTGAAAAGGACTGTCTTGTTAGGAATATAATAATCATCAAAGACAGTATTATCATTAAGCTTTTTGTAATTGATTACCATTCTGGCTTTTCCTCTTTTTTCTTCGGCATGATTTCTTACCTTGAAAGAAAGACTGCGTGAGGACTTCTACTGTTCCTAATTAATCCTTTATCCAAAAATCTTTTAATTTATTTATCAAATTCTTGGATATCCTGGTCGGTATACACCATTTGTTTGACTCGAATTATAGTGTTGGAATTTAACAGAGTGATTTTAGCAAATGTTTTATCTTCATCCTAAAACTTTAGTGGATTATCAGCGTAGAGTTCCTTACATAATTTTTCTTATTATTCGATGATCTGTTCTTTAATGGATAATTTGAGTAATAAGATTGCCAATGCTACTTCACATTATGCTGGCATTACCTTTTCACCACACTAGATGTGTGTAAAGTCAATTTTCTGATGAGTGTAAGCCTTACTTAGTTTTTCAATAGGAACTGAGTGCCCATTAATTGTGAATATTATTTGGTTTACGGTTTGTATGCATGGAGAATATAACTTCAAAAAATTATTTCCAATGATCATATCATGAGAGGGTTGATCATAGCCCACAGAACTGGTATGATGCATTGAGCTCCTCCTAGTTCTACGGATAACCTTTCTATTGCCTCATTATGGCTCATAATGCTATTGTCAGCTACCCTCACTTGTAAAGGATTTTTAGCTCTTTTCCACATAAATTCTGAAAATAATGATCTTTTTTCAAAGCATACAGAACAACCACAATCTATGTAAGCACACAATTCGTATTTATTATATCCTTCTAAAGAAACCTTTATTGCAATATGGATACTATTAGGATTTGTATTGGTAGCTTCATAGCATATTTCCATAGTCATGTTTTTGCCTAATTCATCCTCATAGATTAGTTCACTAACTGTTCTATTTTGTACCCAATGACCTTTCTATCTAGACTCGTTATTCGATTTATGCTGGGTCTTGTAGCTTCAAAACTCATTCTACTCATTTCACTGGTCACACTAATTATATCATCTTCTTTAAGTTTTTCTTTAACTGATGAAGATCCTTCTCCCTAATCTGATCTTGTACTCACACTTCTTAATAATTGGGGTATAACGGTGATTTTACCTTCCTCGTTAATTTTTATTATATTTTTCTTATTGATTTTTGTGGGATCGGCAAAGCTAGATACCCATGAACGGTCAATTTGTATCTCTTGAGAGTTACACTTAATCCTCTGGATCTTTTGCATGGGGTAGGACTTTCAAAGTTCTCTACTTCTATCATTGTTATCTTAATCTTAGGATCTATTGTATTATCTAATTTGTAGATAATTTTCCAAAATATCTTTAAAGGATATCCTCCTCTTTTCATGTCCATCCCAACTGTTTTTATCTTAAGGGATAGGAAATTTTTTGGCAAATTTGCCTTTTAGACTCACATAATATCCAGGTCGATAGTTGAAACCTACTGAACCATTACAACAATTGGTTTTTATCCCTGGGATTATCTGATTATTAAATTTGGTATGTCTAATATCACAAAGTAAAGCGTAAAGATCAATATCTTTACCATAATATTGTAATGAAGTGATTTGAACTTGGACGCTTCCGACTTGGATGTACCTATACTTTCTATCTTTGTTGTGCTTAAGTATACTTTCCTAATTAATCAGATTAACTTCCCCAATATCATACTCACAATCTTTTATCTCAAGATCTCCTTCCATCATTTCACATACGTATTTGCTTTTTTAACTGACAAATGGATTTTTATAGATCATGTCCTCTTGGATTATGGGAAAAACCAATTCTTCTTTGACTTCTTCATGATTATTGTCTATAACAAACTCTTCTCCTTGAAGATCACCAAGGCTAACCGAACTACTTTCCATCATATGACTTGTTTCTTCATAATCACTTGGTTCATATTCATTGTCCAATATAATTTCAACAATTCCTTTGTTGTTACTTAGAGCTAGGTTTAATTCCTCATCTTCACTAAGCTCAACATAATCTAAGCTCCCCAAAGTTTCAATAAATTTGTTATTCTTCCTATTTTTGCACTCATTAGCATAATGTCCTACTTCTCTACAGGTCTGGCATTTGCAATTGTTTTTTTTACAAGGCAATAAGCAGCTTTCCAAAAAATCTTCGTTTTTTAGGACTTAGTTTGTCATAATATTTTCTTGTATATTTTTCACCTCTCTACTTGTTAAAGTTCTTTTTCTTATAGAATTTTCTTTTTCTTCTTTTCTCAGGTTCCTTTCCCCATTGGTGAGGTGAATCACAACAAGTTAAGAGCTGCTTCTTAATCTTGTTTTGCTTTTGAAGATCAAGACATTGTTCATTGACCCATTTTCATAGATAGGAAATTCTTGAACCAAGGGTATCAATGACATCTGTTCGATCAAGCCATGCCATGTACTTTTCATTAATTGTGGAATTTATAGGATATGGCAATTTGTCATAAAACATACCAAGATTTGTTTCATTATGCCCAATTTTGTAATAGTATTGACTGAATTCAGCAATATAATTTTCTAGATATCTCATATCCCATAGTTCTATGTTGTTAATATTTCTTTTCCATTCTCTTGCTTTTTCTTCAGAATCAGGTTTAGCTCCGATGAATTCAGTTTCAATTTCTTTGCAGAAATTCCTAAACATAGCAGCTGGTGTTTCCATCATGCTTAAAGTATTTTTACCATTCTCACTTAATGAATCATACCAGTCGGCAACAATGCTAGAGAAACTATGCTCGATATAATTTAGGAAGTTTGCCATAGTTCATGTAGTATTTAGGTTTAAGATACTGTTCATTCCTCTTTTCCAGTACTCAATTATTTCTTCTCTATTACAGGCTCTATCAATATTTAAGATATATTTAGTTTGGCTAATTGGGGTAAGGCCAATTTTTTCATAGGTCGCAGTTTTTCTTGGGATAAACTCGAAGAAAAAATTGCTTGTACGTCCTGCTGGAACGTACCTGGGTCTTAGGAAATGAGTATTTCTCCCATATGGTTCACCAAAATCTTTAGATTTAGGATCGATATTCTTAACAAGATTAGTCTCTGTCTCATATTGATCGATTTCCTTTCTAATCTCATTGATTTCGTTTTCAATAGTCACTTTTCTATATTTCTTATCAAGTTTTCTTCTAATTTCTTCTAATGGTAAAACATTGAGGTCTTTTAATTTAATCAAATTCATCTACCAATATATTTCTTCTTTCAATTAGACATTATCGGT
This sequence comes from Carnegiea gigantea, assembly GCA_029747015.1. Taxonomy (NCBI): domain Eukaryota; kingdom Viridiplantae; phylum Streptophyta; class Magnoliopsida; order Caryophyllales; family Cactaceae; genus Carnegiea; species Carnegiea gigantea. The sequence continues at coordinate 177,375 of JAKOGI010000333.1, forward strand.
CTCTGCATTATCTTCAGACAAAACGTCATGTTTATCACCAATTGCGCCTATGATTTTGTTCAATTCATCTGGGTTTTGTTCTTCATCAAATATTTTTTGTAGCTCTTTAAGAGTATATTGTTTATACTCCATCCTCTTTTTCTTTCTTTTCAGTAGATTTTTCACCGGATTGTTCTCCTACCTCTTTTTGGCTTTTTATTTTTTGTAAAGGAAATGGAACCTTGCTTTTTGGATTTTAGAAAGGATATTTATATTGAAAAGGAGTACTAATACTAGGAGTAGCTAGTTTGTTATGTCTAACTTCATTAATAAGAGAAAGATGAACAAAGGTTAACTGATTCTTAAGCTCTTTCAGCTCAGTCTTAATTTTAGCTAATTCTACTTTTAATAATAAAACTATATCAGTGATATAGTTTAATTGAGGTACTAACAAGGTAATACCTTCAGGTGAGTGGACAATGTGTGAATAATTACGACTAGGGCAAGTAGGTGATGATTCAAGCATTAATCACAGCTACTCATAGTTGATTAGCTTAATTAATTATTAATTAGCTTAATAATCTTAACTATTTTTGGTCACCTAGCTCTGATACCATTTGGATGAGGGTCTCGAGTTTTACTGGTGAGCAAACAACCACAAATTTAAATTTTTCGGAAGTAAGTTTTTAAGAATTTGGGCTAAAATACAAATATGAAAAGTTCAAGGGCTTGAAAGAAAAAGTAAACAGTGAATGGTCCCCTTAAAATGGTTTCTATAGAATATTGTCCCTTTAAAATATATTCTAATAACATGGTCCCCTAGTTATAATTTCTATCTAAAGTGGGGTACCTGGCAATGATTTTTCCAGCATGTGACCCTGGATGAGTATATTTTGACTCCCCACGGGCGCCCTAAGCTGCTACACCCGTGGAGCAAAAAAAGAGTAGAAAATCGGTTCTAACACAAACCACGGTCAGACTGTGGTGCCTACCACAGACCATGGTGAATAGAGAAACTGTTGCCTCTTCATTTTTCCTCATCGTGTGGCTGAGGTTGATTGAGTTTTTCTATAAATAGGGCATCCCTTAGCAACAGAAAGCACCTCATCATCCCATCTTATACGCCTTTCCTCTCTTCAAGTAGATTAGGATTAATTTAGATTAGGGAGAAAGCGAGATAGAGTTGAAGTGAAGACTTACAAGGATTCCATCCCGGGTTTACGCGACAATTCAAGCGCGATTTTTGGCTGAGCAATTTTTCTCTCTTCCCTTATCTTTTCCTCTTTAGATTTATCATTTGAGAGTAGTTAGTTGCTTAATCTTTGATTATGTGTGAGTAGTTTTGCCTAGGAATTTAGTAGTTTCTAGAAGTGTATTGGATCATATTTTACTTTATTTAGTTGTGCTTATTTTCATGATTGGTTTGATCTCGTTCTATTAAGTGTTTGATATGTTGTGAGTTGATTTTGGCGAAAATTTACTTTCACACTTGAAACAATCGAGTGAACATTTGAAAGATCATATTTGGTTGTTAGACTGCTTGATTAAACCTAACGTGGAGTTGTCTCGAAAGAAAGATTTATATGTTAGGATGGCTAGTAAGTAATTAAAAATGTTAAACTTGGATTAAGTCAAATTAGATTGAAAGACCAGCATTTGCTTAGTTTAGGCAAATTTAATTGATTTCGAAATAATAGACTGAATTTCTGTATAGATTGTATTTCGTCAAAATTAACCAATTAGAGAATGGCACATGTTTAATATTTTGATTCAATTCCCTTTCATAACTATGAAAATTCCTAGACTTTTTTTCCATATTTGATTTAAAAAAGTTTATTTGCAGTTGTTAATCAAAACCGCTTGAATTAGAATTCTGCTTAGCATATCTTGAGGGGATATAGCCCAATAGATCAATCTAGTCTCTGTGGGATGGACCTTGATTGTTACAACGCCACCGTGCGCTTACGGCTGTATCAAGTTTTTAGCGCCGTTATCGGAGACTAGCGTCAAATATTGGGTTTTCCTGATATGTTTGACTACGCATTTTGCTTTTCTTTGAAAAAAAATGAAAATAAAAATTAAAAAACTAAAATAAGAATTTTTGAGAAACAACAATGGCAATCTTTCATTTTTTTCCAATTCGAGCATGAATTATTTTGGAGGTATTTTAAGCAATTAAATATTTTTCTTGCTCAATGTAGTTATTGTGTTGGCAAATGGGAAAGTTTGGACGTTGTTGATAAGGGTGTGAATAATGAAACCTAAACTCTTTTAGAGTATTGGTGCTTTCATGGTAAAAACATTGATGATGCATGGTATTTGCTTGAATGCATTGCTTGGGATTCATTTGGATTCGAGAAGGCTACTATTATTTCTAAATATTCACTTCCTAATCCTTGTGCATTCTATTCTAGATCTTATTATGCCCCTTTTTGGTGTGATTTGTGTAATTCTTCTGACCATGCTCCTAATTTGTGTCCTTATTGCGCATGCTATACTCAACTTGATTTTGCATCACCCATAGACAATACTAAAGTTGTCTTGACCTTAATGATTCATTCTTTCCTTTAGCTCAGTGCATAGGGCTCGGGGAGGGTGATCATTTTGGGTTTGATGCTAGGTTTGATTTTGCTGATACATGTTTTAAGTCAGAAGATATTTTAAATGAGGTGTATGATATAGATGAGATTCCTTTGGAGGGGTCATGTGATGTGTTTATACATGAATCTCTTAGCCTTGGTTTTGATGAAGTGTTATTCCTGATCTCCTTGATCATGCCTATGTTTCCCCTACGTGTTCAGAACCCTCTATTTTCCCCGAGTATTCTTTAGATGCACCCACTGATAATCTTAAGATTCATGATTCAAATGTTGATATGGGCTATGAGGATAAAATGTTTAATATGCTTGGTGGGAATTTTTATAATTATATTTCCCTAGGTTCCTTAAGACGGTATGATCACTCCATTGATCCTTACTGTGTAAGCCTAGAGGACCTACCTAGAAAAATCATATGTTTTGCATTCTTTAATCCTTCCTATGATTTTTCTAAGGCTATTGATAAGGTTAAGAGGATATTAGTTGTCTTTGGTGTGATTTTTGTTATTTCCTCCTACCTTTTATTTCCTGAATTGTGATCCCAAGAGTTTGCCTGCATGCTCTAACAGCATCTGCTTTCGCGAGTCGAGTTTTAAGAATGTGATGCGGTGGCTGATGCTCCATTGGTCGCGGTTATTACAAGGCTGCATAGCTTAGGTGCCCTCTGCAACTAACTTGGTGAGATCATTATATTTTTTTTTCCTTTCTCTTCTCTTACTTTTTTTCTTTGAATAATAATATTTTATTTAAGCATGGGGGCAAGGTAGCTTCATGTTTTTCATTTTGATTATTAGTTTGCATACATACTAGAGCATATAGTTTGAGGTTTCCTTTTTGTTTGCATTAGTGTTGCATTTAGTTGATTTTTAGGTTTGCATTTTAGATTTACATATAGAGATGGTGTGGATTGGTTTGAGATAACCTCTAATGATGTTTTTGTTAGGCAAAATAGCTTTCACGAGTTTGAGTAACTTTTGGTGTGGAATCCCTTTTGGTGCGAAAATTTTTAAAGGTTTTGTAAATATTTCTTATTTTGACACTTGTCTTAATTGAAAACTATTTTATCCCTTAGAGTCCATAGCACTAATGTTTGTACATGGGAATCATTTTATGAGCTCAATGCAACTTTGGTAGATATTCCGTAAGATTTTGAGCTTTATTTGGACTAATTTATTATATTTAGTCTCATGTTTCTTTCATGTGAGTGGCTCTTCCATGTTGCATCCCTAGAACTTGCCTAGATTCTTCTTCAAAACCACATTAGCATGTGCATATTTGATGATATGATAGAAGCATTTCTTTGTCTAATTATTTTAGGTACATAGCCAAATAGCCTAGCTTTGTATTACATGTTTATTCCTGTGCTAGCCCTTTTGAGCTTATATCCATTCTTGTTATGATTCCTTCATATTAGCCACTAGCCAAACACATATTCCTACCTTTAAGCCAAGTCTATGGAGCATCACTTCATCTATCTAGTTGGTGGTTTTGGAGATAATTGAGCTTTAAGGTGGCTTTTGTTTGTTGAGGGATTGATGATATTGAGCATTTGTTTTGGCTCCCTCTTGTTTGGGTTATATATGTATATATATTTAGTTGTGAGTTGATAGCTAGTAATCCTATGCTTTTCAATCATTGCAATTTTCATTTCATTTCCTGAAACCCAAAAAAAAAAAAAAAAAAACAAACAAACAAAAAAGAAAAAAAAAGAAAAAGAAGTCATGTTGAAGAAGAAGGAAAAGGAAAAAAAATGAATGAATAAGTGATTGGCATTACATACGTAAATAGCTTAAGTTCTTTCTTCGTTAACTCATTTCCTACATGATTCATTGGGATATGTTCATTCTGTTGTTGGGTTTGGAGTGATTGTGAACTTGTTGGTTAATTGGTGGTTTTTGGTTGCTTACTAGTCACTTGGCTACATAGCTCCACATTGCCCAAATTCAATTGTCCACTTCTATCCCTTAACACTTATAGCCCACATTACAACTCGAATAAAGTTCTTTTAATCGTCTTGTGCACATTGCATTTTAGTGGTAGAGAATTTGAAAGTCTTGTTAAGCCTGTGGTAGATTGTATCTTTGAAATGAGTCTTGAGTGAACATGTGATATGTTTCAAACACATGAGCGGGAGTGTTCCATATTTTCAAAAGTGAGGTTCTACCAGTCCATTTGGCTCTACTCAATCTCATGTGCCTGCATGAAATGCTTTATGGTTCTTTGGGGGTGATCAAGTTTGATATCGAGCTTGTGGTCTTGTACTTCTTCGAAAACCTTCTTCTCCTTTCTAATTTTGAAATATTTTGCACACTATTTACGGTTGCTGTTGATTGGCATTCTTACTTGTGATATGCTATAACTTGCCTACTTGAAAGAGGTTTCATGTTTTGAATCCTAGACGCATCTCCCCTTGTCGGTTTTATCTAGTGTTTGCTTGAGGACATGCTACGGTTTAAGCATGGGGGAGTTTGATAAGTGCTTAATGTGTATATCATTTTAGAGTCATTTTGCTACATTTTTTGGGAAAATTATGTGCTTTATGCTATGATTTATACTCTTATTCTTGATTTATGCTTGGGTATAGCTGTTTGATATATTTTGCAGGATTATAGGCCTTTCCACCCGGCACTTAACCCTAGATGAGTATATTTTAACTCCGTCTGTTATGCACATGGAGCAAGAAAAGAGTAGAAAACCTGTTCCAGCATAGATGTTCATAATTTTCCGCAAGCATACGGTTTATTGTTGTACGAATTACAGGTATCATCCTCAGGGATGGTTGTGAACCTAGACCGTTAGAATTCTAATTCAAATGCTAAATTGACAAGAACGTGAATCAAATTATTATTCTAACAATATGATTTTAGAATCCTAATTTACATGAGTAAAGCAAGAATAAAATAGGTATTATAAGTTCCAGAATAACTCACCCATGAACAGCATAAATAGCATGCAAAACCCAGTATAAATAGTTAGTAAAGCAGGCATAAAGTTTTAGAATCTAACACAACATCAAACAGTATCGAACAGGACAAGGGCAAAATCAGTCAAGCTAGGCCGAGCATCCAACTCACTCACAAAGTACAGCAGCGTAACAACAGGGAAGGCAAATCCAGAAATTGCAAACCCAATTCGAATCTGACTCAAGTGTAATTGCAAACCAGAAATCCGCAAGCACAATTCTAATCTAGAACAGGAAAATTGAAGCAGGGAAGAAGGGGAAGAAGAAGACCACGAAACAGGGGAGAAAACATCCAACGAAATTGAACAGCTCACTGAACAATTCGAATAGAACCCAAACTGCACCAAACTTCAACGATGTGTGCAAATCGCAGGCTACAAATCGAAATCGAAATCAAGCCACAAGAGTTCGAAGTTAAACCCTAACTCCCCGAAAATTGAAAATCTCGGAATCTCAACACGAAATTAACTAAACGAAACATTGACAACTTAAATTAAAACCTGGAAATAGATCTGAAATTGAAGAACCTGAACTTCGAACACGAACCCAGAAAATTGCAATCGAACTTCTAACACTGAATCGAAATTGAAATTTAACTAAAGTTGAAACTTAAGCTAAACTAAACCCTAAAACCTAGTTGGATACCTCCCCAATGGCGAACAACCCTCCATTTGTAGTCCCTGTAACCGCCTTCTGCCCTCCACCATTCACTACTTCCCTTGTTCCTCTTGTAACCGATGCATTGAAGATGGAATTGATGATGAACTGGGTAACCGTTGCAAGGAGGGAGATGAAGAAGCAATGGTGTGAGAGGATTGAAGAAGAAGAAAAGCAGGGGAGAAGAAAAGAAGCAAAGGCAAAAATGAAGGGGGGGCTCGGGCTCTTTGGGCAAAGGGGAAATGAGAGGAGAGAGAAAGAGAAAAGGGGAGGGGGAATTATGGCCGAGTCACGTGTCGTGCACGTGACTGGGCTTTTTTTTTTGGTTCTTTTGTTTTATTTTTTTTTTGGTTTGTTTTTTGTTATTGTTGCTTAGTTTGGGTTTGAATCAACTCGGCCCAGTTCTTCAATTTTCAGTCTTCCTTCATCTTTTTTACGTCTTTTTCTCAAATTATTCAATACCTACAAAACAAAGTAAAATCAAATAAAAATCTAAAAATAGCCGTTATTTTGAGCATAAATTAGGCAGAAAGGTACTGTAAAAATAGCACATTTTTAGCGTCAACAAATACCTCCACACCAAAGTTTTGCTCGTCCTCGAGTAAAACAAAACTAAAAAGTCGAGAAAAACAAAATAAAATCCTAACTCACTTTCGTAGGAATCACGGTTGCACTTAGTATGTGCAACAAGCCTTTTAAACCCCTAGGTTATCCTAGTGGATGAGGAAGGTCTCGTGAGGGTTTGCAGAAGATATACCCACAAAATCTATAAAAGAAAACATAAACAGTAACTTAAAATCTTTTGTTTTTCATAAATTAATATGTATAAAACTGGGAAAAGATATATATACATTCTAATCAACTAAATCACCTATGTAGCAAAGATATTGGCATGTATATAAACAAAATGTACTCGGCAAGGTTCTCTATCCCATGAATGACATCAAAGCACTATTATTTCACCCCCTGTACATCAAGACTTGGAATCCAGTTCAGTGCTTGTATGCATGTGTATCATCATCCTAGGGCTAAGGTTTACCAAAATCAAACTCAATTCCACTTCACTGACACAAATTACATTATTGACTTAACAAAATAACACAGAAAGCAAGCTTTTTCAGTAGTAATATTGTCTCAAAGGGCACCACCCACTAACGTATGCCTCAAAGAGATACTTGTCATTCCAAATTTTTTTCCTTCTTTTTTTTCATTTTCATTCTCATTTTTTTTCATTTTTTTATTTTTTTAAAAGTTTTTTCAAGACAAAAATCAAAGTAATTGTGTCTAAAACAAGTGGAAGAGCCGATCATTAAAAACTAAGACCTTAAGACAATGAGGATGAAAGAAATAGGAATTGGATCACACAGTGATAATGAACAGATGGGGTTAGAATTAGGGCTAAGAATGACACACTGACGACAAAGACCTATCAAGGACATCATGCGTATATACAAGCTAAACATCAAAGTACAGGGGATTTAAGCTGATAAGAATAGTATAAAGCTTCCCCAAAGCTAAACCAAAAATCTTTTTCATTTTTTTTTTGCATTTTTTTGAAATTTTATTTCATTTTATTTTGTTTTGTTTTTATTTTTGGTTTTCAAAATTTCAAAAAAATGGACACAAAATGGTCTTCAAAAAAATGGATACAAAATGGGCACCTCACCCCCACACCAAAACTCCACAATATTCTCATTGTGGGAACTAAGGCGCCAAAGAGCAACACCGAAAATCAAGACAAAACACAAATATATACAAACACACGGAACAAAACCAAAGCAAATCAAAGAAAATCAAAGAAAATCAAAAACAAACTCACAAAACAAAGTATAAAACAATCCTAGATATCCACAACTTACAAAGAGACACAAAACTGAATACAACCAAGAGTGATCACAGCCAACACGGCTCAGCAAATTCCAAATTTCTCCTCAAGATTGATCACCCATCACAACCACAATCTTAAATATCTACAACGAAAAGAAAGAAAAAAAACGAAAAAGCAGAGGGAAGAGAAGGGAATGGAACGATCGTACCAGTTCTGGTGTTGAAGTACACTTAAGCCAAATGTCTCACTCAAATAAGGATCATGGAGCATTAGCCACTCCATAACAATTCATAAGCTACGAGTCAAATCAAAACCCATTAGAACATACAGTAGCTTGTCAAACACAGATAACCAACTCTCGATAAAATAAAGATAATAAATATGCAAGAGTTGGTACCACATAGAGTACATCCACCATTGCAATGAAGCACAAGTAAGGGCTCGTTTCAGTTTGTCAAATTGGTGGGCCCAAACACCAAACAGGCAGACATACGCAAAATGAGCCAGGGGAGAGGTCATCGGCCTAGAAATGTGATCCTCAGGAACGAATGGTCTAGGCAAATCAGGAGCTCCTAAGACTACAAGCCCTTTCAGTTCAATATGTGTATGAGTCTGGTCTAAATCAAAATTTCAGGGGCAACATTCGCAGACTCAACAAAGTCAGATTTGTGAGGTTCAAGGAAGAGGTCAGGTATGATCTGATCAAAGGAGAATGACTCATATTCAACACACAGATCCACTTCCAACCCCACATGGACATCAAAAGTGAATGAGTCAAATTCAACAGAGAATGACTCATGAGGTATTAGAGGGTCAAAAAAGAATGATTCATATTCAATACAAAAACCCTCATCAAGACTTGCAGTAATATCAAACCCACATAAGAAAGATTCATATTCCACTGACAGAACATCATCATCAAAGTCCAAAATAGTGCGTTCCATGTCCTTTTCACGTGACTCCTGTGAAATAGCATTTGAGTCATCTAAATCATGAAGCTCAACTACAGATGGGATGCTCATACCTAACTCACCAGTATGCTCAGATTCCTGACCCTCCTCAGACTCAGAAGATTCATCAAAAATGGTGGGTGAGTTGGCATAAATTAGGACGTTTTCAGTGACATCCTTATGGGAGTTAGTATGGGGTGCAAGGCCGAGAGATAGAGGCATAGGGAGGTCATCCTCTTGTTCTAGACTAGGCAAAGACAGATCATCATTTAAGCTAGACCTAGAATGATAAGAGGGCTCAAAATCCTCATAAAGACTAACTTCAGATTTAGGAGATCGTAAACTAGGGTTAGGATGATTACAATTCTCCCTACTCTGGGTGACACTGTGAGAATATTCAGTAATGGGCACTTTCATAGTCTCTACCATTTTAGCAGTCAATTCATTAATTCTCTTCTTAACACTAGCACATTGAGCATCAAAATAGTCACGATATGGACAAGAACAAGCATCATGAGCAGAAGATTCACAATAATTGCACCAAACAGGAGGCATAGAAGCATAAGAGGAGTTATACGAATCTATAAAATGACCTCGGGAGTAAGGATTAGCATAAAAAGCAGACTTAGCATGAGTTGGGCACTTTAAGTTCATTTTAGCTTGTGCAGACTCATAAGTATCCCAAGCTAACCTTTCAAAGAAATCCCAAACCTCATCTTGAGATCTAGACAACAATCCTAGCAAACCCCCTGAGCACATGGACTTAACAATACCCCTAAATTCAGCATTTAGACCTAAAACAATGACCTCACAAATTTCCTATTTCTCAAAATTATGATTCAACTGAGCACGATAATCATTAAGTCTAGACAAATAACTCCAGAAAGGTTCATGCTCATGTTGTGGGAAATTAAAAACTGGCATGCTTTTTTTTTTTTTTTGCAATTTTTTTTCAGATTTTTTTTTTAGATTTTTGTTTTTTTGGGATCTTCTAAATTTTTTTTTTTTGACACTATGAACAAATTAGGCACTAAAACAAAAACAAGAGACTCAAATAATGAAAGAAACAAAATAAACTAATAAAAATAAAACTATGTTACCAAAAGAAAAGCAAAACACAAAAGACTCAATCAAGAAGTGTCCTAACACTAAAAGCCAAAGAGGAGCACAAACACAAAGCTTGTACACCATTTTTTTTTTTTGATCTTATTTTTGGGTTTTTTTTTTTTTTGATTTTTGCTTTCAAAACAAAGGAGTGAATCAAAGCTAAAAATAATCCACAAACAGATTATGATCAAATCTAAAACAAAAAACACAACAACAAACAAACTAAACAAAAAAAGTAGAAAATAAATAATACCAAAACAACCCAATTCTAAAAATAAAATTAAAACAGAAAATAAGACACCTGAAATCGGAACTAAGACATAAATATAATTTTTTTCTGAATTTTTTCTGTTCCCGAACAATGCAGAAAAATGCAAATAGATTATTCAGTCAAAAATTCATAGAAAAATCTAAACAGTCCCAAAGATTCCAGAAACATTCACATAGCCTCTAAAAATCATGCTGAATCTAGCAAAAATATCAAAACTAGCAAAATCAAACTGGAACTACGCCAAAAAATTCAAACAGAAGCTGAAAATAATAAAAAAACCCGCACTGTTTTTTTTTTTTCCCCTTTTGTGTTTCCTGCACAAACACCAAATGGATTAGTATCTATTTTTTTCCAGCAAGAAATAATAAATAGAACTCAAAATGAAACTAATCTAAACCAAAAAATCAAAATACGAACCGAATTCGACAAGTGAAACTAATCTAAACTAATAAAGACTCAATCGAAACCAAAAAATAAAACTCCAAAATAAAACTCAAACTTCAAAATGAAAACAAATCAAACGAATTTGACTCAAATGACTCGAATAAAGAGCAACCTAATTCCACAAACTCATCTCCAGCAACAGCGCCAAAATCTTATTCATAATTTTCCGTAAGCCTCTGGTTTATCGTTGTACGAATTACAAGTATCGTCCGAAGGGATGGTTGTGAACCTAGGCCACTAGAATTCTAATTCAAATGCTAAATTGATAAGAACCTGAATCAAATTATTATTCTAGCAATATGATTTTAGAATCCTAATTTACATGAGTAAAGCAAGCATAAAATACGTATTATAAGTTCCAGAATAACTCACACAGGAACAGCATAAATAGCATACGAAACCCAGCATAAATAGTTAGTAAAGCTGGCATAAAGTTTCAAAATCTAGCACAGCATCGAACAGTATCGAAGAGGGCAAGAGCAAAATCGATCAAGCTAGGCCGAGCAACCAACTCACTCACAAAGTACAGCAGCGTAACAACAGGGAAGGCAAACCCAGAAATTGCAAACCCAATTCGAATCTGACTCAAGTGTAATTGCAAACCAGAAATCCGCAAGCACAATTCTAATCTAGAACAGGAAAATTGAAGCAGGGGAGAAGGGGAAGAAGAAGAGCACGAAACAGGGGAGAAAACATCCAACGAAATCGAACAACTCACTGAACAATTCGAATAGAACCCAAACAACACCAAACTTCAACGATGTGTGCAAATTGCAGGCTACGAATTAAAATCGAAATCAAGCTACAAGAGTTCGAAGTTGAACCCTAGCTCCTAGAAAATTGAAAATCTCGGAATCTAAACATGAAATTAACTAAACGAAACATTAACAACTTAAATTAAAACCTGGAAACATATCTGAAATTGAAGAACCTGAACTGCGAACACGAACGCCAAACCTGGAAAATTGCAATCGAACTTCTAACACTGAATCAAAATTGAAATTTAACTAAAGTTGAAACTTAAACTAAACTAAACCCTAAAAACTAGTTGGATACCTCCCCAATGGCGAACAGCTCTCCATTTGGAGTCCCCATAACTGCCTTCTGCCCTCCACCATTCACTACTTCCCTTATTCCTCTTGTAACCGATGCATTGAAGATGAAATTGATGATGAACTGGGTAACTGTTGCAAGGAGGGAGATGAAGAAGCAATGGTGTGAGAGGGTTGAAGAAGAAGAAAAGCAGGGGAGATGAAAAGAAGGAGAGGCAAAAATGAAAGGGGCGGAGCTCGGGCTCTTCGGGCAGAGGGGAAATGAGAGGAGAGGGAAAGAGAAAAGGGGAGGGGGGAATTATGGCCGAGTCACGTGCCGTGCACGTGACTGTGCTTTTTCTTTCTTCTTTTATTTTACTTTTTTTGGTTCATTTTTGTTATTGTTGCTTGGTTCGGGTTTGAATCAACTTGGCTCAGTTCTTCAATTTTTAGTCTTCCTTCATCTTTTTCGCGTCTTTTTCCCAAATTATTCAATACCTACAAGACAAAATAAAATCAAATAAAAACCTAAAAATAACCATTATTTCAAGCATAAATTAGGTAGAAAGGTACTGTAAAAGTAGCACATTTTTAGCGTCAATAATAGACCACGGTCGAACCGTGGTGCCTGCTATAAACCGTGGTGAATAGAAACCGTTGCCTATTCATTTTCCCTCATCATGTGGCTGAGGTTGATTGAGTTTTTCTATAAATAAGGCATCCCTCAGTGGCAGAAAGCACCCCATCATCTCATCTTACACTCCTTTCCTCTCCTCAAGTAGATTAGGATTAGTTTAGATTAGACAGAAAGTGAGATAAAGTTGAAATGAAGACTTACAAGGATTCCATCCCGGGTTTGCAAGATGGTCCAAGCGCGATTTTTGGCTGAGCAATTCTTCACTCTTCTCTTCTCTTTTCCTCTTTAGATTTATCATTTTAGAATAGTTAGTTGTTGAATCTTTGATTATGTATGAGTAGTTAAATTTTTTCTAGGAATTTAGTAGTTTTTGGAAGTGTATTGGATCATATTTTAGTTTATTCAATTGTCCTTATTTTCGTGATTAGTTTGATTTTGTTCTATCAAGTGCTTGATATGTTGTGAGTTGATTTTTGGCAAAAATTTACTTGCACGCTTGAAACAATCGAGTGAACAGTCGAAAGATGGCATGTGGTTGCTGGACTGCTTGATTAAACCTAACGTGGAGTCGTCTCGAAAGAGAATTTATATGTTAGGAGGGCTAGTAAGTAATCGAAAATATTAAACTTGGATTAAGTCAAGTTAGCTTGAAAGAGCGACATTTGCTTAGTTTAGGCAAATTCAGTTAATTTCGAAAGAATAGACTGAATTTCTAGATAGATTGCAATTCCTCAAAATTAACCAGTTAGAGAATGGCACATGTTTATCATTTTGTTGTAATTCCCTTTCATAACTACGAAAATTCCTAGACGTTTTTGCCATATTTGATTTTAAAAAGTTTATTTGCAGTTGTTAATCAAAATCATTTGAATTAAAATTTTGCTTAGTATATCTCGAGAGGATATAGCCTAATAGATCAACATAGTCTCTGTAAGATTCACCTCGATTTCTACAACGCCACTATGTTTTTGCAGCCGTATCAACAACATGCTCACGAGAAAAATGATAACCTATTTTGACGTGCTTAATTTGATAATGAAGAACTAGATTTACAGTGCTATAATTGGCAAAAATGTTGTCACATAATTAAAGATGGCAGGGCCCACTTAGTTCATCAGCCACGGAACTCACATAAAGTGCAAGAGAATCCAGATCAATAGAACTTCAAAAACTAGACATCCCATCAGCTTGTTGCACACTACCGGTCACTACGATTCCACTTGTCATAGTTGAAGTGTTTTACTAATTTCGAGTACTATGGCCACCACGCTTGCTATTGTTATTTTGAGTTCTCCCTTTGCATTTATAATTCTTTTGATGCCTATTATTACTCTGATTTATAACCTGTCTAGATTGTTGAGGAGAACTAAATGAACTGTTGCCAATTGATTAAATCACAAACACCTAAGACGTCTCGGAATCCTCTAGGTGTTGACTCTACTCCAAGTCATACATAAGAAATTTCCCGGACAAATCTTTAAATGTAATGTGGGTAGCAAAGAAGGATACGGTGTCGACAAAAACATCGTACTTCTTAGGATGACCATTAAGGGTATGTTCAATCAGTTTTTATTTAGTAATAAGGGCGTTAGTTACTAGCAAGAGATTTGCCTAACACCTTGATTTCTGGCCAATAAGTTTCCAGACTCTTAGTTTCGGCACTAATAATATTATTTTCACTTCAATTCCATGGATTTAGCTAAAGTAGCACTAAGACAGTGACAACATAACCTATCCGAAATTTGATAGGAATAAACCAAGCCATTCACATCAATCATAACATCATGAAATATAGGAGCATAAAACTGACTAACTAAGTCTAACTATTTGATTTGCCCTCAAACAACACATATAAACAAAATTAATTTTACAAATTCCATTTTGATTAGTAATATATGGTTTGATAGGAAGAATTCCAGTTTTAATATTTATAACCTCAAATGCAAGGTTTTATCGTCGAGTACTCGAGGTGTCGTCCACTAAGAGTTAGGTTTCAAATACCAGGATTAACTTGAGTGTTCAAACTAGGCCAAGGAAAAGGGAAAGAAGCACAAACTGAACTAAGCTAACGAACATACAAAATGAGGCTTGTAATTGTAATTGGGCCCATTGATGAACCAAGTAATTGAGGTGAGTCCTAACCTCCCCAAGCTCTACTAAAAACAAGAGATGGTCGATTGCGCCATCGAAAACCATCGAAGCCCTCACTCAATGGTTATGAATTAGTTTAATTAATCTAACCACCTATTTTCATGGGGTTAGCCCAACTATACCACAAAATTAGCAACCCTCGGCCCTAGCAAGACTAAAATTATTTCATGTCCCGAACCAGACGATCCCCTCTCCTACACTAACTAATTGACATCACTGCTCGGCATAAGTCAATTGCCTAAAAATATAGATGAAAGCTCTCTCAAGCATTTCATCGAACACTTGACGGGCATAAGAGAAAACTCTAAGTTCTAAGCATAAATTGGGAGGGGTTAGACCTAATCCTAGACGAATTAGCCATCAAGAGGCTAATCATAATCTAAGCCAATCAAAATTAACCACTAATCATCACAAAACATAATTAAACCTGACTATAACTAAACTAACAAACAAACACATAAACATGAACTAGGGAGGAAGAGAGAAAGAAACTAATCAAATCTAATCAATCTAAATAAACATGGATTAATAATGAAAAATAAGCATTTAAACTAAACAAATCAAATTCAAGAATTAAACAAACAAAACCTAAACAAGAACAAGATATGAAATACAGAGAGAGAAGAGAAAACTTAGGATCTATTGAATGAAGGTGAATTCCATAAGTTTGAATCCACAATTCACCAAAATTTGCAATCTCATCCCCTGATCTGATCTCCTTAATGGGATTTTTATTTGCTAAACTAACCTAAAATCAAGCCTAAAATTGCCAAAAGAACCCCAAAGAAAAACCTTAAATCGGAGACAAAAACAGGTCGCGAAAACACAGGGGAGCTAGAAACTGCCGACGGCCGCTGTAGCCTAGTGCTGTAATGTGGTGGCAGCAACTGTGGTGCATTCGACGGTTGCCTGTCCCCCGACGTCTCGTTTTCTTCCTTTTTGATCCTCTTTCACTCCTTGGTGTGGTGCTTTCTTGATTGAATTTATTACCTACAAAAGTAAATAAAACAAGTACAAATCCTGAAGATTATATTATTGTATGAGCTAAAATTAGGTGAAAGAGGTATGTAAAATACGTCATATTAGCACCCAACAAATACCCCCATACCTATTTTTTGCTCATCCTCGAGCAAAACAAAAGAAAAACTAACCTAAGAACCTAACTCACTTTCATAGGAATCACTATTGTATTTAGCATATGTAACAAGCTTTTCAAACCCCTTGGTTCCCCCAAGTGGATGAGTGAGGTCTCGTGAGGGTCTGCAGAAGATATACCCACAAAATCTTCGAAGTATTTTTTGATTTTCCAAAACGAAGCATATATATAAGGCAAAAGGAAAAACATGTACACATCTAGATCGATCCATCACCATAACAACCTAGCTACTAAGCCATGCACAAGCAAAACATACATTCAAGACACACATAGGCTATGAACGCATCCCGGCTCTCATTTCTCATCTCACGCAACACAATAACACGATTTGCACACCTTGGTGCCCTGTGCAAGGTGTGTTGACTCTTAATGCTAGGCCAAAACCGGGCAAAATGTCATCTCTATTTGGCTTATGACTCCCTTTATTTTGCTCTTTTTTTTTTCTTTGTTTCCTCTTTTTTCTGCTTTTCTGTTTATGCTCCTTAAACTCCCGAAGGACCAACTTAGTACATATTGGAGCGTCTTCCCTATTTAGGGGTTCTATTTGGATGTGTAAAGTACTTATTCAAGCCCAAATAGAGGTATTGGAGCTCAGCTCACTTTTGTACTTCTTGTTTTTCTCTCTGTTTTTTTTTCCTTTTTCTCATAACGAAGCCAAAACTAGAAGTCAATTAACCAAGTAGAATGCCCCCGAACCTAAATTTCAACAATTGGCACCAGAAGTCAATGATTAAGTGTATAAGGCAGGCACAAAACTGTACATGAGAAATGGGGTTATTATGAGAGATCAGAGACCACATTGTAGACAAGTGTTCCATTATGCATGTTCGACCCATATACAAGCTAGCAACCAAGCTATCAAAGATCAAGAATTAATCATAAGGGCACAAAAGTTCCCCAAAGCTTAAAAAAAACTATATAAAAATTGAAAATTTCCACAAAAAAATATGCATAAAATGGTATATGACTTCCCAACCCCCATGCCTAAATCTCATAATGCCCTCATTGGGAGCTGATGAGTCACAAAAACATGCAAAAACACAAAACCAAACAAGACTACACATATGTATAAAACTCACACCACCAAAAACAAATATATACCAATCCAACAACACCGCCAATCACAAAATACAACTATGAACAAAAGGCTCACAAAGGTGATCATGGCCATCAAGCAGTCGCACAATATCCTAAATTTCATCTCAATATTGATCACCAATAAATGTACAACCTAATATCCATAAATACACAAAAAAAAAGAAAGAAAATCAAAAGAAAAAGAAACACAATCTAATATCCACAACTAAACAAAAAGAAAAAGAAAGAAAATAAAAAAAGAAGGGAGGAGAGTGAGAATGAGTACACGAGGTCGGGCACAGAATGTACCCAAACTATGCCACAGGAGCTTTAGGAGCATCAGCCACTCCTTGTCTCCCAAGGCTCGAGCTTTCCACTCGGATGCAGTCAAAGCTGGCAATAGCTGATCACGCGCCTGTGCATGCATCTCATAATAACGTAGGTAATAGAAAACTCGTAAAAATGTAACAAATATAGATAGTGCCCTCTTAAACTTATCAAATGCCATAAAAAAATTAAAAGCACGACCAAAGAAGGTACTCTATATGATTTTCCTAGGCACGTCCTGTAGTTATGAACAATAAGGGTCCAAAGAGGGATTATACCCTCTAATGTTGCCTACGTACTCATGAAATGCATACTTATTAGAGGGGGTAATGAGAAGGAATGGGAATGAAACAGGGACTAAGTCAACTAACTCAGTGCATATGGGTTCAGTATGCTCAATGCTAGGAGTAACACCAACCCTCACATCATCACTATATAACTCCTCAAAAGAAGGCTCTAGCAATGCAATATCGATTGACCAATTGAGCAAATCATCCGCAACACAACTAGCATCACCCCCAAGGGATTCACCCATCTCTGCCCCGTGCACTGAGCTAAAGGGAGGGGAGAAACAAGTTAGCTTAAGACACCCTCAGTAGTGTCTCTGAGTGTGCTAAGCAATGATGGAGCAACGATTGGTAAAGATGTCAAGGGAGGATCAATCACTTACGATAGGCTAGTCAATGGTGAATCAATCATAAAATTAGGCTCTAGAGGAAGAGAAGACTCATAATCATCATAGATACTAACCTCAAGTCTAGGAGAAAATAGACTAGGGTCGGTCTCATGCAATAGGCTAAAGTCCCTCATCTTACTAATAAAACACTCATGTTGCTCGTTCATTATCTCTATTATGGCATTAAGTTTTGCATAGCATGCATCGGAAATATCATAATAGGGACAAGAATTTGCATCATGGCCAAAAAGATTAATAATAAGAGCACACAAGAGGAGAATAAGCATGCAAATCATAGGAAATGGTGGAAGGGCACATGAAAGACTCACTAACATTCTCGTGGTGCCATTGATACCAAGCCAAAGACTTAAACAAATCCCACATATCATCAACATCTAAAGAGCACAAACCACCATAACACATGGACTCAAGAGTGGCTCGGTTCTCATGTGTTATCCCTCAAGCACAACATTGTATATTTCCCCTTTTTCATAAGTGAAATGCACATATTGAGCACGGTAGTCATTCAATCCAGACAAGTACTGCCAAAAAAATTCATGCTCAAATTGAGAAAAATGGAAAATAGCCATTTTGAATTTTTTTTTTTGAATTTCTCATTTTTAAAAATTTTTTTTGGATTTTTTTTAAAAAGGGTCTAGCCTTGAATGCTCAAGTAAACCCCAATATTGAAAAGGGCCAACCACCTTGCAACGGTGCTAAAAACTTAATAGGAAGAATTTGAGTTTTAATGTTTACAACCCCAAGTGCAAGGTTTTAACGTCGAGTACTCCGGGTGTTGTCCATTGAGAGTTGAGTTTTAAGTAGCGGGATTAGCTTGAGTGCTCAATCTAAGCCAAGTGAAAGGGAAAGAAGGATAAACCAAACAAAGCTAACAAACATACAAAACGAGGCTTGTAATTGTAATTGGGCCAATTGATGAATCAAGTAATCGAGGTGAGTCCGAGCCTCCCCAACCTATACTAAAAATAAGAGATGGTCGGTTGTGCCATCAAAGGCCACTGAAGCCCTCTCTCAAGGGTCATGAGCTAGTCCAATTAGTTTAACCAGCTATTTTCATAGGATTGATCCAATTAGACTATAAAATTAGCAACCCTTGGCCCTAGTTAGGATCGGGACTATTTTCATGTCCCGAACCCGGCTATCGCCTCTCCCATACTAGCTAATTGATCTCACCTGTCGGCATAAGTCAATTGCCTAAAAATATTGATAAAAGATCTCTCAAGCATTTGAACACTTGGCGGGTATGAGAGAAAACTCTAAGTTCTTGGCATAAATTGGGAGTGATTAGGCCTAATCCTAGACTAAATAGCCATCAAGAGGCTAATCACAATCCAAGCCAGCCAAAATTAACCACTAATCATCACAAAACATAATTAAACCTAACTACATCTAAACTAACAAACAAACACATAAACATGAACTTGGGAGGAGAGAGAGAAAGAAACTAATCAAATCTTATCGATCTAAATAAACACGGATTAACAATGAAAACTAAGAATTTAAACTAAACAAATCAAATACAAGAATTAAACTAACAAAACCTAAGAATAAGATATGAAATAGAGAGAGAGAGAGAGAGAAGAGAAAATTTAGGATTGATTGAATGAAGATGAAATCCATAAGCTTGAATCCATAATCCACCTAAATTTACTATCTCATCCCCTGATGTGATCTGCCTAATGGGATTTTTATTTGCTCAACAAACCTAAAACCTAGCCTAAAAATCGCCAAAAGAACCCCAAAGAAAAACTTTAAATAGGAGAAAAAAATGAGCTGCGAAAACACAGGGGAGCTGGAAACTGATGATGGCCGCCGCACTAACGACAGCTAGCTATTGCCAGCTACTGCTCGGTGCTGCAGTGTGGCGGCAGCATCCATCATGTAGTCAATGGTTGCCCATCCCTCGATGTCTTGTTTTCTTCCTTTTTGATCCTCTTTTGCTCCTTTGCACAGTACTTTCTTGAATGAATTTATTACCTACAAACATTAATAAAATAAGTAAAACTCCTAAAGATTATACTATTATATGAGTTAAAATTAGGTGAAAGAGGTACGTAAAATATGACAAATTAGTGCCCAACATGGTTGATAGGTGGGGAAAAAACATGCCAGCAATCCCTGATAACCAACGACCAATTAAAATGGCAACAAACTAAGTGCTCCAAGGTAAAAAATCCTCCGTAATTGTAAATGTAATGGGAACAAATTGAGTTAAGTTCGCAATTATAAGTAATGAGGGAAGAATAGGGGGTTGCTTAAACTTAACTACAGTGGAAGCTTCCCTACCTGGAAATACAACATTGAGGTTCAAGCTCTAGAAGACATTCACGAGCTATTCAATCCACAAAATGTGTGGTAATAAGTTGCTACTTGAGATCCAAATCCAAAGGTTGAATTTAAGAAGGAAACATGCAGTAATGTAAAAGGTCCAGAAGTGGCCATTAGAAAACCAAGCAATGACAAAGTTTGAGCCTGCAACGGTAAAGTTTAGCCATGTGTTGGCAGACTAGCATATGATGGCAAACTAGCAGCGATAGTTTGGACCGGTGGGGTGCAGTTACGATGATGGAGAAGGTCAATAAATCTACAGCAATTTAAGGTTGGCTTCCCATGGTAAGGGTGATGACCTTACCAAGAGTAAAAGTTCATGACATTTGAGTATTGCCACCAGCAACACTAGATGACTAGTCTACTTCAAAGTAGGTAAGAATAAGATCCCAAAACAACGCTTGCCTCAAAACGAGCCCATGGTTAGTAGTGCCTATCAAATAGTGAACAATACGCTTCTTAAGAGCAAGGTAAGAAGTGCGAGGAGCACACATAAATTAAGGGACCAGAGAAAGCACCCAGAGACTGCTGGCTCTATAGCGCGTGCGGGAAGGGGCTCCTTGAGGCTCAACTGGCTTTTCTTTCCCCATGGTCGCATCGCCTTTCATACAATGGTCATCTCGTGGCTAAATCTGGTAGGATGGAATAACATTTCAATTTTGTGGAGTCACCATAACATTTTTAAAGGAATAAATCTAGAATTCTATACGAAATACCTCATTCCTTATTTTAACTAAATCATTTAAATCGATGGAACAACCGAGGGACATAGCATTTGACTTCAAGAAGAACAATAGTTTTTTTTTTCTATAGTATTATAACTCCCTAGGTTCCAAATGGAGATCACAAAAATGAATCCTTGGCTAAGAAGCATGAGAATGGATTCGAGGGTGAAGGTATGATCCAATGAATGGCGAACACCACCATTTGACCGGCTGTTTTAATAGAATTTTTATTAGAATAGAATGTATTCAAACTTCTATTTTCTAGTTCCATGCAAGAGGTAATATTCATCAATTAGTCCAATTTAGTGAGGCATCTAGTAGCAAAGGAATTTTTGGTGTCCACTTATTTAGCAAATCATCTTAAAATAATTGAAATGTATAAGAAAGCAATAAATTTTGGTAGTCACTTCACTATGAACACTTTTTTATTTTATGAATGGAAAAATAAGCATCATACTTTGAGTCATAAAGGATAAAAGAAGAACATGATGAGAAGGAAAAAAATTAAAGAAAATGATAAATAAATTATTCTCTTTAGTTTATGGGTCAGGCCTGAGGGTATATCTCAGTCTGAGTAGACTAGCAAACCAATAGTTGTTATTTCCATCCTCCTAACTACATGGCCAGGCCTGAGGGTATATCTCGGTTTAAATAGACCGTCAAATGAATAGTTGTTATTTCCTTTTCTCCCAACTGCATCAGGGTAGGTTCAAGCTAGTCCTTTTTGAAAAGAATAGCTTTTCTAAAGAGTTTTGAGCAAAGAATTTGTTAAAGTTTTGTTTCTACTAAGTCTTGAGAGGTTTTGTGCAAGGGAAGAGTGAAATGGAGTTTTACTAGATGGATGAGAAATGTGGTGAAAGAAAGAATAAAGTAGAGTTTCACTAGGGAGTCTAAGCTCACCCTCCTTTTCCACCTCCCAAAATGGGGAGTGTGTGCCTCTATTTGCAATGCTAGTCAGGTGACAATCCTAAGAAAAAAATTACTCAAGAATAAAAATCAAAATCATGTTTATTTTCATATCCTATAAAATGGGGTAGAATTGAATTGATTAGCATGCTCAAATTAGTTCGATTGCAACAATGGTAGCCATTAAGGGGCGAAAACCTGCCACTAGGTCCTAGCAGCAGCTTCATTCATGTTGACAATTCCCTTTTCTACTTTAAGAGAATAGTTTGTGAAAGTTTTATCATGAGACAATGTTTCACCTGACTTGTTACTATCTCAACCACTCTTTCTTGAAGCGTCGATTTCAAATCCCCATGCTAACAAATCGCACAAAACTAGGATTTTTGTTCTATATGTAATTATGTTAGAAACTGTTGGGTTTTAATGCTTTCAAAACTATTTAGAAAACTTTTTTGCACTAGAGAATAGCCAATTATTAGGAATCTAATGATAGTGTTGCTTTTGACTTGGTGGGCATGGTAATTATCATTGCCGAGTGGCAATGCACTAGACATATAATTATGCAATTAGTCCAGAATCCCACGGGCATCAACTTGGTTTTTCCGGGAGCCCCCAATTTGATTGAGGTCATTAGGGTGAAGGGGAATGTATACAAATGTCATGCAAGATATATGCAAATGTAGGAATGAATACAAGGGGACTTTCAGGGAGTAAGCCTCGCCCAAAGAACACAAGTCCCATTCAAGGAAAAGTAGTTGAAAATTTTGGACTCTTACTAAGGAAGAGGGTTTTAAAAGGTTTAGGGTCCCTGTCTCGCCCTGGCTATCAAAAATCATATAGACAAGATCAAGATAAGAGTAAAATCATTTTAAGGTTTAGCAGTCTCACACCAAGATAACCATTTTGCGGCTTGATGATCTGACACTAATAAAATCATTTTGAGGTTTGATATTCTTATACCAATAAAATTTTGAGGGTTGATGATCTCACAATGATTTAAAAAAAAAAATTTGAGGCTTGATGTTCTCACACCAATAAAAAAATTAAGGCATGATAGTCTTATACCGATTAAAAAAAAAAAAAAAAAACTTGCACTTTGATGGTCTCGCATCTATAAAAATTTAAGGCTTGACGGCCTGGCACCAATGGAAAATTTGAGCCTTGAAGGTCTCCACTTATTTTTAAAAATTTGAGCTTGAAGGTCCCTACCTGTTTTAAAAAATCGATGCTTAACAGTCTTAGTCATTTTAAAAATCAAGGCTTGAAGATATCTATCGATTTTAAGAAATTGAGGCTTGAGAATCTCCACTATTTTAAGAATGAAGATCTCCATGTATTTTAAGAAATCATGGCTTGAAGGTCTCCATCTACTTTAAAAATTAAAGCTTGAAGTTCTCTACCTGTTTTAAAATTGTGACTCAAAGATCTCCACCTGTTTTAAAATTATGGAAAGAGTTTTTCTTGAAAAAGAACTTTGATAGCATAAATAAAATTGAAAGAATGTTTGTTATTTTTGCATGATTGTAGGCCCTAGTTTGATGCATATGTTAGACATTACGTCCACCCGGGCAAACAAATCATCCCTCTTTTAATTTTTGAGATCGAGTTGCCAGTGGTGGTGTTGTGATTTTCCCGCAAGCGTACGGTTTTATCGCTGTAACAATTACAGGTATCGTCCTCAGGGATGGTTGTAAAATTAGATTAAAACTTCTAATCTAGTTTAAAACTAGAGGCTAATTTTGTCCAACTCAAAGGTTGAATAATTCCACAAATTAATGGACCAATTCAACAAAATCAAATCTTGAAATTCTAAGCGACAATTTGCAAAACGAAGGGTAAACTGTGACAAGTTTGAGCCAGCAACACCTGGCCGCAATTATTTATTTTTTTTAATACCAATAACCATTTCCATTGATGCAGACCAAAGTGAAGAAGTAGATTAAAGCAAGACCTCGACTCCAGCATGTCGACCACCCTCAACTCTTGAGATTTCACACAACCCTTGTACAGTCAACTCGGAGTTGATAAATTCAAACCAAATAACATGAATTCGAAGGCTAGAATGTGAATCTAAAAATCGAAGTTGAAAACAAGAAAGCAAATTAAACCCCAGAATTCGAACTCAGATGCATCAAAACTGAAAGTGACTCTAACTAAAATCTAAACAAAACCTAAACTCCATCTATATTCTCTACTGCTCTGCTTCGACGTCCATTAAAGCCCCTTAAAGAACCTATTCGTTGCCCCCACATAATTGCCCCTTTGAATGCTTGAAACCGCTAAATTGATGATGATACTGGAAGGCAACGGATGGGCATGGTAATGGAAGCATTAGAGATGATGATTGAAGGAGGAAACGGCTAGGCAAGAAGAAGGACCGCCATGCTTTTGTTCTCGGTTTCTCTGGGTAGTGCAGGAAGAGAAGAAGACGAGGGGTTGAGAGGGGGAGGGGAAAAAGAAGACCAAGTCATGTGCCATGCATGTGGTCACTTAAGTGAGAAAACAGGCTGGGGAATGAGTTTGGCTTTGGCGGGCCGTGGAAGAACTAAAACCGAAGCCCAAGCATTAAAAAAAAAAAAAAAAACCAAGGAAAGAGGGCAGCAATCTGGGTTGTGTCTGGCACAGATTGGGCCAAGCCCATGTCAAGAGGAGGGGGCAATGGGCCGGTCTGGAACGGAAAGAAAGAGGTAAAAAGAAAAGAGGGAGGTAGACCGACCTTGGACACGTTGGGCCGTGCAAGGAAAAGGGAAAGTAATGAGAACATGGGCCATGGTTTGGAGGGAAGAATGTTTGGGCCAGCCTGGTGAGAAGGCAAACAGCTGGCCCAAACGGGAAAAGAAGAGAAGAAGGGCACGCTGGGTCGGTGGGCTCCATTAGGCTGGATTTTCCTTTTCTTGTTTCATGCTTTCTTCAATCCAATCTAAGCCATGCACTTGTTGCTTATTTTTCCAAATTTTTCAAATCCTACAAAATAAACATAAACATTATTAAAAATCTAATTTAACAATTTATTAAGAGCAAATATTAGGCCATAAAAGGGTATAAATATCAAAATTTTGGATTAAACAAACACCCCCACATCTAAGTTTTGCTCATCCTCGGGTAAACCAAAACTAAAAATCCTAGAAAAAGAAAAGAAAACAAAATCCTAACCCACTTTCGTGGAAATCACGATTGCACTTAGCACGTGCAACAAGCCCTTTACACCCCTAGGTTACCCCTGGTGGACAAGTAAGGTCTCGTGAGGGTTTACAAAAGATATACCCACAAAATCTATTAAAAAAAACATAAATAGAAACTTGAAAATCTTTTTGTGTTTTGTTTTGCTTTTAAAAAGTAATATGTACAAAACAAGGGAAAGATATGCACATTTGAATCAACTAAATCACCCTTGTAGCAAAGATGTTGGCCTGCATATAAACATATTCTACACATCAAGACTCTGTATCCCAAGAATGACATCAAAGCACTAACTTTTAACCCAATTGCACATCGAAAGTTTGAATCCATCCCAATGCTTGTGTGCATGTGTATCATCATCCTACGGCTCAGGTTTACCAAGAGCAAACACAATCTCACAGAACTGACATAAACTACAGTATTGATTTATTAACATTGGAAGCAAGCATTCCCAGTAGCAACATTGCCTCAAAGGGTAACACCCAGCAGTGCATGCCTCAAAGGGTTACTTATCATTCCAAATTTTACTTCATTTCCTTTCCATCTTTTTCTTCTTTCTTCTTTTTTTTCATTCTTTTTTTTTATAAAATTCAAAATTCTGTCAAAGACAACTGGGAGAGCCGATAATAGAAAACTAAAACCTTAAGACAATAAGGAGGATATAAATAGGGATTGGATTACACAGTGATAATGAACAAATAGGATTAGAATTAGAGCCAAAAATGACACACCGAGGACAGAGGCCTAACATGCACATCATGCTTACGTACAGGCTAATAATCTAAGCACAGGGGATTTAAACTAATCAGAATAGTACTAAACTTCCCAAAATAAAACAAAAATCTTTTTTTTAAAAAATAAAACAGATTCAGAAGCAGCAGTGAGTAAGCAATCAGCAGTCGAGTACAAGTCATCAAACTTAAAAGCATCATACTTAGGCTGATCATTCATAAGAAAGGACTCATACTCAATAGCAAACACATCATCACAAGCATCTTCAAGTATAGAATCCTCTACCCAGTGAAGAGTAGAGAACTCCATATCATCAAAACCAGAGGGCTGCCTTTGCAGATTAAAAATGTTAAGCTCTAAGGTTATGTTACCAAAAGACAGTCTCATCAAGCCATTCCTGCAATTAATGAGGGCATTGGCGGTCAGTGGCCAAGAAAGGACGCCCTAGAATCACAGGGACTTGACTAGCTAAGTTAGACACCATCTCAGTCTGAATCACAACAAAGTCCACAGGGTAAATGATTTCACCCCCTCGGATCAGCACATCCTCAACTATCCTCCTAGGCAATCTGGTCGACCTATCAGCTAATTGAATAAGCATCTTAGTAGGCTTAAGCTCACCTAACCCTAGCCTCTCATACGCGGTGAAGGGAATCAAGTTAACACTAGCCCCTAAATCAAGCAAAGCTCTATGAATGAGCTGGTCTCCTATAACTATAGAAATAGTAGGACAACCGAGGTCCTTATATTTCATTGGGATCTGATGAGATAGAATAGAACTAGCACTAGAGGCTAAGAAAGCCTTCCTAGGGACATTGGTAGCTCTCTTGGTTATGCACAGATCCTTTAAAAACCTAGCATATGGAGGCATCTGCTGAATAGCATCGAGTAAAGGAATGTTGATCTTGACTTGAGAGAGGGTCTTTCTCATCATCTCGACATGGGCTTGGTCTTTTTTCTTAAGCGTATGGGAAAAAGGAAGCAAAGGCATATGGATTTTCTCAGATGAAGAACGAGAAGGAGAAGAAGAAGAAAGACTCTTAGAAGGAGAAGGGTCAACTGACTCAGGGAAGTCTTTCTTTTTAAGCTCCTCTTTTGTAGACGGTGACTCAGGAAGATGGTGAGAATCAGAATTATTGGGGACACCATCAGTAGCATCCCCTGACTCACTGGATGAGCCAGTCTCTGGAGGTAAAGAAGAAGAAGAATTCTCGAAGAATTGGTGAGGATACCTGTAGGGCTCATTAGGACTTCTAACCTGGTTATCAATCTCTCAACCAGAATGAAGAGATATCACTACATTCACTTTCCTTGCAGGCTCACTAGGGTTACCTGAAGAAGAAGATGCGTGACCCATAGGGTTCACCTCAGGCTGACTTAGAAAAGTACATGGCTCCCTAGAAAATGATGCTAATTAGGAAAACTATTCAGTCATCATTCTCATCATTCTTTCCATGTTAGTATTAATCATTCTCTCCACATTATTATTAATTCTCCTCTCCATTTTATCAACATCACTATAACCAGGAGGAGATTGAACTTAAGCTACAGGAGGCGGAGGTCTAGGTGCATTAGGTACACTTGGAAAAATCGGTCTCTAAAAGGAACTAGAAGGGTGAGAGATGGGCTGGGAGTTAGGAACCGTAACATTTGGTCCATTACTCCAAGAGAAGTTAGGGTGATTTCTCCACCTTGGATTGTAAAAAGGAGAGAAAGGGTCGTTCTTAGGTCTCTGAAAGGCCATACTCACTTGCTCTTAACCAGTTGCTAGCTGGTGAGCAAAGCAGGGATAAGCACTCAATGAATGATCTAAGGCCTGGCAATGAGTGCAAGGCACTGAAGAAGTCTGGGATAACTGAGTCATTTGTGGAGTCAATTCTTTTATCATGTTTTCTAAAGCAGCAATCTTAGACTCTAAGTGACTCACATCAGAGACAGAATGTAAACCACCTCTTGTAATCCTAGCACTTAAACTATCATCCCGAGTAGTTTTCCACTGCATAGTTTTCTCAGCTAAGTCCTCTAAAAATTCCTAAGCATCTGTGGTGCTCTTAGAAAGAAAGCCACTCTAACACATAGATTCTACCATGGTTCTAGTCTGTTGGTCAAATCCTTCATAAACAATCTGGCACAAACGTGCCTCGTCCAGACCATGATAGGGACACTGGGCTAGCAAATTCTTGAACCTATCAAAATATTTCCAAAATGATTCCCTATCTAGTTACACAAATCAATTGATTTCATTCCTTAGCTTAACAGTCTCGACATTAGGAAAATATTTTCTTAAGAATAATTTCACAAAATCACTCCAGGAAGTTACAGAACTAGTAGCCAAGCTATACATCCAACGTTTAGCAGAATCTTTCAAAGCAAAAGGAATTAATTTCATGCGCACAACATCTATGGGAATATTAGAAAAATACATCATAGAGCAGACTTCTTCAAATTCCCTCAAAAACAAATAAACATCCTCTAAGCCAGTGAATTTAGGGAGCATTTGGGTATAGTGAGGTCTTAATTCGAAGGTCACATTGGGTCCAAGGTCAGGTATGGTGAAGCAAGATGGCAAAGCAGTCCTAGGAGGGTAGAAAATCTCACTCAAAGATCTTTCTTGTGCCATTTCTTCTAATTCAAGCTCGGGTTCAGATTTGGGTTCTAGGTCAGGGTCGGGTTCACTTCTAACAAGTCTATGATTTTCAGGATGTCTAACTTAACCAGTCATATAAATCCAACACCTTCACCCAAGGTTCTATTTTTAATTTTTTAAAATTTTTTTTATCTTTTTATTATTATTATTATTTTAATCACAAAATAACAAAATGAATGATAAAACTAAAAACACTATTAAAACAAAAAATAAACAAAACTGAAAACAAAAGCACAAACACAAAGAAACTACAAGAAAATAAGAAATAAGACTGCACCTAAACACCTTAATTCAAAATTAAAATAGACAATAAAACTTCTAAAATCAGATCTAAATATACAGAAAAGTCCACACATCATAAAGGACATAAATATAATTTTTCCCAAATTTTTTCTGTCCTTGAATAGTGCAAAAAAATGCAAATAGAATATTAATTCTAAACTTCATAGAAAAATCTAAACAGTCACAAAAATTCCAGAAAAATTCACACACAATCTAGAAATTATGCTGAACCTAGGAAAAATATTAGCACAGTAGAAATCACACTACAATAGGTCCAGAAAATTCAACTAGAATGTAGAAATTGGTGAAAAGTCTACACTGCAAATATTTCCGGATCAGTTCAACCTTGAATTTTTCACTGCACGTAAACCAAATTGATTAGTATTGTTTTGTTAAAACCATCTAAAAATTAAAATTAAACTAATCCTGACACAAACAAAAATCGAAATCAAAATATAAACTAAATTCAAAAATAAAACTAAACTAAACTATTAATACAAAAATTACGATTCAACTAAAACTAAAAATGAAAACGACTCGATTTGACTACGAATCACTGTAACCAAATTTCACAATGCCATCTCTGGCAACGGCGCCAAAAACATATTGTGATTTTTCCGCAAGTATACGGTTTTATCGCGGTAACAATTACAGGTAACGTCCTCAGAGATGGTTGCAAAATTAGATAAAAAATTCTAATCTAGTTTAAAACTAGAGGCTAATTTTGTCTAACTCAAAGGTTGAATAATTCTACAAATTAATGGACCAAATTAAACAAAATCAAATCTTGAAATTCTAAATGAAAATTTGCAAAACGAACACTAAACTGTGACAAGTTTGAGTTGCCAACACCTGGCCACAATTATTCATTTTTTTTTTAATACCAATAACCATTTCCATTGACGCTGACCAAAGTGAAGACGTAGATTAAAGCAAGACCTCAATTCCAGCATGTCGACCACCCTCAATTCGAATCCAACTCTTGAGATTTCACACAACCCTTGTAGATTGAACTCGGAGTTGATAAATTCAAACCAAATATCATGAATTCGAAGGCTAAAATGTAAATCTAAAAATCAAAGTCGAAAATAAGAAAGCAAATTAAACCCCAGAATTCGAACTCAGATGCATTAAAACTGAAAGTGACTCTAACTAAAACCTAAACAAAACCTAAACTCCATCTATATTCTCTACTGCTCTGTTTCGACATCCATTAAAGCCCCTTGAAGAACCTGTTCGTTGCCCCCACATAATTGCCCCTTTGAATGCTTGAAACTGCTAAATTGATGATGATACTGGAAGGCAACAGATGGGCATGGTAATGGAAGCATTAGCGATGATGATTGAAGGAGGAAACGGCTAGGTAAGAAGAAGGACCGCCATGCTTTTGTTCTCGGTTTCTCTGGGTTGCGCAGGAAGAGAAGAAAACGAGGGGTTAAGAGGGGGAGGGGAAAAAGAAGACCAAGTCATGTGCCATGCATGTGGTCACTTAAGTGAGAAAACGAGCTGGGGAATGAGTTTGGCTTCGGCGGGCCGTGGAAGAACTGAAACCGAAGCCTAAGCATTAAAAAAAAAAAGGAAAGAAGGCAGCAATCTAGGTCATGTCTGGTACAGATTGGGCCAAGCCCATGTGAAGAGGAGGGGACAATGGGCTGGTCTGGAAGGGAAAGAAAGAGGAAAAAAGAAAAGAGGGTGGCAGACCCAGCTTGGACGCGCTGGGCCGGTGCAAGGAAAAGGGAAAGGAATGAGAAGATGGGCCATGGTCTGGAGGGAAGAACGTTTGGGCCAGCCTGGTGAGAAGGCGAACAGCAGGCCCAAATGGGAAAAGAAGAGAAGAAAGGCACACTGGGCCGGTCTTGTGAGCTGGGCCGGTCTTGTGAGCTGGGCCAGTGGGCTCCATTAGGCCTGGTTTTCCTTTTCTTGTTTCATGCTTTCTTCAATCCGATCTAAGCCATGCACTTGTTGCTTATTTTTCCAAATTTTTCAAATCCTACAAAATAAACATAAACATTATTAAAAATCTAATTTAACAATTTATTAAGAGCAAATATTAGGCCATAAAAGGGTATAAATATCAAAATTTTGGATTAAACAAACACCCCCACACCTAAGTTTTGTTCATCCTCGGGTAAACCAAAACTAAAAATCCTAGAAAAAGAAAACAAAACAAAATCCTAACCCACTTTCGTGGAAATCACGATTGCACTTAGCACGTGCAACAAGCCCTTTACACCCCTAGGTTACCCCTGGTGGACAAGTAAGGTCTCGTGAGGGTTTACAAAAGATATACCCACAAAATCTATTAAAAAAAACATAGCTAGAAACTTGAAAATCTTTTTGTGTTTTGTTTTGCTTTTTAAAAGTAATATGCACAAAACAAGGGAAAGATATGCACATTTGAATCAACTAAATCACCCTTGTAGCAAAGATGTTGGCCTGCATATGAACATATTCTACACATCAAGACTCTGTATCCCAAGAATGACATCAAAGCACTAACTTTTCACCCAGTTGCACTTCGAAAGTTTGAATCCATCTCAGTGCTTGTGTGCATGTGTATCATCATCCTAGGGCTCAGGTTCTCAATCCCATGGAACTGACACAAACTACAGTATTGATTTATTAACATTGCAAGCAAGCATTCCCAGTAGCAATATTGCCTCAAAGGGTAACACCCAGTAGTGCATACCTCAAAGGGTTACTTATCATTCCAAATTTTACTTCATTTCCTTTCCGTCTTTTTCTTCTTTCTTTTTTTTTTTCATTCTTTTTTAATTTATAAAATTCAAAATTGCGTCAAAAACAAGTGGGAGAGCCGATAATGGAAAACTAAAACCTTAAGACAATAAGGAGGATATAAATAGGGATTGGATTACACAGTGATAATGAACAAATAAGATTAGGATTAGAGCCAAAAATGACACACCGAGGACAGAGACCTAACATGCACATTATGCTTACGTACAAGCTAATAATCCAAGCACAGGGGAGTTAAACTAATCAGAATAGTACTAAACTTCCCAAAATAAAACAAAAATCTTTTTTTTTTTCAAAATAAAACAGATTCAAAAGCAGCAGTGAGCAAGCAATCAGCAGTCGAGTACAAGTTATCAAACTTAAAAGCATCATACTTAGGCTCATCATTCACAAGAAAGGGCTCATACTCAATAGCAAACACATCATCACAAGCATCTTCAAGTATGGAATCCTCTACCCAGCGAAGAGTAGAGAACTCCATATCATCAAAACCAGAGGGCTGCCTTTGCAGATTAAAAATGTTAAGCTCTAAGGTCATGTTACCAAAAGACAGTCTCATCACGCCATTCCTGCAATTAATGAGGGCATTGATAGTGGCCAAGAAAGGATGCCCTAGAATCACAGGGACTTGACTAGCTAAGTTAGACACCGTCTCAGTCTCAATCACAACAAAGTCCACAGGGTAAATGAATTCACCCACTCGGATCAGCACATCCGCAACTATCCCCCTAGGCAATCTGGTCAACTTACCAGCTAATTTAATAACCATCTTAGTAGGCTTAAGCTCACCTAACCCTAGCCTCTCATACTCAGGGAAGGGAATCAAGTTAATGCTGGCCCCTAAATCAAGCAAAGCTCTATGAATGAGCTGGTCTCCTATAACTATAGAAATAGTAGGACAACTGAGGTCCTTATATTTCATTGGGATCTGATGAGATAGAATAGAACTAGCACTAGAGGCTAAAAAAGCCTACCTAGGGACATTAGTAGCTCTCTTGGTTATGCACAGATCCTTTAAAAACCTAGCATATGGAGGCATCTACTGAATAGCATCGAGTAAAGGAATGTTGATCTTGACCTGAGAGAAGGTCTCTCTCATCTTCTCAACATGGGCTTGGTCTTTCTTCTTAAGCCTAAGGGAAAGAGGAAGCAAAGGCATGTGGACTTTCTCAGATGAAGAACGATAAGAAGAAGAAGAAAGACTCTTAGAAGAAGAAGGGTCAACTGACTCAGAGAAGTCTTTCTTTTTAAGCTCCTCTTTTGTAGACGGTGACTCAGGAAGATGGTGAGAATCAGAATTATTGGGGGCACCATTAGTAGCATCCCTTGATTCACTGGATGAGCCAGTCTCTGGAGGTAAAGAAGAAGAAGAATTCTCGAATAATTGGTGAGGATACCTGTAGGGCTCATTAGGACTTCTAACCTGGTTATCAATCTCTCGACCAGAACGGAGAGATATTACTGTATTCACTTTCCTTGCAGGCTCACTAGGGTTACCTGAAGAAGAAGATGCATGACCCTTAGGGTTCATCTCAGGCTGACTTGGAAAAGCACCTGGCTCTCTAGAAAATGATGCTAATTGGAAAAACTATTCAGTCATCAATCTCATCATTCTTTCCATGTTAGTATTAATCATTCTCTCCACATTATTATTAATTCACCTCTCCATTTTATCAATATTACTACAAACAGGAGGAGATTGAATTTAAGCTATAGGAGGTGGAGGTCTAGGTACATTTGGTACACTTGAAAAATCAGTCTCTGAAAGGAACTAGAAGAGTGAGAGATGGGCTGGGAGTTAGGAACCGCAACATTTGGTCCATTACTCCAAGAGAAGTTAGGGTGATTTCTCCACCTTGGATTGTAAAAAGGAGAGAAAGGATCGTTCTTAGGTCTCTGGAAGGCCATACTGGCTTGTTCTTGCCCAGTTGTTAACTGGTGAGCAAAATAGGGACAAGCACTCAATGAATGATCTAAGGCCTGACAATGAGAGCAATGCACTGAAGAAGTCTGGGATAACTGAGTCATTTGTGGAGTCAATTCTTTTATCATGTTTTCTAAAGCAGCAATCTTAGACTCTAAGTGACTCACATCAGAGACAGAATGTAACCCACCCTTTGCAATCCTAGAAGTTAAACTATCATCCCGAGTGGTTTTCCACTGTATAGCTTTCTCAGCTAAGTCTTCTAAAAATTCCCAAGCATCTGTGGCGCTCTTAGAAAGAAAGCCACCCTGACACATAGATTCTACCATGTCCTAGCCTATTAGTCAAGTCCTTCATAAATTCTCTGGCACAAACGTGCCTGGTCCAGACCATGATAGGGACACTGGGCCAGCAAATTCTTGAACCTATCAAAATATTTCCAAAATAATTCCCTATCTAGTTGCACAAATTGATTGATTTCATTTCTTAGCTTAACAGTCTTGGTATTAGGAAAATATTTTCTTAAGTATAATTTCACAAAATCACTCCAGAAAGTTACAGAATTAGCAGCCAAGCCATACATCCATCGTTTAGCAGAATCTTTCAATGCAAAAGGAATTAATTTCATGTGCACAACATCAATGGGAATATTAGAAAAATGCATCATAGAGCAGACTTCTTCAAATTTCCTCAAAAACAGATAAACATCCTCTAAGCCAGTGAACTCAGGGAGCATTTGGGTATAGTGATGTCTTAATTCGAAGGTCACATTGGGTCCGAGATCAGGTATAGTGAAGCAAGATGGCCAAGCAGTTCTAGGAGGGTAGAAAATCTCACTCAAAGGTCTTTCTTGTGCCATTTCTTCTAATTCAAGCTTGGATTCCGATTCGGATTCTAAGTCAGGGTCGGGTCTACTTCTAACAAGTCTATGATTTTCAGGATGTCTAACCTAACCAGTCATATAAATCCAACACCCTCACCCAATGATCTATTTTTAAATTTTTTTAAATTTTTTTATTTTTTATTATTATTATTATTATTTTAATCACAAACAACAAAATGAATGATAAAACTAAAAACGCTATTAAAACAGAAAATAAACAAAACAGAAAACAAAAGCACAAATACGAAGAAACTACAAGAAAATAAGAAATAAGACTGTACCTAAACACCCTAATTCTAAATTAAAATAGAAAATAGAACTCCTAAAATCAGATCTAAATATACAGAAAAGTCCACAAAATCACAAAGGACATAAATATAATTTTTCTCAAATTTTTTCTGTCCTTGAATAGTGCAGAAAAATGCAAATAGAATATTAATTCCAAACTTCACAGAAAAATCTAAACAGTCACAAAAATTCCAGAAAACTTCACACACAATCTAGAAGTTATGCTGAATCTAGAAAAAATATTGGCACAGCAGAAATCACACTACAATAGGTCCAGAAAATTCAACCAGAATGCAGAAATTGGAGAAAAGTCTGCACTGTAAATATTTCCGGATCAATTCAACCTTGAATTTTTCACTGCACGTAAACCAAACTGATTAGTATTATTTTGTTAAAACCATCTAAAAATTAAAATTAAACTAATCCTAACACAAACAAAAATCGAAATCAAAATATAAGCTAAATTCAAAAATAAAACTAAACTAAACTATTAATACAAAAATTACGACTCAACTAAAACTAAAAATGAAAATGACTCGATTGGCTACGAATCACTGTAACCAAATTTCACAATGCCATCTCCGGCAACGGCGCCAAAAACTTATTGTGATTCTTCCGCAAGCGTACGGTTTTATCGCCGTAACAATTACTGGTAATGTTCTCAGGGATGGTTGTGAAATTAGATTAAAAATTCTAATCTAGTTTAAAACTATAGGCTAATTTTGTCTAACTCAAAGGTTGAATAATTCTACAAATTAATGGACCAATTAAGCAAAATCAAATCTTGAAATTCTAGGCGACAATTTGCAAAAGGAATACTAAACTGTGACAAGTTTGAGTCACCAACACCTGACCGCAATTATTTATTTTTTTTAAATACCAATAACCATTTCCATTGATGAAGACCAAAGTGAAGAAGCAGATCAAAGCAAGAGCTCGATTCCAGCATGTCGACCACCCTCAATTCGAATTCAACTCTTGAGATTTCACACAACCCTTGTAGATTCAACTCAGAGTTGATAAATTCAAACCAAATAACAAGAATTCGAAGGCTAAAATGTAAATCTAAAAATCGAAGTCGAAAACAAGAAAGCAAATTAAACCCCAGAATTCGAACTCAGATGCATTAAAACTATAAGTGACTCTAACTAAAACCTAAACAAAACCTAAACTCCATCCATATTCTCTACTGCTCTGCTTTGACGTCCATTAAAGCCCCTTGAAGCACTTGCTCGTTGCCCCCACATAATTGCCCCTTTGAATGCTTGAAACCGCTAAATTGATGATGATACTGGAAGGCAACGGATGGGCGTGGTAATGGAAGCATTAGCGATGATGATTGAAGGAGGAAACGGTTAGGTAAGAAGAAGGACCGCCATGCTTTTGTTCTCGGTTTCTCTGGGTTGATCAGGAAGAGAAGAAGACGAGGGGTTGAGAGGGGGAGGGGAAAAAGAAGACCAAGTCATGTGCCATGCATGAGGTCACTTAAGTGAGAAAAAAGGCCGTGGAAGAACTGAAACCGAAGCCTAAGCATTAAAAAAAAAAAAAAAAAAGGAAAGAGGGCAGCAACCTGGGTCGTGTCTGGTACAGATTGGGCCAAGCCCATGTGAAAAGGAGGGGGCAATAGGCCAGTCTGGAAGGGAAAGAAAGAGGTAAAAAGAAAAGAGGGAGGCAGACCGAGCTTGGACACGCTGGGCCGGTGCAAGGAAAAGGGAAAGGAATGAGAAGATGGGCCATGGTCTGGAGGGAAAAACGCTTGGGCCAGCCTGCTGAGAAGGCAAACAGCAGGCCCAAATGGGAAAAGAAGAGAAAAAGGGCACGCTGGGCCGGTCTTGTGAGCTGGGCCGGTCTTGTGAGCTAGGCCGGTGGGCTCTATTAGGCCTAGTTTTCCTTTTCTTGTTTCTTGCTTTCTTCAATTCGATCTAAGCCATGCACTTGTTGCTTATTTTTCTAAATTTTTCAAATCCTACAAAATAAACTAAAACATTATTAAAAATCTAATTTAACAATTTATTGAGAGCAAATATTAGAACATGAAAGGGTATAAAATATCATAATTTTGGATTAAACAAATACGCCCACACCTAAGTTTTGCTCATCCTCGAGTAAACCAAAACTAAAATCCTAGAAAAAGAAAACAAAACAAGATCCTAACCCACTTTCGTAAAAATCACGGTTGTACTTAGCACGTGCAACAAGCCCTTTACACCCCTAGGTTACCCCTAGTGGACAAGTAAGGTCTTGTGGGGGTTTGCAGAAGATATACCCACAAAATCTATTAAAAAAAAAACATAAATAGAAACTTGAAAATCTTTTTGTGTTTTGTTTTGTTTTTAAAAAGTAATATGCACAAAATAGGAGAAAGATATGCACATTTGAATCAACTAAATCACCCTTGTAGCAAAGATGTTGGCTTGCATATAAACATATTCTATACATCAAGACTCCGTATCCCAAGAATGACATCAAAGCACTAACTTTTTACCCAATTGCACATCAAAAGTTTGAATCCATCCCAGTGCTTGTGTGCATGTGTAACATCATCCTAGGGCTCAGGTTTACTAAGATCAAACTCAATCCCACAGAACTGACACAAATTACAGTATTGATTTATTAACATTGGAAGCAAGCATTCCCAGTAGCAATATTGTCTCTAAGGAAACATCCAGTAGCGCATGCCTCAAAGGGTTACTTGTCATTCCAAATTATACTTCATTTCCTTTTTGTCTTTTTCTTCTTTCTTTTTTTTTTCATTCTTTTTTTTAATAAAATTCAAAATTGTGTCAAAAACAAGTGGGAGAGCTGATAATTGAAAACTAAAACCTTAAGACAATGAGGAAGATATAAATAGGGATTGGATTACGCAGTGATAATGAACAAATGGGATTAGAATTAGAGCCAAAAATGACACACCGAGGATAGAGACCCAACATGCACATCATGCTTACATACAGGCTAATAATCCAAGCATAGGGGATTTAAACTAATCAGAATAGTACTAAACTTCCCAAAATAAAACAAAAATCTTTTTTTTTTCAAAATAAAACAGATTCAGAAGTAGCAATGAGCAAGCAATCAGCAGTAGAATACAAGTCATCAAACTCAAAAGCATCATACTTAGGCTCATCATTCACAAGAAAGGACTCATACTCAATAGCAAACACATCATCACAAGTATCTTCAAGCATAGAATCCTCTGCCTAGTGAAGAGTAGAGAACTCCGTATCATCAAAACCAGAGGGCTGCCTTCGCAGATTAAAAATGTTAAGCTCTAAGGTCATGTTACCAAAAGACAGTCTCATCATGCCATTCCTGCAATTAATGAGGGCATTGGCAGTGGCCAAGAAAGGATGCCCTAGAATCACAGGGATTTGACTAGCTATGTTAGATACCGTCTCAGTCTCAATTGCAACAAAGTCCACAGGGTAAATAAATTCACCCACCCAGCTCAGCACATCCTCAACTATCCCCTTAGGCAATCTGGTCGACCTATCAGCTAATTGAATAACCATCTTAGTAGGCTTAAGCTCACCTAGCCCTAGCCTCTCATACTCAGTGTAGGGAATCAAGTTAACACTGGCTCCTAAATCAGGCAAAGCTCTATGAATGAGCTGGTCTCCTATAACTATAGAAATAGTAGGACAACCGAGGTCCTTATATTTCATTGGGATCTGATGAGATAGAATAGAACTAGCACTAGAGGATAAGAAAGCCTTCCTAGGGACATTGGTAGCTCTCTTGGTTATGCACAGATCCTTTAAAAACCTAGCATATGGGAGGCATCTGCTGAATAGCATCGAGTAAAGGAATGTCGATCTTGACTTGAGAGAAGGTCTCTCTCATCTTCTCAACATGGGCTTGGTCTTTCTTTTTAAGCCTATGGGAAAAAGGAAGCAAAGGCATATGGACTTTCTCAGATGAAGAATGAGAAGAACAAGAAGAAGAAGAAGAAAGATTCTTAGAAGGAGAAGGGTCAACTGACTCAGAGAAGTCTTTCTTTTTAAGCTCCTCTTTTGTAGACGGTGACTCAGGAAGATGGTGAGAATCAGAATCATTGGGGACACCATCAGTAGCATCCCCTGACTCACTGGATGAGCCAGTCTCTGGAGGTAAAGAAGAAGAAGAATTCTCAAAGAATTGGTGAGGATACCTGCATGGCTCATTAGGACTACTAACCTGGTTATCAATCTCTCGATCAGAACGGAGAGATATCACTGCATTCACTTTCCTTGCAGGCTCACTAGGGTTACCTGAAGAAGAAGATGCGTGACCCTTAGGGTTCACCTCAAGCTGACTTGGAAAAGTACCTGGCTCCCTAGAAAATGATGCTAATTGGGAAAACTGTTCAGTCATCATTCTCATCATTCTTTCCATGTTAGTATTAATCATTCTCTCCACATTATTATTAATTCTCCTCTCCATTTTATCAATATCACTATAACTAGGAGGAGATTGAACTTAAGCTACAGAAGGTGGAGGTCTAGGTGCATTAGGTACACTTGAAAAAATCGGTCTCTGAAAGGAACTAGAAGGGTGAGAGATGGGCTGGGAGTTAGGAACCGCAGTATTTAGTCCATTACTCCAAGAGAAGTTAGGGTAATTTCTCCACCTTGGATTGTAAAGAGGAGAGAAAGGGTTGTTCTTAGGTCTCTGGAAGGCCATACTCGCTTGTTCTTGCCCAGTTGCTAACTGGTGAGCAAAGTAGGGACAAGCACTCAATCAATAATCTAAGGCCTGAGAATGAGAGCAAGGCACTGAAGAAGTCTGGGATAACTGGGTCATTTGTGGAGTCAATTCTTTTATCATGTTTTCTAAAGCAGCAATCTTAGACTCTAAGTGACTCACATCAGAGACAGAATGTAACCCACCCCTTGCAATCCTAGAACTTAAACTATCATCCCGAGTGGTTTTTCACTGTATAGTTTTCTCAGCTAAGTCCTCCAAAAATTCTTAAGCATCTGTGGCGCTCTTAGAAAGAAAGCCACCCAGACACATAGATTCTACCATAGTCCTAGTCTGTTGGTCAAATCCTTCATAAATAATCTGGCACAAACATGCCTGGTCCAAACCATGATAGAGACACTGGGCCAGCAAATTCTTGAACCTATCAAAATATTTCCAAAATGATTCTCTATCTAGTTACACAAATTGATTGATTTCGTTCCTTAGCTGAACAGTCTTGGCATTAAGAAAATATTTTCTTAAGAATAATTTCACAAAATCACACCAAGAAGTTACAAAATTAGCAGCCAAGCCATACATCCAACGTTTAGCAGAATCTTTCAAAGCAAGAGGAATTAATTTCATGCGCACAACATCAATGGGAATATTAGGAAAATGCATCATAGAGCAGACTTCTTCAAATTCCCTCAAAAACAAATAAACATCCTCTAAACCAGTGAATTTAGGGAGCATTTTGGGCATAGTGAGGTCTTAATTCGAAGGTCACGTTGGGTCCAAGGTCAGGTATAGTGAAGTAAGATAGCAAAGCAGTCCTAGGAAGGTAGAAAATCTCACTCAAAGGTCTTTCTTGTGCCATTTCTTCTAATTCAAGTTTGGATTCAGATTCGGGTTCTAAGTCAGGGTCGGGTTCACTTCTAACCAGTCTATAATTTTCAGGATGTCTAACCTAACCAGTCATATAAATCCAACACCCTCACCCAAGGTTCTATTTTTAAATTTTTTTAAATTTTTTTATTTTTTTAATTATTATTATTTTAATCACAAAACAACAAAATGAATGATAAAACTAAAAACACTATTAAAACAGAAAATAAACAAAACTGAAAACGAAAGCACCCACGCAAAGAAACTACAAGAAAATAAGAAATAAGACTGCACCTAAACACCCTAATTCTAAATTAAAATAGAAAATAAAACTCCTAAAATCAGATCTAAATATACAAAAAAGTCCACACTATCACAAACGACATAAATATAATTTTTTCCAAATTTATTCTGTCCTTGAATAGTGCAGAAAAATGCAAATAGAATATTAATTCTAAACTTCGCAGAAAAATCTAAATAGTCACAAAAATTCCAGAAAAATTCACACACAATCTAGAAATTATGCTGAATTTAGGAAAAATTTAGCACATCAGAAATCACACTACAATAGGTCCAAAAAATTCAACCAGAATGCAGAAATTGGTGAAAAGTCTGCACTGTAAATATTTCCGGATGAGTTCAACCTTGAATTTTTCACTGCACGTAAACCAAACTAATTAGTATTGTTTTGTTAAAACCATCTAAAAATTAAAATTAAACTAATCCTGACACAAACAAAAATCGAAATCAAAATATAAACTAAATTCAAAAACTAAACTATTAATACAAAAATTATGACTCAACTAAAACAAAAAATGAAAACGACTCGATTGACTACGAATCACTGTAACCAAATTTCACAACGCCATCTCCGGCAACGGCGCCAAAAACTTATTGTGATTTTTCCGCAAGTGTACGGTTTTATCGCCGTAATAATTACGAGTAACGTCTTCAGGGGTGGTTGTGAAATTAGATTAAAAATTCTAATCTGGTTTAAAACTAGAGGCTAATTTTGTCTAATTCAAAGGTTGAATAATTCTACAAATTAATGGACCAAATTAAACAAAATCAAATCTTGAAATTCTGACCGCCAATTTGCAAAATGAATTCTAAACTGTGACAAGTTTGAGTTACCAACACCTGGCCGCAATTATTTATTTTTTTTAATACCAATAACCATTTCCATTGACGCAGACCAAAGTGAAGAGGCAGATCAAAGCAAGACCTCGATTCCAGCATGTTGACCACCCTCAATTCGAATCCAACTCTTGAGATTTCACAAAACCCTTGTAGATTCAACTCGGAGTTGATAAATTCAAACCAAATAACATGAATTTGAAGGCTAAAATGTAAATCTAAAAATCAAAGTCGAAAACAAGAAAGCAAATTAAACCCCAGAATTCGAACTCAGATACATTAAAACTGAAAGTGACTCTAACTAAAACCTAAACAAAACCTAAACTCCATCTATATTCTCTACTGTTTTGCTTCGATGTCCATTAAAGCCCCTTGAAGAACCTGTTCATTGCCCCCACATAATTGCCTCTTTGAATACTTGAAACCGCTAAATTGATGATGATACTGGAAGGCAACGGATGGGCGTGGTAATGGAAGCATTAAAGATGATGATTGAAAGAGGAAACGACTAGGCAAGAAGAAGGACCGCCATGCTTTTGTTCTCGATTTCTCTGGGTTACGCAAGAAGAGAAGAAGACGAGGGGTTGAGAGGGGGAGGGGAAAAAGAAGAGCAAGTCATGTGCAATGCATGTGGTCTCTTAAGTGAGAAAATGGGCTGGGGAATGAGTTTGGCTTTGGCGGGCCGTGGAAGAATTGTAACCGAAGCCTAAGCATAAAAAAAAAACAAGGAAAGAGGGCAGCAATCTGGGTCGTGTCTGGTACAGATTGGGCCAAGCCCATGCGAAGAGGAGGGGGCAATGAACCGGTCTGGAAGGGAAAGAAAGAGGTAAAAAGAAAAGAGGGAGGCAGACCGAGTTTGGACACGTTGGGCCGGTGCAAGGAAAAGGGAAAGGAATGAGAAGATGGGCCTTGGTCTGGAGGGAAGAACGTTTGGGCTAGCCTGGTGAGAAGACAAACAGTAGGCCCAAAAGGGAAAAGGAGATAAGAAGAGCACACTGGGCCGGTCTTGTGAGCTGGGCCGGTGGGCTCCAGTAGGCCTGACTTTCCTTTTCTTGTTTCTTGCTTTCTTCAATCCGATCAAAGCCATGCACTTATTGCTTTTTTTTTCAAATTTTTCAAATCCTACAAAATAAACATAAACATTATTAAAAATCTAATTTAACAATTTATTGAGAGCAAATATTAGACGATAAAAAGGGCATAAAATATCGTAATTTTGGATTGAACAAGCGTGAATATGATTGCCATTGGGTCAAGAGTTTAGGTGGCAACATGATTAGCCATGCTACATAGTCTGAACGGCATGATTTGACACCCTATGTTAGACATTAGGCCGTTCCGTCTGCCTCTAGGTGGTGAGAATCCTAAACGTCCTAACACGGCCTTTTTTCCTCATTTCACACACAACTCATCCACCCTCTCTCTAAAAATGCCATTGCTAGCTTCTTTAACCTCTCAAGGATCGCACTTTAACTCCAATCCAAGATGTAATTCCTCTTCTTGTTTGTTTTCGCATTATTGACTCAATCAATTGTTATCATATACTTCCTTCCACATTTAGGTAAATCTTATTTGTAACCCATATTTTTTAGAATTATTATTTAACCCAACACAACTTAAAAATTATTATCATTTGGCCTCCAAAACTACCAATATGAGGGGAATAAATAATGCTAAGTTTCTAGGGCGAGAGGGTCAAATAATAATCTGAAAAATGATGGATTGTAAATAATATTTAGCTAAATACGGAAGGGGTATATGATAATAATCATTTACTCAATTCTTAGCACTTTGAGTTGAAATTTTGAATTTCATGCGCTTTTTTTAGGATTTGAGGGTTTGGTTGCTTTGGTTGGGTAAGCCTCCATCTTTGTGGATTTGATGGGCAGATTTATGTGTTCAATATGTTTCTAGAGTGCAAAGAACTATTAGGAGTAAAAAGTAAACTTAGTTTTTGTTGGTTGGCTACTTTTGCAAGTTTTAATTTTTTATTCTACTGAATTTCAGCTGAAATGAGCTGTAATTTTGTTATGTAATTTTGCATGTTAAAGGAGGTTTGAACTTCAACCTTTTGACTTCTAGGCAATTTTTTGATGCTTTCTATGTAGATACGGCCAGCGAACCACCTTCCCCTCTCGTCGTTAAGACAACGATATGTTGCTTGTCGATGATTATGGGACTAGGTCTTGGACTGCTAATAGTTGTATTGATACCTCTAGCTTGCTGTAGCTAGAAGATAAGCACCTTCATGTTTCTACCATCAATCTGCAGGGCATGGAAAAGTCCTGTGGGGGAATCACTCTTTCTTTTTTTTTTAGGTTGACAATTCTTGAATTTTCTTGAAGTCGATATAATGATGTTGCCTCTTTTTTTTCCCTTTTAGAACCTTAACACAAGAAATGGACAAGAGTCTGAAAGACTTTAAGCACCT
Organism: Carnegiea gigantea; assembly: GCA_029747015.1. NCBI lineage: Eukaryota > Viridiplantae > Streptophyta > Magnoliopsida > Caryophyllales > Cactaceae > Carnegiea > Carnegiea gigantea. The sequence goes on from JAKOGI010000333.1 coordinate 221,013, forward strand.
TCATAAGAGGCCTCCTGATGTTTTAAGATGATAATGACGCATGCCAGCTTTCACCATGTCGTTAACATCTATGGAGCCTAGAAGGCAACCAATTGTTACCCCCTCAAGGTGTTTGATTAAGAGGTTTGGAAGATAACCAATAGCATTCACTCATCCTTCAGGGTGATGATCACGCCCACATATTTCTGTATGCTGATCAGGATTCCCTTCAGGTCGAAACCATTGAAGCATTACATAGGCTTCAAATTGGAAACGCAGAAGCATGTTCAGTTGTTCAAGCCTTTAGTCGAGATATGGCCTCTCAAGTCCAACTCCATCTAATACTCTATAATCAAGGAGGTCTTATGGGTGCTTTGGATGGTCCCTTCTATGAGCAGCCCTATCGCCTATTTATGGCGTATTTACTCGATTGCACAATTTTTGCTGAAAAGGGCAACTGGTACCATTTTAATCAGATAAAAAACTTAGAGGATGTTACTGCGGTGGCAACCTTGATTGGGGCATTACAACCTTTTCCATCCTTTTAAATTACATAAGCGTGGCCTGTAGGTGGGATGGGGAGAGCTTCCCTGAAATAACCTTAGGAGCCTTCTGGAAAAAGGTGATTGAGGTAGGCTTCACTTGGTTATTTTGTTTGTCTTTGAAGTCCTTTAGTCTTCCATTCTGATTGTTGTTTTATTTTTTGCAGCCTTGGTTTCTAGAGCACTTCATAGTCTCCAAAATCGTCCTACAAGTACTATCGTAGGCTTGTATGCATTAAGTGGAATGGGCTCTTACTTGTTTCAATTATACCCAATTTCTTTGCTATTATTAGGGGACATAGCTAATAACATCCTGCATCTAAACTTGCTTCTGTAACTTATAGTAAGATCTAAAGTCTTGTTATATTTAACCCCTTTAGAGAAAGGTCTACGATGTCAGAAGTTATGATGGAAGAGACATTTGGTTGTGAAGAGCCTAGCTAAGTCTTTAGTGCTAGTATGTATTAGGACTTCCATCCTCGTAAGGGCCAAGAGGGCCTTAATGCTTAGTAGAGGAGGCCAGGAGCTTTTTGCTAGCAGATCACCAAACCCAAAACTTTTTGCGCTCTTTGTAATCATTTTGCAAACTTTTGGGTTTTAAATGCTTTTAAAACTTTCAGAAGTTTTTTATGTGCCAACAAAACATTTTATTTGTAGATTGATTGGAAATCCAAGTATAACGTTGCTTTGCCGTCAGCGAGTTTGATAATTGTTATCACTAGGTGGCAATACACTACACATACAATCATGCGGTCAGTCTATAATCATGCAGACACCAATTTGGTACTTACAGTGCAACATGGCCTAGTGCGAATTAAATAATGTAGTCCCCCAACCATAACGCGATTCAGTACAACTCATTTAACAATGCTAATGTAGTCCAGAAAAGTGACGCACAGACATTTGGTAGCATGTTAGTGGAGTTTGTGAGCAATATATACTTGGATTGAGAGAAATAATCCAGTAGATGTTCGTACAACTCGAACCCCCCAAGGAAATAATGCAAGGCACCATTGTCTTTCATTAGAAACTAAATGGACAGTAAATGAATAAGACTAAAGAGAAGGGAGGAGGAGTTACCGGTAAAGATATGTCATCAATGTAAAGCAAAAGAACTAATAGTTGTGTGCCAAATTGGTAAAGAAACATAGAGGTATCTGTGATGCTATTTGTGAAGCCAAGAATCGAGAGGCAGTTACTAAACGTACGACACCAAGCACGAGTAGCTTGCTTGAGACATAAATAGATTTTCGAATTCTACACACATGGCAAGGAAGTCTCTGGCACAACAAAGGTCATCCTCGGTGGGATTGACTGATTGCTACGTGATTGCTAGACTTTTGCTTGAAGGACTCTAGGTTTGGATGAAGATAGTGCAAGGTAGAAGAAAACACCAAAGAAACCCGAGGTTACTACACGTGATCAAAGAGAGGGAACAGGGATTAGCAGACCCGCTCATCTGATACGATGTGAATATTCAAAATAATCAGGGGCCCTAGCTGCACTTGGAGCCTTGATGTTGTATTTATATTAATGAAGAGTACAAAAGATTGAAGTATTACCGTTACAGTCCATTAGTCTTGTATCTTGATGTGAGTGGCAACTGCCATATAATGCAATCGCCAAGCTTCCAATTGGTTAGAGACTGACAATTATTCGCAGCTGTTTATCTCTTTTTGTGCCACCTGTTTTGCTTTCAATCCTAAGTCCCTCGTCTCAAATAATGCGAAGAACCTTTCATACATTGCGCGATAACCCACGCAAAGTTATTGAGCTCTGATGCCTTTCGGACCAATGTGGCGAATAAAACGTTTATGTTGATGGTTGAAAACCCAAGGTCAAATTTTTGCTGTTGCATTCTATAGTCTGCTGATACAAAGTGTCAGGAATTTTATCAGTTTATTTGTCTGATATCTTTATGTTTGTCATTACGTGTCTCAAAATGCAAGTTCTACGCCACAAGAATTCGATTAAATAGATTTTCTCTCAAAGGAAATAAAGAGAAACCGCTAATCAATAAAGGCCAAAAGGTGCAAAGTTCCTGCGCAACTGGTGGGTTGGATTAGCAGAGGACATGATGATTTCCCCTTTTCTTCAATATGAGTGCGCCTTTTTCGTCTGTAATATAGGGGACCCCAATGCCCCATACCTTTTGTTGCTGAATCAAGGGGCCGTGTACTTTCACTCACCCTAACAATTGTTACTCCCAATCATCTAATCAATTATCCAAGTATAGTTTTGATCATCTACGCAGACATATGGAAATCCTTGTAAGATACTGCAATGAGCTAAGTTTAGACCCTGTCCACTTAAATCTGAGTTGTTTGATACTTTTGGCCCTAGAATTATACCGCATGTAAACCGATCTACGTATGTGAAAGTTGGATCCAAACTCCTCCCATTTTTTTCCCCCCTGAGGATTAAGCTGAATTTTAAACGGTTATCTTATTCAACTTTTAAATAGTATTATGCACTTTCTGTTTTGCTTTTACATGGTATATTTTAAGACAAAAATTACCCCAAAAAAAAAGACTCTAAATTCATTATGAACACAGACAGTAGTGCAACATTGCATGTCAGCCGCATTTAAATCAAGATTTTATTTTGCACACGGACGTGTTGAATCCTATATCATTTGTAAATAATAAGAATTGATTATACATAAATTTGAAAATTTTAAGAATGGATTAAAACATAAATTTGAAATTTTAAACATTCATATTTCATGACATCATATTCAAAACTGAGAATAAATTTGATAACAATTCCATCGTTTGCATATGGCCAAAGGTAAGATGAGCAAAGCTCATAGACAAAATGTACAAATAGAAATTTACCTTTTTGTTGCAGTCTAAACATAGATTACACTCGAATTTAGAGTCGCTTTGCATTATCGCGGAGACATTCATAATTGTGTCATCTGAATATGGAAGCGCATAATTAGGGATCAAGTTGGAGACGTAGTTCTACACCTAGTATTATTATTACTGTTTTTGGGGGGGGGGGGAGTGAGGATCAAACTACACCTAGTACTCTTATCCTAAACATGAAAATAAAAGCAAAATATTCTTGACGAAAATATCGAATTGCGATCAGATTATCATGTGAACAAATTCTAATATGAGGCGGTCTCACATAAATTTATTGTGGTGGATGAATGTGTGAGAGGCCTCTCGATATAGGTCATCATAAGACTATCTCACGTAAAAATTACTGATTCATGTGCTACAGAAATTTGCTTATGTGAGCCCCCCTGTCACTATTAACATCACCTTCCATCTTCGTTAGAAATGTGTATACTAGCACACCAAATTAACAATTCAAATAGACTTAGGAGAGAAAAACTAACCGATAAGGCTCAATTTGGATGCGCTACTTTGGAGGATAGCTGCCAGTAAGGTTGTTGATGAGGCTTTTGTGAGGCCAGGAAGGGGGGGGCTATAGAGAAGAACATTTTGTGGGAATGGCACAAACACTAGTGGTATTATTTTTTGGAGCATAAGATCTTCATATCTGAACTAAATGCCATTGAGCACGTTGTTGAGGAAACCGATACCAACAAAAAGATATCGGGGTTGATCTTAATTACTTGAAGGAAGACAGAAAGACTTGCTTGGGAAAAAAAAAAATCGCTATAAAAGCAACTGCTTCAGGTGTTCGATTCAGGAATGTCGGCATTTTTCAATTTTCATGTTTACCATAGGCTATAGAAGAGAGGAATTTGAATAATGAACTGTTCAAAGTAAGCACATGATCTTAATGATTGATCATACCAATGGGTAGTAATAAAGTTTGCTGCATCATAATTGAGAAAAATTAGCATTCTTCCCTCCCTTATATCTCAAAAATATGACGTTCTAAGCATTATATCTGTACATATACCTCCATTGTGCTACAGGACTTTAGAAGAACCCATCTTAAAAGTTAGCTCAAGGGTTGGGAGAACCCAAAACCTATATAAACCCCATATCAACCTCCCATATGATCGATGTAGGACTCAAGTCCCACACCTTGCAATTGAACCGTAACACATTGCACAAAAAAATAACATGTTGTTAGTACTACTATACTAGTTAGAGCAAGTTGGACACTTGACCAGCCCATTCTCATTACACTTGGGGCACCTACCAAATAACTTCCCTCCATTTTGTTGATCGCCTTTGAAGACCTTGCGACTTCCTTTGCACTGCGAGCATAGCGTAAATCGAACCCCTCCACACCAACCGCACTTCAGATTGGAGCCAGAAGCAAGCAATGGTATTCCTTTAAGCAAATTCTTCAATATTCCACGCTCGTTCAGCGCAACCACTTCATCGGCCCCTCCTATATGCCTTCCTTTGATGAAGAGCCTTGGTGGTATAATCCGGCCTCCGAGGATCTCCCACAGTTCGTCCCTGAACTCAAGGTGCATCGAAACATCCCTCTCAAAGTACACAACACGAAAACTCTCCAGGAGGAACTTAATGTTACGGCAATCCTCAAATGTTTTCCTAATCCCGCTTAGGCTTGTAGTGTACAGTATCACCTTGTCACTTCCTCCTGGTGGGCACTTCTCCTTGAACTCCGACAAGTCTTTAGTAACCTCTTTAGGGATTTTCTCGCTAATTTTGCTATATGGGCTGATACAAGAAGAAGTGGAGGAAGAAGACGACTCCATCTCAGGCATTGAGTCGTTGAACTCATATTCACATTCCTCAAAGACATCAATCTCCTTTGTGGAAACTAAGTGATTTGAAATAATGTGCCCATTTTTCATCCTTAAGCACAGATTTGAGTCAAATTCTTCCTCCCCTAGATCAAGGCTAGAATTTGGTAGGTTTCGTAGTTTTTCATCATTCGACAATTTTTGGTGGTATTCATTGGAAAGAAGTGGTACATGTTTTCTGCAAGTGTAAGTCGATGGGATGGACCTAAATCTCTTAGGAAACCTATCCTTGATTCCCTTCATCTCTATTGACTTGCGCTGCTGAGAAGGTTATGTTGTACAAGAACTAAGTTGGGGAGAAGAGCAGAATTGGTACTTGAATAGGCCTATAGGCTTGGCTTGAGAGTGACTTCTAAGAAGAGGAGGACAAGATAGGTGTGGTATGCCCCGATTCCTTTTGTATTCTTATATTTGCTTGTTAGGACAGGGAGAGTGACACGATATGTCCCATTCCTCACTGGCTTTCGATGACTAGAAAGTCATTCTCCAAAAGCTAGTGTTCCTTTGCTTTTAAAAGTTTCTGATGATTGTTGGCTAGTGCATGCAATTAGTGCACATTATAGCCTCCCAATGTCCGTGGAATTTAGAAATAATAATCCTGCCAATGCCATAACATGAGTAAAGCTGGCTAGCAAACATGTTAAGTGAGGTCGAGTTCGTATTCATGTCAAACTTAAATGGATTGAAAAATCTCAGTCTTACATCTAACATAACTTGTCCTTTTTTTTTTTTTTTCTTTTTTAGGTCTATAGGAGTCACAAAGAGTAATACAATACAATTACAATACAATGAGGGAGGGAGAAATCGAACCTGGGACCTAATATACCAAGTACCTCAATCTTCACAATTAGGCTAAGACTTCATTTGTAACATTACCTGTCTTAATACCTATTTATTAAACATATTGAAAACCTTGATTTATTTTTATTAATGGTTGATCAGAAATTTACTCACTCATATGTTTAGTATAAAATGATTTTGGTTTAGGTGATCTAATTATTCATTTATCCACTTAGCAATTCATCCAATATAATTATGGAACATTATAAATCAATCTTGTGCGTCCCATGTTATCATATATAGTGCAATTGTCATTGACAATCCATAAGAACCACAATCCCAAAAATATCAATTTTTACAGTATCTGATGAAAAATAAATGTTAATTGGGTAAATAGGCCAACCAGCCTAACCTAACTAATTAAACTAGTTATATATGTATTTTTTTCAATGTCTAAATTTTGAACATGAACGTGAACAAATTAATTAAACATTTTAAAATGTGTCAATCTATTTAACTAAATGCATTGAAAATCCCTACCGAAATCTAGTCAATTGCACATTCTGTTTGACTCACTACTCTTTTTGTATTAGCTCACAACTCCGTAACTTTGGAGTCAAGTTAGAGCTCATGTTCTAATCTTACATCTAAATTGTAGAACAGATCGTTCACATTTTGTTAAATTATACATTTTTGCACACCTTTGAAAATATTATATGGAAAATCGTAAAATTGATAGATGAGCTCTTCGTATATAACTCGATACAGGTCAAACTAGGCCACAACTTTGGTCTAGCAGGATGCGTGGAGTTTTTTTTCTGGTATTTGAATCTCTCTTTTTACTCAAGTTGACTTATGTATCGATAGTTAGTATAGGAGAAAAGCTCTCTTAATATAAATTTTCTTTATTCACAAGATTTAAATTTGATGTCTTCATTAAAAGTATTGACTATATCAAACAACTTCAACCAACCTGTACTCATAATGTGGGCGCACCTTGATTGAATATAATTGGAAGATTGCAAGGGATCATCATTCATTTGCATGTGGGCAAAAGCTTTATGTTTCTAACTTCTCTTTTTCTCTCTCTCCTCAGGGACGGGAACCGATAGTTGTTAGAAACCTTTCGTACTCTAGCTACCCAGCCCAGCTTTTTGTTATCCCTTTATCCAGCCAATCCGATCAAAACTAGTCTTTAGTAGGGGTAGGCAACGAACTGGGCTGAGTCGGACCGAGCCAATCCATCAACGAAACGGGTCGGACAGTGCCCTGCAAATTTGTTAATGAATCAGACTGGGTTACGAGTCAAATGAACCCGATCCGCCAATTAACATCTAAGGAGTGTGTTTGGTAAGTTAATTTTCCAACTAATACCTCTGTAATTTTCCAACTAAACTAAACTAGTACAAATTCAAAATTAGAAGATACACAACCAAGCTAATAAATGGGTTAGGTCAGGATGACCTGCTTTGGGCCTGTTTAAAAATGAAAAACTTGACCAAAAAACGATATATAATAATTATTGTTATGTACAACATGTTTGTAATAAGTTTAACTAATTGGAAGATGTAAACTATTGTGTCAAGTAGGTTAAAAAAATTAATGGGTCACTAAGCGGGCCGTTAATGGGCTAGTCCGGTCCAGCCCATTAATATGCCTTAATGGGCTGACCCATTATCGGCCCCATCCTTTATTGACCAGATCCTTTACTAGTCCAATTTTAAACAAGCAGATTGCTTAATTCAATGGGTATCCAATCCGTTGCCCACACTTAGTCTCTAGTGATCAATTACGATAATTTCCTTAAAGCTAGCATGTTTTTGTAGTTTTCCAACTGAAAAGATTATGTCATAATGTCTATGTGAAGTATCACATGCAGCACCTTTTTCCCATATCAACTTTGTTATCTGATTTCAATATGCTTGGCTATCAAACAATAAACAAATTTTTAGATAATATTGTCTTACATAAAAGTCATTATGGGACAAACATATTTAACGGTAACTTTTTTGAGGTTTATAATGATTAATAATGTATTTTGAAGTGAAGGATAACTTTTTTGAATGATTAATAATATATTTTGACATAACTTTTTCAGTTAGGATGACTAATAATTCATCTAATAATAACTTCTATTACAGTCACCCTAAATAAATTATTAGTCACCCAAATTATTACTAAAAGTCATCATAAAAGTACCAATCTCATGATATGTGTATGTGAGAATGTCTCACATAAGGTTTACTACAAACTATAATCAAATTGAATTCGGGAAGGGTAATTTTGGTAATGGATCAAAATTAACTTCAATAAGAAAAATACTACTTATTACCCTCATTAAGGATTTTTTAACAAGTGTCCATTGAGTACTGGTTAAAAAAACTCATTTTTTCTGCGGGGCACTCTACTTGTGCATGTCGGACAACGTATCGCTTCCACTCTCCCGCAAATTCCTGAAAGGGAGTCCGATTGAACCAACTCATCGCAACAAACGTGCATAAAAGTTCAGTCTGACTATCCTGTAAAGAACTAAAGTTTCAAATTTACGAGGTTTTAAGGCAGTTTAGTTTATGGCAGTTTGCGGCTTAAACTTTCACATTTTGATGGTTTGATAACTTGCATTAGATCTAAAAGTCATTTTACACAACAAGCATATTGTAGAATAAATGTCTGTTTATATTATAACGTATGAATAGTTTTTCACTCAATTGGCATAAATTTTACCTCGAAAATGCAATATTTAAGGGGAGGGGGCTTGCTTTGCACAGATTCAATTGGATGTTTTGTTATTGGTATTGGTTTCTTCATTTCTTTGTCCACCAAAATTTCAAATCTGAGAGTACACAATCTTTTATAGTTTTTCACGGTATTATTGGAGCCATGAAATGTATCGTTGGATTGCAGTATGAGATTTCGCCATTGATTTGCTACATGTCTCTCCGCTATTCTTTTAATGTAAGAGAGATTATAATCCTCTATAATTTTTCAGGGTATCAATGGAGCCATGAAATATTTTGTCAGGTTTGTGTAATATGAGATTTTCTCATTGATTTGCGATAAGGAGTAAGCCAGGAAGATGAAAAAGGAACAGACCAGGGAGGGAGAGAATGCTGGTTATGTGTGGACTTCAGTGGCGAGGGATGTCGGATTCCTTAGTTATCTTTTTGAAATATCTATGCATTTTGACATAGAATTGAAATTAAACATATAAATTAAACAAATTTTATATTAAAATTGGCAAATAAACTCACAAATTAAACTATAAAAACAAAGCAATCTACAAATTAAGAGTTAACATATAATTGAAATGAAACCTATAAATTAAACAAAGTTAGAATTGAAATTGGTAAATAAACTCACAAATTAAAAAAAACAACAAACTAATCTACAAATTGAGATTTAACCTAAAATTGAAATTAAACATATTAGTTAAGCAAATTTAGAATTAAAATTGACAAACAAACTCACAAATCAAATAATTCAAACTTATTAATTTACAAATTGGAGAATTAAGTAACAAATTCAAGTCAATTAAAGATTTAAACTACCATTAGTAAAAGGAGAACTCACAAATTTGGAGAGAGAGTTGAGGTAGTTGGTGGGTCGTGGACTGGCCGTCGGGAGGCGTTTCGAGCGGTCACCGACTCATCGGTGAGCGGCAGGCAGTGAGTCGTGGCGTGGTGCTTTGGTGGAATGGTGGTGGTTGAGTGTGTGGCCGTGGGTAGAGGCAGCAAACAAACAGAGGAAGAGAGGGTTGAGGACTCTGGACTCGAATTGTCGAACAAACAGAGGAAGAGTACGGGAGGCTTTAAAAAAAAAATGACTAAAATAAAACGGAAAAAGGGAAGGTTAGAGGATTCAAACTCACAACATTAGAGACAAGACAAGTCACAAATCAGGCAAACCGCTAAAGCAAAGGAGGTTTCATGTACCTCTTCAACACATCTAATATATATAGTTAACTTCTAATTATTTTTTTTTTGAATTCTCAAACGTATATTTTTTTTTTTTTGAGAGGGGTGTCGACTGACCCCACTGACCCCACGGTAGCTATGCCACTCGTGGACTTCCAAGAGGGCCAATTAGTTTGTGTTTGAGTTTAGTTGATCTCATGCTAGTTGAAATGTTTACTTCATTACAATTTGGCTCCTGCCATTTTTGCTTTGAGTCCGGTTAATGCAAATTTCAGGTCTAATTTAAGTTAGCTATGTTGTATGTTCGGTTCTATGGAATTGGACATTTCATTTTAGTTTTAGGGTAGGTCTAGCAAGTTACGTAGCAAAATTAGCCCCAAATGTTTTTAGCCGAAGAATGAATTCGGCGCTATATCCATTTTGCTTTTTTCCCCAAATATACATATATTTAATTTGTTTACATCAACGTTGTATATTAAAAAGCTTATGATGTAACCAGATTGCATATTCAAAAACATATGATCTAACAATGCAGTATTTTTAAAAAAACTTACGATCTAACCCCCTTGTTTCTCTGTGTGTACTTGTTGTGGTGTCTCTCTGTCCAACTCCAGGCAATTCTAAACCCTACGTCCTATGCAGAGCTCTTTTTCCTTCAATTCATGACCATAGGGCTTGGTGCAGTCGCAATTAACTTCTTCTAAATTTGCCTTTCGAGTTTGTTTGATTCAGTGATCATTCTTCTACTTGTCATCTCTTGGTTTGGAGCTATTTTTCCACCATTAGGATTCTGCCTCGATGTTGCTTGTGAAGTAAGGTAGTTCGTATAATCAATAGTTTAGGATCTGAAGAGGTTTGGCCAAAACTGAATCTGAGTGCGAAAGAAGAGGGGGTCATTGTTTGCAAGGACGAAAATTTGATTGATAGTGCTTAACAAATTGCTTTGTGAGTTTGGGGTCTAACGCAAGGGCAATGAAGATGATTTTCTGAAATGTTTAGAAGCCTATCAACGGTGTCATAATTAAGGAAATGGATCAGGATTTATTTGCTTTCCATTTCTTTTCACCACTGGACAAAGTTTATATTCTCAATGAAGGGTCGTGGGAATTTGAAGAGAATATACTGCTTCTTAAAGAGATTACTGGTCTTGGACAACCCGCTGAAGTTCAATTTAACACAGCTTGACTGTGGGTTGAAACTTAAGCTATCCCTCCTTTCAGCAAATATGCATTCTGCATAACTTTTAGGGTCCCGGCTTGGTAATTTTGCTCTCTTTTATGAATCTAGTTTGTGTTGTAATGCTGATGAGTCCACTAATTTCTAGGCAAATGTAGACATAACTAAGGCATTGCTGAGAGACTTTAAGGGTGCATGTAGATAGGAGATCTATTTGGCTAAAACTAAAATATGTCAAACTTCTAGACTTTTGCTATATGACATTTTTATCAGGAGTGTGAGGGATATGATGACCAAATTGAGAAATCACAGCTGTGACATGGTGACAGGCTTTGTGCAACCCTTATTAAGGCCAAGCACAGGAATGCAAAGAGTGAGTTACAAGAAGAGAAGAACTTACTATGACTTTCTAGAAAAAGTAAGGCAAACAATATAATCAAAACCGGACTGAATTTTGATGTTGCTATAGAAGGGTGGTTGGCAAAGGCTCTAGCGTTGCGGCTGAACATGATGAAGGGGTGTCCATGGTTATGAATATTGATGAAGCTACAGTCGTTGCAATTGGGAATGACTTCTTCAAAAGCAAATAGGCGACTCAAGGGGAAAGGAGGTAAGTGAGAAGGTGCGTGTCATTGAAGCGAAATCCCTGTCGGGTGGTGACTTTGATGTTCAATCGGAGGTTGCGTTACAACCTCACCATATCCAATAAGCCTCATATATCTTAATTGCCAAGGGGTAGTTTCCAACCTCCATCGTGTCATTAGAAGGCTATCATTGAATATGGTGTAGGTTATCACTAAATTTGTTCCTCCTGTTGGAGATCAAATTCAATGGTGCAAAAATGGATTTGATCAAGTATAATTATGATGGTTTTGAGAGTGCTTTTTTAAATATAAGAGGAATATGGCTTGGCTTTCTTATGGCGTAAGCATAATAAGATATCCTTCTTCTGAATTCCTTTAACCATATTGATATTTGAATATTTTGGAGTTGGCACATTATAGCCGTGTTCGGTAAAATTAGCTGTTTTATTAATGACTAGCTGTTTTACTAGCTGTTAGCAGTTTCACTAGCGATTAGCTGTGACCCACTACTGGTTGGTGGTTAGCAGTTCAATTAGCGATTTAAAATAAATGTATTAGATAAATGTAGCTGTTGAAGTAGCAGATTTATGCAAAATGACTAAAAAGGTTACAATAAATAAAGGTTTTTAGTAAATACAAAGATGAATTTTGTAATTTACAATGCAACCACTAGATAGAAGTTCTTAAAAGCTACTTTCATTAGCTTTTGAAAAATACTATATAAATATCTAACTACTACCTCATTCACTACTTTGTCAAATACTTCGAAGTATTGGTTTATAACATTTTAACCACTATAAACCACTAACCTCTACTTCAACTTCTATTACCAAACACACCCTATGTCTCTTTATGGGCATTTATCTTTCAATAAATCCCAAAAAGCACATTAGAGATATAATGCAATAGCATGTCTATACGTGCCAAACTACCCTTTTCATTATTTCTACTGGGATCTTTAATAGTAACTTCCTTTACATTAGCTAGTCTTTTCCATAGTTTCTTTAGCAACATTAGTAGATTGAGAATTCAACAGTTTTGGCATTTTTTGTGGACTTTGGTTCCATCAGGAGTTCAAAAGCTGATCATCGACGATTGGTCTTAGGCATATAGCCTCAACCATCCCCATGTACTCAAGGAAGATTAGGCAGAGACAATCAGTTCAAATGCCCAAGGTTGAGAACAATGGACTACTAAAAAATTTAAAAAAAAAAACAATTATGTAATAAGATTGACTCATAAATGTTAATTTATAAAGAATAAAAGAGAACAAATGACAGAAATAATTATGATGGAATTCTGCAGCAATGACCAAGATAAAATTCAAGCTTTAATAGCTAGAAATATTTTCGTCCAAGGAAAGTACAATTCTACAAATCAAAAGCCTTTCCAAAATTCAATCCAATTTTTAATAAAAATGTAAAGTCACCACACTCTAGTGCACGCGTGTCTCTTGCTTAGGCCATGCATACTTTGGGCTCAAACTTTACGGAAAGGATCTTTGAAGGTAAACGTCTAAAAAGCATTTTCCCTCACTTGCAACTTTCCCAAATTCGTAAAATTTGGGATTAAATTTCAATAGTGCATAGCTGAAATGTGTAAGGAGATTAAGTAGGATTGTAGTTATTAAACCTTGACCCAAAAACAAAAAAAATTATCGATAAGTCTACAACACAAAAGGGGGCTCAATTCGAAGTCTCGTGCTAAAGAAGGGATTAAGATTGATGACTTCAATAGTTGAATTGTTAGCACATATTTATAACCTTCACATAAGGCAAGTTAGTTTGAAAGTCTCATTGAATTTTGTCAGATGACAAAATGAGTTTCAAAATTGTAAAGGGAGCGAACTCTGAAAACCTGAGCCAAACATATTTTTCACGTTAATTTCTTATTTTAGAAAAAGAGTAAAAGTGATGCAGAGCAAGTGCCCAAATCACCTTTCTAAGTTAATTTGGTCCATACTTCACTTATTATTGGTGGATTATGTTAATAATGCTTCTACCACAAGCTGTCAAGAACTTTCAATTTTGCAGGATAATTTTGAGTTGCACTTCAAATTATCCAATAATTTTCATTTTTTTAGTTATTGTTCAATGGCACTGGATGCCTATTTTTCAACAAGCTATAGCACGCCTCTAAATTTCCATTATATCTCAAATGATGAGGAAAAAGATAGAGCAAACGGTCACTATAGATCTGGATATGTATGATTTTTCAACTTCATTGGGCCATAAAAAGGGTGACAGGGGGGTTAAAATTTTATGGAAAGTTAGTGGGCGAATGCAACAGGATCCAGCTTGATCATCTCACCCAAATTCCCTTATTTGAGATTGTAATAGCCCAACCCTAAATTGTGTTTATTTATTTAATTATCTCATGTTAATGTTTATTTATCGCATTTATTCATCTCGGTGGAAAAAAAATTTATTTGGGCTCTCACTTAGTAATTCGGGTTTTATTTATTTATTTAATTATTAACGGAAACTTTGGGCCCAAATAAGTTTAATCTAAAGAATTTATTTTGTTTTCTGTAACATAACGAAAATTTAAATTTGAGTACGCAAAAACGTTATCGTTATGAAGCGTTTTATTCCCGAATCCACACTTTTTCGGCCCAATTTAAAGCCCAACATGCTTGCTTCTTAACCTAACTAATTATCATGATTAAGCTTAACCATGGTTAGCTAAATAGTCACATTTTCAGATAAAACTCAGCGAAGTGTTTGATAAGTTAAAAATTCACAACCAAAACTCCAAACCCATTTTCTCTCTCCTCCCTCTCCCTCTACACGGCCAGCACTGTTCCAGCACTGTCCAGCCAGTTTTCGGCCACCTCTGACTCCCCCAACACCCTAGTAGCTCTAGCCACCATCCTCCATCCTCAAACCATCAAATATCACCTCCATCTCTACTTCTTTCAAGATCAAAGTGGGTAACCCTAAACTTGTCTCTTTGTATTTTTGGTTTTGATGCTTGTTTTGCTATTTATGATTGTTGATCATGATGTTTTGATAAGAAATAAGAGTTATTTTAGTGTTGATCATTGTGGAGTTGAGGTTGGATCATGCTAGAGTTAGGGTTAATCCTTAATCATGCAAGCTTAATGTTAAAGTGTTGGATTTTGATTGTTTTATCTTTGATTTGGCCATCTTCTAACCTACTGGTGTTTATGATGATGTTTTTGGTGATTTGAAATGAGTTGGAGTGAGTCCAAGTAGGCCATAAACTAGGGTTTTGGTAAGTAATGTATGATTTGGATTAAATTAGCATTAAGCTTGATTTGTTTGTATATTTGGTTGAAAAATGATCTTTATTAGATATGATTATAAAGTGAAATTGAGTATAGTGGTTTTGTATGATGTTGGATGGACCAAAGCTTGTTTACATGCTTTTAAGGAATGGTTTAAGTTGAGAATTTGTGTGGAAAAGCGAGGGAAAAGCTAAAACAGTGAGACCTGAAAATTTTAGAAAAACAGGACAGGTTCTGGATTAAACTGATAATGATTAGCCCATTGAAAAATTATGGTTTTTGATGGGTGCATATTTTGGTGTGTTATCTTTCGAAAGCCCTTTGAATCGCCTTAATCCCAGTTCTGTGGAAAACATTATGGCTATTTTGCCCGAACTGGACAGGTTAGGCTAAAACTCACATACTTGTGTTCTAACCCCATTTTGGAAATCCTATTATGGAAATCATATTTAGTGTTCTGAATGAAAGATTTTTAGGACTTCTTAAACTTTCTATATTGGGGTTTTGCATCTTAATCAGAGATTCGAGGACTAAGTTATGAGTCATTCTTTCTAACCTTTATTATGCCCTTACTCTTTATTTACGAACTTATTATCTTGAATAATAAAAATATTTGCGAATTATGTATTTCTAAAATGGCATTTTGATTAGAATCAGGGCCTAATCTATCATTCCTTATAGTTTTGTGCATAATATTATTCAGTGAGCTTACATTTAAAAAAAGTTCAGGTACGTTCATTGCCTATATCTTTAGAACTTAGCACATATTTATCAAAATTATAATATTTTGGTAAGTACATCAATGAATCAGTTTGCTTCATTTATCACATAATAAGTGACCCCATCAGCTATCAGTTATAGGGTTTTGCCCTTCAGTTACCCGCGCGGCTTTAGGCTGGGTCCCCCGATCGACCTGGCAGGTTTACACCTATCACAGATCGTAATAGTTACTAGGGGTTCACTACCAGATAATAACTAGCAATGCAGTTTTACGTTCATCTCATTCCCTATTTTAAAATTAAACTGAATTGAAATGTGGTCCAATCAGTTTGTTTTTCAATGATCATTTAACAGTACAGAGATACATGTACTGAGTTTTGGCTCACAGTTTGAAATATTTTTATATTTTGTTTTAGGAAATGGCTCAGTGAATCACCCTTAGGCTGACAGGCCTACTGAAGAAGGCAAGTGAGAGCGAAAGTCTGAAAGGGATAGTGGTGTGATAGTGCTGTAATGTTTTGAGCACCGTATTGTGAAATACTTTGATGTTAAGCTATATATTTTATAAGGGTTACTGCATTTTAGACTTTGATGCTAAGCTGTATACTTTACAAGGGTTACTGGATTTTGGTGAAAACCCTAGATTAGTTGAATATTTTGATGTTAGAACTGATATATATATATATATATATATATATATATATATATATATATATATATATATATATAGTTTTATAGGATTGTGATGTTATGATTGCCTTTTGATATTATACATTGATTACTACAGCTAAGTTTACCATGTAAAGCAAACCTTGCCCTTGTTGGATGGCGGTAATGCTTGATCATTTGAGTTATCATTTCTAATTGGAGAAACTAATGAATGAACGCAAACAGTGATTTATGTACATTTGGGGCGTTACAGATTTGATATCAGAGCCAGGTTTTGATTTTTCCTAATGGGATGCAGAGTATGGAGTTTAGATAGAGGAGGGAAAGAAGGGTTATTAGTAAAGAATATTGCATATTATTAGAGACTTGTGATATTAGAAATGTAGGCTGCCTACATTTGCATGTTCCTTAATTATGGTTATGTATGCCTCTCCTCTCATATATGTTTTTCTTTGTTAGATGGACCCTTATACCATTAATATGATGCAGGGTGCATCTATGGCTGCTGACATTACACTGCTGCATACTAGTATAGAGGCTCATGCACAGGACCCTTTTCTTGAGTTTCACAATATTACATTCTGTGCACACAGATTGCTTTGGTCCTTACCCACAGTTAATCCGTTGGTAGAGTTCAGGCTCCGTTACCATCATTTTATGATAATAGGGGACCCAGGCTAGGGCTACTCTAGGTTTCAGGCCCACGGGGCTTGGACGACTATCACTACAGAGTTATTGTTAAGAGAGGAGTTTGAGCAGAGGGAGATTACCATGGAGACTCTTCAGCATGTCTTCCCACTATAGCAGGCACATCCCCCGCCTGCAGCCCCAGCACCAGCATAGGGACCACTCTCCCTGCCCGCACCAGGTACCCCATTGATGCCCGACAGTCCTGGGGAGGTCCATGTGGTGGTAGACCTACCTGATACACCAAAGATAGTGGTGGTTAGTTCTAAGGACGAGGGCCATCCAAAGGAGGAGGATGATCCCAAAGAAGACCAAGACATTGATGACGCAGTAGTGGAGCAACAACTGGAGTAGGAGATGGATGAAGCAGTAGTGGAGCAGCAGTATAAGCAGGAGGCTGGTGATGCCGAGTTAGAGGCATCGACTAGTAGCTTTGACTTAGGCGAAAAGAGCCTGATGATGAGTCCAACCCGGATTACGATCCATCTAGGGATCGTTAGGTGGTTCTAGGGGTTGGTGTCAGTAGACTTCTTTTATTTGAGCCTTATTTGTATATAGCATGGTCGATTTGGATGGAGGCCTTTTGTGCAGTATGTGGTATTATATATAGTCAGTTAGATCCTTCCGACTGTGGGACCTAAATCTGTTTCTCTTTTTAGGCATGTGACGGATTTACGATTTGTGGGGCTAGCTAGTGCTTTAGTTTGGGTAGAAGCAAGAGCTAACCATAGTTAGTCGGCTAGATGTGACTTTATTTTGGAGATCTTGTGTATAAATAAGCAGCTCTGTATGCAAACAAAAAGTTAAAATGATATAATGAAGCTTTGGGTTTTATTTTTCATGATATTTAAGCTATAGTAAATGTATTTATTGGGCATACTTATCTTATATGTTTGGATATTCCAGTGATTGAATTGTTTCATTTAATATATGATCAGAATGTCCGAATCAGTGCACAACAATGCAGAGGTTCATGTAGAGAAAATCTCGGCTAGTGGCTAGAGATCGGGTGATCAAACCTCACATCATGTGCCACCAAATTTCGGCCAAATGCCACCAATCCTCCTGATTTTGCTAATCACATTAGGGACCCGAACTATTGGCCGGCCTTAGTAGTTGAACTAATGAAGCGGATTCCCCAGGTACTTACGGAAACCACTCCTAAAGAGGATAAATTAGTAGATAGAGCAGCACGACGCAACCCTAAAGTATATGATGGAAATTATGATCCAGTAGTATTGGAGGAATGGGTGAGGGGAATGAAAAAAATCTTTATGGTGGTAGAGGTACCAGAAGAAAAGAAAGTAAACATCGGGACATACTATTTGACCGGTGAAACTGATATTTGGTGGAACACTATTAAGGATAAGCTTGTAGGGCTGAATTCACCGGAAGTAAATTCTTGAGTGAGTTGAGGAAAAAATTTTACCTAATTGTGGTCCAAAGGCAAAAGGAGAAAGAGTTTATAGAGCTGAAGATGAGTGGCACCATGACCGTTATGCAGTATGCGAGTGCAATATGCGAGTAAGTTCACAGAATTATCTAGATTTGTTCCTGAGTTTGTATCATCTGAAAGGTTAAAGATGAGGAGCTTTGAAGAGGGTTTGGCCTTCTATATTCAAAATCAACTAGCTGGGCAACCAATCTTGACTTACTAAGAGCTATATGAGCGAGTTACTGAAGTGGAGTGAGTAAAGATAGAGTTGGGAGCCCTGAACCCAATCAGCCAAAAGAGAAAGGGGTTTGATCGAGGAACTTCAAGTGAGAGCATGAACCAGAAGAAACCTTCTCCAGCTCCTCCCATGAGCCGTCCTGCAGGCTCGACAAAGCCCTGTGCGAAATGCGGAAGAATAAATCACACCACCCTGAATGCCGAGTAGGAACTAATAGTGCATGTGGTGTGGAAGCCCTGAACACCTTATTGCTGCATGCTCACGAAGGTTAAAGGCTGTGGACAAGGATGCAGCAAAACCCTTGGCCCTACCTCACCCAGGGGTCCCACCCCCAGGGCCTGCAGCAGTAGGACGAGCTTATGTAATGAACAAGAAGGAAGCTGCCACCTCTGGTACGGTAGTCACTGAAACTTTCTTTTTAAATTCAAAGCCATTTTCTGTATTATTTGATTCGAGTGCTCCTTATTCATTTATATCCACCCGATGGAAACCAATTATTGGATCAAGCTATCCAATGATTCTATAGTTGAATGCCCCATTCTTATGAACTTGTTCCCATTATTATTAGTGGAACCGCCTTCTCTATGGATTTGGTTCAATTTAATTTGTCTAATTTCGATATCATTCTGGGAATAAATTGGTTGCTCACCTATGGAGCTAAGATTGACTGTGAAGATCTTAAGGTTAATTTGAAGGATGAAAAAGGGAGAGAAATATTCTTCTATCGGCAGCGAGAAGAAAATCCTATCCCTTGATTTTTGATATGGAAGCAAGTAAGCTATTATATCAAGGGTGTATTGGATATTGGTGTTATGTTATTGACATTCAAACAGAAGAAAAGAAAGCAGAAAATATTCCTATAGTTTGTGAGTTTAAAGATGTTTTTCCTGAGGGATTATCAGGATTATTCCCACAGAGGGAAATTGGTTTTGGATTGAATTAATCCTAGGTGCCTAACCTATCTCCAAAACCACATATCGTATGGCCCTAATTGAGCTTAAGGAGTTGAGGATTCAATTAAATGAGCTGATATAGAGGGGATTTATTAGGCCAATTGTGTCCCTATGGGGTGCCCCAGTGCTGTTCATAAAGAAAAAGGATGGAACTTTAAGGCTATGTATTGACTACAGAGAGTTGAACAAGATCACCATCAAAAATAAATATCCTTTGCCACCCATAGATGACTTGTTTGATCAATTGCAAGGAGCAGGAGTCTTCTCTAAGAGTAATTTGAGGTCAAGGTACCATCAACTTAGGATTAAATCTGAAGACATCTCCAAGACTGCGTTTAGAACTAGATATGATCACTATGAGTTCACAGTGATGCCATTTGGTCTCATCAATGCTCCAGCAGCCTTTATGGATCTTATGAACAGAGTCTTCAGACCCTACTTAGACAAGTCTGTGGTAGTGTTCATAGATGACATTCTCATCTATTCTAAGAATAGAGATGAACATGCTGATCATTTGAGGATGGTGTTACAAACCCTGAGGGAGCATCAACTTTATGGCAAATTAAAGAAGTGTGAATTTTGGTCTGAAGAAGTGGTGCTCTTGGGTCATGTGTTTATAAAAGAAGAAATCAAAGTTGACCCCCAAAAGGTGAAGGCAATCACAGAATGGTCAAGGCCTACAAACATAATTGAGATTAGAAGCTTTCTGAGTTTATTAGGTTATTATCAAAGGTTTGTCAAGGACTTTTCAAAAATAATTTCACCCCTAACCAATCTGCTGAAGAAAGTGAACAAGTTTGAGTGAACCGAAAACTATGAGAAAGCTTTTCAACAGCTAAGGTAGCAACTAACTACCACCCAAGTCCTAATGCTATTAATGGAAGGTAAGGAGTACACCATTTATTGTGATGCTTTAAAGCACAGATTGTGGTGTGTTATGATGCAGGAAGATAAGATAGTAGCTTATGCCTCTCGACAGCTCAAGCCCTATGAGAAAAACTATCTTACCCATGACTTGGAGTTAGCAGTCGTGGTCTTTGCACTGAAAATTTGAAGACATTACTTATATGAAGTACCATGCAAGATTCATACTGACCATCAAAGTTTGAAGTATATCTTCACCCAAAAGGAGCTCAACTTGAGGCAATAATGTTAGCTTAAGCTGCTTAAGGATTATAATTTGCAGATTCAACATCATCTGTAACACCCCAAATTAACCATGTTTCACTATTTATATTCTTCTTAAAAAAAATCCCCTGAATAAAAATCTAGACAACCCAATGATAGGGGCATTACCGCCGTCCAAAAGGACAAGGCTTGAAATATGAGTGCTGTAAATAACATAGCTAAGCATAACCTCAAACATATACACTCACATCAAGTGCTAACAAATGAAGGGTTTATAAACCATAGTAAGATAATTCGCCATGCAGTCTACATCTTCATCCACAGAAGAATTCAAAATACAACTTTAAGGTATGCATATACGGTATTACTTCTGATCCATCTGGATTTTCCTTCTTCACTTATTCCCTTCAGTTGTTTCACTGGTATGAGGGCAATACTCTGAGCATTTGCCTAAAATAAAACATGAAAAACATTTTGAACTGTGAGCTAAAGCTCAATACATGCATTCCTGAATTGTTAAATGATCATTGAACACTGGTTGGGCCCACTTTGCAATTCATTTTAAGTTAAAAACAGTGAATGAGATAAATGTAAAATTGCATTGCTAATTATTATTTGATAGTGAACCCCTTGATACTGTTACGATCTATGAATAGATGTACACCTGTCAAGTCGACCGGGGGACCTGGCCTGAAGCCGCGCGGGTAATTGAAGGGCAATGCCCTGTAACTGATAACTGACGGGGTCACTAAGTAACTGATAAATCACTGTGTAAATTGATTCATTGATGTACTTACCAAAATATAATAACGTTGATAAATATACTCTGATTTCTAAAGATACAGGCAATGCACGCACCTTGAGTCTTTAAAAATGTCATCTGACTTGATACAAGTCAGCTGTTTTATAATTGTCATCTAACTTGATAAATGTATTTTGACTTGATAATACTCATGTAAAATGGGGAACGATGACTAGGCCTCAACTCTATTTCATAAATGTTATTGTAAGTGTGTGTAGTCAGTAAATGATCTTCACTCGCATAATTGAGTAGGTAAAGTATGTGTAACTAAAATTAAGCAATGAAATGGGATACATAACTTGTGCACTTCAATACAATAAACTGATTTTAACCAAATATAAGACAAGTTAAACCAAAATGAACTAATTGAAATCAGTTAGGGTTATTGAACTTGAAATACAGTAAATTGAAGCAAAATAGGCCAAATGGAAAAGATTGAGGTGATAATGAAAGGATTTTAATTGATATAAATAAAATATGAATTTCTGATATTTCTGAAATGGATAATAAAAGGTTCCATGCCATGAGGGGTGTTGTGAGGTTCATAAAAGCTCATATAACACCCTAACTTGGTCCAAAGGACACTAATTTTGAGTTATTACTCTGCTCACTTCCCAAATTTCAGTTTCATACTCACTTAACTCGGTTTTTAAACCCAAGTAAGTTTCTGTACATAATCAAACTTGTTGAACTCACTACAGTTTGAAATTCCCTTGCAATACCCATAATTATATAGAAACTTCTGAAAATATTTTCGAATGTCACAAAGTTCTATATTCACTCATGTTACCGTTTGATGGTCTGCATTAGAAAATCCACATCTTTCAGTCCTAACCTCCAAATAAGATGAAAAACCCCAATATGCAAAGCTCATAATGTCCACTAAAACTTTCATTCATGGAACAAAGCATGATTCACATAGTAAGGTCCCTAAAATCAGGGTAGAACACAAACGTGTACAGTTTCAGTTCAATCTGTGTAGTCGTAGCAAAATGACTATAACTTTTTCCACAGAACTCGAATTAAGGCAATTCAAAAGGAATTTGAAAGATAACTCATTGATCTATATACACACAAAAAATCACAATTTTTCAGTGACCCAATCAATACCAGTTTTCCCGTAAAATTACCATTCCAGTTCAGTTCCCAGCTTCAATGTATTCTGCATAATCTTGAGTAAATTGGTCATAACTTTGTCCGCACAACTCTAAATTGAGTAACTACAAATCATATTGAAATCTAACTCATTGAAGTATCTTCACACCAAAAATCATGAATTTTGGATGTTCCAAACAGTCCCAGTTTAATCCTGAAGTCACCCTTGTTTTGGGTCTGTTTGTTGCATAACAGCACTTACTTGTAAGCTTTTCTTGACATAACCACCCATTAAAACCACTCTTTAACTTATATAAATCAGCATAAACATTTTGATATTCATTACCAATGCCAAAGATCACAAAATCTCATTTAAAACAATCAAAATCCAACACTTAAACATGAAGCTTGCATGATTAAGAGAAAACCCTAACCCTAGCATCATCCAACTTCAACTCCACCATGATCCATCACCAAGATGATTCTTAATTCAATAAAAACAACATGATCCATCATCAAAATAACCAAAACAAGAAGCAAGAACCAAAAATTCAAAGAACAAGATTGAAGTCACTTACTTTGAGCTTGAAATAAGTGGAGATGGAAATGATATTTGGTGGTTTTGAGAATGGAAAATGGTAGCCAATGGAGGGAGGTTGTTTGGGGATTGAAATCCTTGCCGGAGAGTGGCCGGAAAGTGGCCGGAAAACACCACAAAGCTGGTGGGGGAGGGGCTGGCCATGTGGTGAGAAGCAAGAGAGAGAAATGAGCTTTGATGTTTTTGATATGTTTTACTTGGATGAAAATGAGCCAAATTTGCTTGGCTATGCTTTTATCTAGCAAGAGGAACCTTAAGCCAATGAAAATTAAACACATGCAATGGTGCTTAGCCAAGTAAATGGAGTAATGACTTGTCGGTCGGAATTGGGCCTAAATGAGCTCGGGTTGGGGAAAGAACTGAAACCGAGCGCGTTGGAAATTTTTTATTTATTATTTATTTTTTTTGGGAAGCTCGGGATTAAAATGTAATGTCATGAAAAATAATTTAATCTTTTAAATCATAAATATCGAGGCCTACTATCAATTTTTCTCGAAATTATCCGGTAAATGAAACTCGAATTGCAAAGTGGGGCCCGAAATGAATTTTTCCAATTGGGATGATTCAATGAGATAAATAAATGTGAAAAATGAATAACATGGCTTAATTAAATAAATAAATATGATTTAGGGCCGGGCTATTACAGCCTTCCCCCCTTAAAGAGTTTCGTCCTCGAAACTTATGAACTTTACCAACAGATGCAAGGTTATCCCAAATAAATATGGGCACGTGACTTTAACTTCATCCTCAGTTTTTCAAGTAGTTTATGGGGAAGTATGATTTGCCCAAAGCAATTTGATTTAAAGTATCTGCTTGATACTTAACTTCTTAATCTTGTGATCTAATATCTGAATTGGATGCTCTTGAAACACAAGACCCTCAATGACTGCAATAGATTTGATTATGAAGCATGGTCAGGATCTGAAATGTACTGCTTGAGTGGTAAGGTAAGGAAGACAGAACATGTTATGCACATGTTTGAGTTATATATGCAGATCTGGTAGATAAGTTGTGAAATTCGACCTTTCAATGAACTGATATGGTCCAAAAGATCTTGGCTGCAATTTAGATCGCAGTGCAACCTCCTTACATCCTTAGTTGGTGAGACTTTTTGAAAAGTTTATCATATACTAGAAATTCCAGGAATCTCCGTCTTTTATCAACATAGCTTTTCTGTCAGTTCCAATGGTATGCTTTCAAGAGTCTTCTGAGATATACTGCCTTATTGAATGCTGAAGAAGACCTTCATGACTCAAAAGATGATTTTGTTGCCAATGTTGGCCGCCAGTTATCCTGATGTTTCATGTAAGATTCTCTACTCGTGCTATCACAACGTTGACGAAAGTTTCATACTTTCTTCAAATGCAAATATTGGTCGTAGGTCATGAAGTACTACAGGCTCCAACTCAGAAGAGTTGGATCCGTTGATATTTTTAGATGCTTTTCCATCCGTTTCAAGATGATAAGAACTGCAAAAGTCAATCTAGTTCTAAAAGCTCTTTGAAGTGTTTATCAAAATAGGCTTCAAACCTCTGATCTCTATCAGGCACTATATCTGAAGGAATTCCATGACAAAGTCCATTGAAATTGAATCCCTTTCTTAAGGTTTTGCTTTATTTTTTGGAGCTCAGGATCATCATCCTGATTCACTCTAAGGTAAGTGTTGGCATTTGAACATTCGCCTTTCTGTGCGACACTAATTATATGTCCAAGTCTTCAAATTCTCTTAAGAGATCCAGTTGAGTAGTTACTACAATGTTCAAGGTATGTTGTGCCTTCCTATTCAGGGCACCTGCCACAATATTTCTCTTTCTTGATTGACATTGGATCTGCCACAACTGATGTTTCATGTAGACTGAGCCTCTTTTAAGAGAAGATGTACTTCAACCTTTGATGATCAGTATTGATTTTACATTATACTCTATATAAGTAATGTCTCCAAATTTTCACTGCAAAAACTGTAGTTGCTAACTCCATATCATGGTTAGGTAATCATTCTCATGAGGCTTGAGTTGTTGGGAGGCATAAGCCACCAGTTTAATCTTCTTGCTAACTTTATAACTTTCTTCAATAAATTGGTCAGGGAGGATAATATTTATCAAATCCTTCCTAAACTCGATAATTTCTGACTAACTCAGACGGTTTCTAATCTCAGTACATTGATGGGTCTGGAGCACTTGGTAACTGCTTTCACCCTTTTGCAAGTCAACCTTAAGCTCTTGCTTTGAGACTAGATGTTCTAAAAATACCATTGCTTCTAACAGTACTCATGCTTCTTGTATTTGCTATGCAATTGATGCTCCCTTAAGGTCTATAACAATGTCCTCAAATGAACAGTATGTTCATCTTTGTCCTTGGAGTATTTTAAGACATCTTTTATTTACACCACCACAACTTGCTAGATATGGTTTGAAACTCTATTCATAAGATTCGTAAAGGCCACGGGGCCATTGATTAGGCCAAAAGGCATCACAGCGAATTCATCATGACCCATGCATGGTCTGTAGTGTGGTTTTGGTAATGTATTCAGATATAATGCTAAGTTGATGGTACCTTGACCTCAAATCAATGTTAGATCAGACTCCTGCTCCCTGCAGTTGATCAAATAAGTCATCTACTTGGGGTAATGGGTATGTGGTTTTGATGGTGATCTTGTTTAGGTCTTTGAAATCAATACATAACCTCAAGGTTCCATTCTTGTTCTTTACAATCAACACTAAGGCACCCCCATGGTGATACACTTGGCCTAATAAAGCCCATCTATAACAGCTCATCTAGCTGAATCTATAATTTCTTAAGCTCAGTTGGGGCCATACGATATGAGATTTTTGAGATAGATTAGGCACCAGGGATGAGTTCAATCTCATAATCAATTTCTCTTGGCGGAGCAGTCTCAGTAACTTTTCCAGAAAACTTCTCTGAACTCACAAACTATACGGATGTCTTCTGCTCTTTCTTCCTTAGGTTGAATGTTAATAGCATAACGCCAATGCACAATATATCCTTGGCATAAGAGCTCACTTGGTTTTATAACAGAATTTAAAGGATAAGGTTTTCCTCTCTTTGACCATAAAACATATTTCTCTCCCTTGCTCATCTCTTGAAATAACCTTAGGGTCATTATAACCTATCTTGAACCCATAAGTACACAACTAGATCATTTCCAAAATGACATCGAAGTCTGACGAGTCAAATTGAATTAGAACTTCAGGGGAAACTATCCCACCAATAATTGAAATAAATTATGAAAGATAGAACACTCAACTCTAGAGTCATTGGATAACTTAAGTCCATAATTGATTTTTCCCTTCTTATTCTCAAGGTTCACTTGCATGTCAAATCATGTGAATATAAACAAATGAGTGGCAACCGAATCAATCAATACACAAAATGGCTTTAAAATTAAAAGAGAGCTTCACTAACTACTGCACCAGAGGTGACAGCTTCCTTCTTACTCAACACATAAGCCTTTCTTACTGCTGTGGGCCTTGAAAATGAGAGCCCTTATCTACAGCCCTCAGTTTTCAAGAACAGGCAGCGATAAGGTACTCTGGGCTACCGCACCATGTGTATTTGTCAATTCCCACTTAGCAATTTGGAGTGTTGTGGTTAGTTCTTTTAGAAATCGACTCAAAGTGAAGTCAGGCCCTAAGAGCCTATTCTTAACAATACTCCACTAAATATCGGTTTCACCAGTTAGATAAAATGTTGCAATGTTCACCTTTTTATCCTTTGGAATTTCTATTACAGTGATAACTTTCTCCATTCCTCGAATCTATTTTTCAGGTTCCACTGGGTCATACTTTGCACTCTAGAGTTCTTTAGTCTGAATCAGCTAAAAGCATTTTTCTAAGAGGCAGTAACCCATCAAAATTTCTTACTGATGCAGTCCAAATACATGACAAAGATTTTAATTGTCCAACTTAAGCTTTATGCAAGTGATCTTCAATAGGAAACTGAGGTTGAATCAGCCAAAAAGGGTAGAGGCATTGCATTTCCCCTTAGCAATAGATTCCACAAGTTTGATAATAACCAATCTTTATACAGAATGTAGTTCAGATCCACCTTCTGTTCAGGCGTGCTGCAAAATTATCATTTATCGACATGGGTGCAACCCAATCATAAACCAGCTACTAGCAGTGATTGGGCTTGAAAAAGGTGACCAGAACTGATGAAGATGTAACATGAGAGTGAATGATAATGCAACTGGATGGGGAGATGCCATAAGGACAAAAAGATGAAGCCCTTGGTCAAAGTAAGTAGCATCCAACAGTTGATAATCCAACACAGACAATGGTAGTGTGTATATTACCAGAAGGCGCAGTGAAATATTATCAAGAGCAATGTCTACTTCACAAATGGAGGTGGAATCAATGGACTGCTTGCAACAGTTTGGGTAATTTAAGCAAGTCTTAAATTGCAATATATTGAAGCAAAAATGTCTCTCTAAAATCCGACAATTCAGGGGATACTACATCATGAACGCCCATATGGCTCACTTAGATGAAATTCTTGAGTTACAGAAGCAAACATCTGCAATCAATGAAGCATATTGAAGTAATTGCCACTTGGATCCAAGAAACACATAAAATGACACCCATATGATGAGGAAGCATAAGCTCAAAGTTGTAGGTATCCACTGACTTGAATAGTCTATACCATCAGACTTCTAGGCTGAATTTTCTTGGCCACTGGTCGCCAAATGTGCTACAACATGGGTCATTAGAAAGCTTACTTTCTGAACTTTGATATAGAATAACAAAAACATCTCTATTTTATGGAATGTATAGGCTGCAAGTGGACTAAACTCAGACCTTGTGCATTAGGATTCTACTAACTTTGTAGACTTTGACTTGTCTAATAGTTTTGAATGACCAAATGACCTCTAATCCACTTGGAACTTGTTTCATATGAAGGATATCTCCTTAAACTTAAAGTCAGGGTGGAAAATCCTTGCGTAAATCAAGGTAATCATGGACAAAAGTTACTTCAAGATCGGTCCTTATGCACTGATCAAAACTGTCAAGTTGATTGAACTTATGTAATCTGCCCATACTTGATTTTTCCTATGCATTTAACCTCAAAATGAGCCAATGGCCCTTCATAGGACACATTTGTGACAACCCCCAACCCTAGAGCTATGAGTGTT
This sequence comes from Carnegiea gigantea, assembly GCA_029747015.1. Classification (NCBI taxonomy): domain Eukaryota; kingdom Viridiplantae; phylum Streptophyta; class Magnoliopsida; order Caryophyllales; family Cactaceae; genus Carnegiea; species Carnegiea gigantea. The sequence goes on from JAKOGI010000333.1 coordinate 249,417, forward strand.
AATGATTCTGAAATTTCTGGGGCAAAACAGATAGAGTTTCGCCTGCAAACTGGCCAATTCCTAGGCTTAAAGCCTTACATCACATCATCTGCATTGAATAGAAGTATAAAACGATACCAAATCAAGCTCAACGGCTACATGCCAGAGATTACAACTCTACGGGCTACACGCCTGGAGTACAAGGGTTTACATCCCATAAATAAACAATTTCAGCTAGAAGGATGGCATACCCTTCAGATGGGTGGCTTATATGATCATACATACCTAAATGCATTAGAGCACCTTCAACTTGTTATTCAAATCTCCATCAAATCTGCTGCTTGAGATCAAACTACATATACTTTATACGGATCCATCCGACAAAGAAGAATATACGAGTAGAATATGTGTGAGATAAGTGGGCATTACTATTGTCACAAATCTCCAATGATATCATAATAATCTTCATTCTTCATTAACCAACTTTCTCAGTATCTTAACTCCATAATCCATATCCCATAAAGAAAATGTCAACTTGGCTCTGATACCAAATCTTTAACGCCCCAAATTAACCATGTTTCACTGTTTATATTCTTCTTAAAAAAAATCCCTTGATTAAAAATCTAGACAACCCAATGATAGGGGCATTACCGCCGTTCAAAAGGACAAGGCTTAAAACATGAGTGCTGTAAATAACATAGCTAAGCATAACCTCAAACATATACACTCACATCAAGTGTTAACAAATGAAGGGTTTATAAACCATAGTAAGATAATTCACCATGCAGTCTACATCTTCATCCACAGAAGAATTCAACATACAACTTTAAGGTATGCATATACGGTATTACTTCTGATCCATCCGGATTTCCCTTCTTCACTTATTCTCTTCAGTTGTTTCGTTGGCATAAGGGCAATACTCTAAGCATTTGCCTAAAACAAAACATGAAAAACATTTCGAACTGTGAGCTGAAACTCAATACATGCATTCCTGAATTGTTAGTCATTGAATGCTGGTTGGGCCCGCTTTGCAATTCATTTTAAGTTAAAAACAGTGAATGAGATAAATGTAAAACGGCATTGCTAATTATTACCTGATAGTGAACCCTTTGATACTGTTATGATCGATGAATAGGTGTACACCAGCCAAGCCGACCAGAGGAAGGGCAATGCCCTGTAACTGATAACTGATGGGGTTACTAATTAACTGATAAATCACTGTGTAAACTGATTCACTGATATACTTACTAAAACATGATAACGTTGATAAATACACTCCGATTTCTAAAGGTACATGCAATGCACATACCTTGAGTCTTTAAAAATGTCATCTGACTTAATACAAGTCAGCTATTTCATAATTGACATCTGACTTGATAAATGTATTTTGACTTGATAACACTTATGCAAAATGGGGAACGATAACTAGGCCTCAACTCTGTTTCATAAATGTCATTGTAAGTATGTGTAGTCAGTAAATGATCTTTACTCGTATAATTGAGTAGGTAAAAGTATGTGGAACTGAAATTGAGCAATGAAATGAGATACATAACTTGTGCATTTCAATACAATAAACTGATTTTAACTCAATATAAGACAAGTTAAACCAAAATGAACTGATTTAAATCAGTTAGGATTATTGAACTTGAAATACAGTAAATTAAAGCAAAATAGGCCAAATGGAAATGATTGAGGTGATAATGAAAAGATTTTAATTGATATAAATGAAATATGGGTTTCTGATATTTCTGAAATAGATAATGGAAGATGTAATGCTTCTGAAATGAATAATAGAAGGCTTAATGTCAAGAGAGGTGTTGTGAGGTTCATAAAAGCTCAAATAACACCAGCTTGGTTCGATGGACACTAATTTTGAGTCATTACTCTACTCACTTCCCAAATTTCATTTTTATGCTCATTTAACTCGGTTTTCAAACCTAAGTAAGTTTCTATACATAAACAAACTCATTGGACTCACTACACTTTGTAATTTCCTTGCAATACCCATAATTATATAGAAACTTCTGAAAATATTTCCAAATGTCACAATTTCTGTATTCACTCATGTTACCGTTTGATGGTCTGCATTAGAAAATCCATATCTTTCACTCCTGACCTCCAAATAAGATGCAAGACCCTAATATGCAAAGCTTATAATATCCACCAAAACTTTCATTCAGGGAATAAAGCATGATTCACATAGTAAAGTCCCTAAAATCAGGGTTGAACACAGACGTGTACAGTTTCAGTTTAATCTGTGCAGTCGCAGCAAAATGACTATAACTTTTTCCACAGAACTCGGCTTAAGGCAATTCAAAAGGAATTTGAAAGATAACTCATTGATCTATATACACACCAAAAATCATAATTTTTCAGTGACCCAATCAATACCAGTTTTCCCGTAAAATTACTATTCCAGTTCAGTTCCCAGCTTCAATGTATTCTGCATAGTCTTGAGTAAATTGGTCATAACTTTGTCCGCACAACTCTAAATTGAGTAATTCCAAATTGTATTGAAATCTAACGCATTGAAGTATCTTCACACCAAAAACCATGAATTTTGGATGTTCCAAACAGTCCTAGTTTAATCCTGAAGTCACCCTTGTTTTGGGTCTGTTTGTTGCATAACAGCACTTACTTGTAAGCTTTTCTTAACATAACCACCCATTAAAACCACTCTTTAACTTATATAAATCAGCATAAACATTTTGATATTCATTACCAATGCCAAAGATTACAAAATCTCATTTAAAACAATCAAAATCCAACACTTAAACATGAAGCTTGCATGATTAAGAGAAAACCCTAATCCTAGCATCATCCAACTTCAACTCCACCATGATCCATCACCAAGATGATTCTTAATTCAATAAAAACAACATGATCCATCATCAAAATAACCAAAACCAGAAGCAAGAACCAAAAATTCAAAGAACAAGATTGAAGTCACTTACTTTGAGCTTGAAATAAGTGAAGATGGAGATGATAGTTGGTGGTTTTGAGGATGGAAAATGGTAGCCAATGGAAGGAGGTTGTTTGGGGATTGAAATCCTTGTCGGAGAGTGGCCAGAAAGTGGCCGGAAAACACCACAAAGCTGGTGGGGGAGGGGCTGGCCATGTGGTGAGAAGCAAGAGAGAGAAATGAGCTTTGATGTTTTTGATATATTTTACTTGGATGAAAATGAGCCAAATTTGCTTGGCTATGCTTTTATCTTGCAAGAGGAACCTTAAGCCAATGAAAATTAAACACATGCAATGGTGCTTAGCCAAATAAATGGAGTAATGACTTGTCGGGTTGGAATTGGGCCTAAATGAGCTCGGGTTGGGGAAAGAACTGAAACCGAGCGCGTTGAAAATTTTTTTTTATTTATTTTTTTTTTTGGGGAAGCTCGGGATTAAAATGTAATGTCATGAAAAATAATTTAATCTTTTAAATCATAAATATCGAGGCCTACTATCAACTTTTTTCCGAAATTGTCCGGTAAATTAAACTTGAATTGCAAAGTGGGGTCCGAAATGAATTTTTCCAATTGGGATGATTCAGTGAGATAAATAAATGTGAAAAATGAATAACATGGTTTAATTAAATACATAAATATGATTTAGGGTCGGGCTATTACAGCTTTTCCCCCTTAAAGAGTTTCGTCCTCGAAACTTATGAATTTTACCAACAGATGCAAGGTTATCCCAAATAAATATGGGTGCGTGACTTTCACTTGATCCTCAGTTTTTCAAGTAGTTTATGAGGAAGTATGATTTGCCCAAAGTAATTTGATTTAAAGTATCTGCTTGATACTTAACTTCTTAATCTTGTGATCTAATATCTGAATTGAATACTCTTGAAACACAAGACCCTCAATGACTGTGATGGATTTGATTATGACAACATAGTTAGGATCTAAAATATACTGCCTGAGTGGTAAGGTAAGGAACACAGAACATGTTATGCACATGTTTGAGTTATATATGCAGATCTGATAGACAAATTGTGAAATTCGACCTTTCAATGAACTGATATGATCTAAAAGATTGGCTTCAATTTAGATCACAGTGCAACCTCCTTACACCCTTAGTTGGTGAGACTTTTTGAAAAGTTTGTCATATACTAGAAATTCCAGGAATCTCCTTCTTTTATCAACATAGCTTTTCTGTCAGTTCCAATGGTATGCTTTCAAGAGTCTTCTGAGATATGCTGCCTTATTAAATGCTGAAGAAGACCTTCATGACTCAAAAGATGATTTTGTTGTTAATGTTGGCCGTCAGTTATCCTGATGTTTCATGTAGGATTCTCTACTCGTGCTATCACAACGTTGACCACTGAAAGTTCCATACTTTCTTCAAATGCAAATGTTGGTCACAGGTCATGAAGTACTACAGGCTCCAACTCAGAAGAGTTGGATCCATTGATATTTTTAGATGCTTGCCCATCCGTTTTAGGATGATAAGAACTGCAAAAGTTCAATCTAGTTCCAAAATTTCTTTGAAGTGTTTATCAAAACAGGCTTGAAACCTCTAATCTCTATCAGGCACTGTATCTGAAGGAATTCCATGACAAAGTCCATTGAAATTGAATCCCTTTCTCAAGGTTTTGTTTCACTTTTTTGGAGCTCAGGATCATCACCTGATTCACTCTAAGGTAAGTGTTGGCATTTGAACATTCACCTTTCTGTGCGACACTAATTAAATGTCCAAGTCTTCAAGTTCTCTCAAGAGATCCAGTTGAGTAGTTACTACTGTATTCAAGGTATGTTGTGCCTTCCCATTCAGTGCACCTGCCACAATATTTCTCTTTCTTGATTGACATTGGATCTGCCACAACTGATGTTTCTTGTAGACTGAGCCTCTTTTGAGAGAAGATGTACTTTAACCTTTGATGATCACTATTGATTTTATATTGTGTTCTATATAAGTAATGTCTCCAAATTTTCACTGCCAAAACTGTAGCTACTAACTCCATATCATGGTTAGGTAATCATTCTCGTCAGGCTTGAGTTGTTGGGAGGCATAAGCCACCAGTTTAATCTTCTTGCTAACTTTATAGCTTTCTTCAACAAATTGATCAGGGAGGACAATATTTGTCAAATCCTTCCTAAACTCGATAATTCTCGACTAACTCAGACGGTTTCTAATCTCAGTGCATTGATGGGTCTGGAGCACTGGGTAACTGCTTTCACCCTTTTGCAAATCAACCTTTAGCTCTTCCTTTGAGACCAAATGTTCCAAAAATACCATTGCTTCTAACAATACTCACGCTTCTTGTATTTGCTATGTAATTGATGCTCCCTCAAGGTCTATAACACAGTCCTCAAATGAATAGTATGCTCATCTTTGTCCTTGGAGTATTTCAAGACATCTTTTGTTTGCACCACCACAACTTGTCTAGATATGGTTTGAAACTCTATTCATAAGATTCATAAAGGCCGCGGGGCCATTGATTAGGCCAAAAGGCATCACAGCGAACTCATCATGACCCATACATGGTCCGTAGTGTGGTTTTGTAATGTATTCAGATATAATGCTAAGTTGATGGTACCTTGACCTCAAATCAATCTTAGATCAGACTCCTGCTCCCTGCAGTTGATCAAATAAGTCATCTACTTGGGGCGATGGGTATGTAGTTTTGATGGTGATCTTGTTCAGGTCTTTGAAATCAATACATAACCTCAAGGTTCCATTCTTATTCTTTACAATCAACACTGGGGCACCCCCATGGTGATACACTTGGCCTAATAAAGCCCATCTGTAACAGCTCATCTAGCTGAATCTTTAATTTCTTAAGCTCAGTTGGGGCCATATGATATGAGGTTTTTGAGATAGATTAGGCACCAGGGATGAATTCAATCTCATAATCAATTTCTCTTGGCGGAGCAGTCTCAGTAACTTTTCCAGAAAACTTCTCTGAACTCACAAACTATACGGATGTCTTCTGCTCTTTCTTCCTTAGGTTGAATGTTAATAGCATAACGCCAATGCACAATATATCCTTGGCATAAGAGCTCACTTGGTTTTATAACAGAATTTAAAGGATAAGGTTTTCCTCTCTTTGACCATAAAACATATTTCTCTCCCTTGCTCATCTCTTGAAATAACCTTAGGGTCATTATAACCTATCTTGAACCCATAAGTACACAACTAGATCATTTCCAAAATGACATCGAAGTCTGACGAGTCAAATTGAATTAGAACTTCAGGGGAAACTATCCCACCAATAATTGAAATAAATTATGAAAGATAGAACACTCAACTCTAGAGTCATTGGATAACTTAAGTCCATAATTGATTTTTCCCTTCTTATTCTCAAGGTTCACTTGCATGTCAAATCATGTGAATATAAACAAATGAGTGGCAACCGAATCAATCAATACACAAAATGGCTTTAAAATTAAAAGAGAGCTTCACTAACTACTGCACCAGAGGTGACAGCTTCCTTCTTACTCAACACATAAGCCTTTCTTACTGCTGTGGGCCTTGAAAATGAGAGCCCTTATCTACAGCCCTCAGTTTTCAAGAACAGGCAGCGATAAGGTACTCTGGGCTACCGCACCATGTGTATTTGTCAATTCCCACTTAGCAATTTGGAGTGTTGTGGTTAGTTCTTTTAGAAATCGACTCAAAGTGAAGTCAGGCCCTAAGAGCCTATTCTTAACAATACTCCACTAAATATCGGTTTCACCAGTTAGATAAAATGTTGCAATGTTCACCTTTTTATCCTTTGGAATTTCTATTACAGTGATAACTTTCTCCATTCCTCGAATCTATTTTTCAGGTTCCACTGGGTCATACTTTGCACTCTAGAGTTCTTTAGTCTGAATCAGCTAAAGGTAGTTTTCTAAGAGGCACCAACCCATCAAAATTTCTCACTGATGCAGTCCAAATACATGACAAAGATTTTGATTGTCCAACTTAAGCTTTATGCAAGTGATCTTCAATAGGAAACTGAGGTTGAATCAACCAAAAAGGGTAGACACATTGTGTTTCCCCTTAGCAATAGATTCCACAAGTTTGATAATAACCAACCTTTATACAAAGTGTAGTTAAGATCCACCTTTTGTTCAGGCGTGCTACAAAATTATCATCTAACGACATGGGTGCAACCCAATCATAAATCAGCTACTAGCAGTGATTGGGCTTGAAAAAGGTGACCAGAACTGATGAAGATGTAACATGAGAGTGAATGATAATGCAACTGGATGGGGAGATGCCATAAGGACAAAAAGATGAAGCCCTTGGTCAAAGTAAGTAGCATCCAACAGTTGATAATCCAACACAGACAATGGTAGTGTGTATATTACCAGAAGGCGCAGTGAAATATTATCAAGAGCAATGTCTACTTCACAAATGGAGGTGGAATCAATGGACTGCTTGCAACAGTTTGGGTAATTTAAGCAAGTCTTAAATTGCAATATATTGAAGCAAAAATGTCTCTCTAAAATCCGATAATTCAGGGGATACTACATCATGAACGCCCATATGGCTCACTTAGATGAAATTCTTGAGTTACAGAAGCAAACATCTGCAATCAATGAAGCATATTGAAGTAATTGCCACTTGGATCCAAGAAACACATAAAATGACACCCATATGATGAGGAAGCATAAGCTCAAAGTTGTAGGTATCCACTGACTTGAATAGTCTATACCATCAGACTTCTAGGCTGAATTTTCTTGGCCACTGGTCGCCAAATGTGCTACAACATGGGTCATTAGAAAGCTTACTTTCTGAACTTTGATATAGAATAACAAAAACATCTCTATTTTATGGAATGTATAGGCTGCAAGTGGACTAAACTCAGACCTTGTGCATTAGGATTCTACTAACTTTGTAGACTTTGACTTGTCTAATAGTTTTGAATGACCAAATGACCTCTAATCCACTTGGAACTTGTTTCATATGAAGGATATCTCCTTAAACTTAAAGTCAGGGTGGAAAATCCTTGCGTAAATCAAGGTAATCATGGACAAAAGTTACTTCAAGATCGGTCCTTATGCACTGATCAAAACTGTCAAGTTGATTGAACTTATGTAATCTGCCCATACTTGATTTTTCCTATGCATTTAACCTCAAAATGAGCCAATGGCCCTTCATAGGACACATTTGTGACAACCCCCAACCCTAGAGCTATGAGTGTTAATGATTCTGAAATTTCTGGGGCAAAACAGATAGAGTTTCGCCTGCAAACTGGCCAATTCCTAGGCTTAAAGCCTTACATCACATCATCTGCATTGAATAGAAGTATAAAACGATACCAAATCAAGCTCAACGGCTACATGCCAGAGATTACAACTCTACGGGCTACACGCCTGGAGTACAAGGGTTTACATCCCATAAATAAACAATTTCAGCTAGAAGGATGGCATACCCTTCAGATGGGTGGCTTATATGATCATACATACCTAAATGCATTAGAGCACCTTCAACTTGTTATTCAAATCTCCATCAAATCTGCTGCTTGAGATCAAACTACATATACTTTATACGGATCCATCCGACAAAGAAGAATATACGAGTAGAATATGTGTGAGATAAGTGGGCATTACTATTGTCACAAATCTCCAATGATATCATAATAATCTTCATTCTTCATTAACCAACTTTCTCAGTATCTTAACTCCATAATCCATATCCCATAAAGAAAATGTCAACTTGGCTCTGATACCAAATCTTTAACGCCCCAAATTAACCATGTTTCACTGTTTATATTCTTCTTAAAAAAAATCCCTTGATTAAAAATCTAGACAACCCAATGATAGGGGCATTACCGCCGTCCAAAAGGACAAGGCTTGAAACATGAGTGCTGTAAATAACATAGCTAAGCATAACCTCAAATATATACACTCACATCAAGTGTTAACAAATGAAGGGTTTATAAACCATAGTAAGATAATTCACCATGCAGTCTACATCTTCATCCACAGAAGAATTCAACATACAACTTTAAGGTATGCATATACGGTATTACTTCTGATCCATCCGGATTTCCCTTCTTCACTTATTCTCTTCAGTTGTTTCGTTGGCATAAGGGCAATACTCTAAGCATTTGCCTAAAACAAAACATGAAAAACATTTCGAACTGTGAGCTGAAACTCAATACATGCATTCCTGAATTGTTAGTCATTGAATGCTGGTTGGGCCCGCTTTGCAATTCATTTTAAGTTAAAAACAGTGAATGAGATAAATGTAAAACGGCATTGCTAATTATTACCTGATAGTGAACCCTTTGATACTGTTATGATCGATGAATAGGTGTACACCAGCCAAGCCGACCAGAGGAAGGGCAATGCCCTGTAACTGATAACTGATGGGGTTACTAATTAACTGATAAATCACTGTGTAAACTGATTCACTGATATACTTACTAAAACATGATAACGTTGATAAATACACTCCGATTTCTAAAGGTACATGCAATGCACATACCTTGAGTCTTTAAAAATGTCATCTGACTTAATACAAGTCAGCTATTTCATAATTGACATCTGACTTGATAAATGTATTTTGACTTGATAACACTTATGCAAAATGGGGAACGATAACTAGGCCTCAACTCTGTTTCATAAATGTCATTGTAAGTATGTGTAGTCAGTAAATGATCTTTACTCGTATAATTGAGTAGGTAAAAGTATGTGGAACTGAAATTGAGCAATGAAATGAGATACATAACTTGTGCATTTCAATACAATAAACTGATTTTAACTCAATATAAGACAAGTTAAACCAAAATGAACTGATTTAAATCAGTTAGGATTATTGAACTTGAAATACAGTAAATTAAAGCAAAATAGGCCAAATGGAAATGATTGAGGTGATAATGAAAAGATTTTAATTGATATAAATGAAATATGGGTTTCTGATATTTCTGAAATGGATAATAGAATGGTTAATGCTTCTAAAATGGATAATAGAAGGTTCCATGCTATGAGGGGTGTTGTGAGGTTCATAAAAGCTTATATAACACCCTAACTTGGTCCAAAGGACACTGATTTTGAGTTATTACTCTGCTCACTTCCCAAATTTCAGTTTCATACACACTTAACTCCGTTTTCAAACCCAAGAAAGTTTCTGTATATAATCAAACTTGTTGAACTCACTACACTTTGTAATTCCCTTGCAATACCCATAATTATATAGAAACTTCTGAAAATATTTCCAAATGTCACAAAGTTCTATATTCACTCATGTTACCATTTGATGGTCTGCATTAGAAAATCCATATCTTTCACTCCTGACCTCCAAATAAGATGTAAAGCCCCAATATGAAAATCTCATAATGTCCACTAAAACTTTCATTCAGGGCACAAAGCATGATTCACATAGTAAGGTCCCTAAAATTAGGGTAGAACACAGACGTGTACAGTTTCAGTTCAATCTGCGCAGTCGTAGCAAAACGACTATAACTTTTTCCACAGAACTCGGATTAAGGTGATTCAAAAGGAATTTGAAAGATAACTCATTGATCTATCCACACACCAAAAATCACAATTTTTCAGTGACCCAATCAATACCAGTTTTCCCGTAAAGTTACTATTCCAGTTCAGTTCCCAGCTTCAATGTATTCTGCATAGTCTTGAGTAAATTGGTCATAACTTTGTCCACACAACTCAAAATTGAGTAATTCCAAAGCCTATTGAAATCTAACTCATTGAAGTATCTTCACACCAAAAATCATGAATTTTGGATGTGCCAAACAGTACCAGTTTAATCCTGAAGTCACCCCTGTTTTGGGTCTGTTTATTGCATAACAGCACTTACTTGTAAGCTTTTCTTGACATAACCACCCATTAAAACCACTCTTTAACTTATATAAATCAGCATAAACATTTTGATATTCATTACCAATGCCAAAGATCACAAAATCGCATTTAAAACAATCAAAATCCAACACTTAAACATGAAGCTTGCATGATTAAGAGAAAACCCTAACCCTAGCATCATCCAACTTCAACTCCACCATGATCCATCACCAAGATGATTCTTAATTCAATAAAAACAACATGATCCATCATCAAAATAGCCAAAACAAGAAGCAAGAACCAAAAATTCAAAGAACAAGATTGAAGTCACTTACTTTGAGCTTGAAATAAGTGAAGATGGAGATGATATTTGGTGGTTTTGAGGATGGAAAATGGTAGCCAATGGAAGGATGTTGTTTGGGGATTGAAATCCTTGTCGGAGAGTGGCCAGAAAGTGGCCGGAAAACACCACAAAGCTGGTGGGGGAGGGGCTGGCCATGTGGTGAGAAGCAAGAGAGAGAAATGAGCTTTGATGTTTTTGATATGTTTTACTTGGATGAAAATGAGCCCAATTTGCTTGGCTACGCTTTTATCTAGCAAGAGGAACCTTAAGCCAATGAAAATCGAACACATGCAATGGTGCTTAGCTAAGTAAATGGAGTAATGATGCGTCGGGTCGGAATTGGGCCTAAATGAGCTCGGGCTGGGGAAAGAACTGAAACCGAGCGTGTTGGAATTTTTTTTAATTATTTTTTTTTGGAAGCTCGGGATTAAAATGTAATGTCATGAAAAATAATTTAATCTTTTAAATCATAAATATCGAGGCATACTATCAATTTTTTTCGAAATTGTCCGGTAAATGAAACTCGAATTGCAAAGTGGGGCCCGAAATGAATTTTTCCAATTGGGATGATTTAATGAGATAAATAAATGTGAAAAATGAATAACATGGCTTAATTAAATAAATAAATATGATTTAGGGCCGAGCTATTACAGCCTTCCCCCCTTAAAGAGTTTCGTTCTCGAAACTTATGAACTGTACCAATAGATGCAAGGTTATCCCAAATAAATATGGGTACGTGACTTTCACTTGATCCTCAGTTTTTCAAGTAGTTTATGGGGAAGTATGCTTTGTCCAAAGCAATTTGATTTAAAGTATCTGCTTGATACTTAACTTCTTAATCCTGTGATCCAATATCTGAATTGGATGCTCTTGAAACACAAGGCTCTCAATGACTATAATGGATTTGATTATGACAGCATGGTCAGGATCTGAATATACTGCCTTAGCGGTAAGGTAAGGAACACAGAACATGTTATGCACATGTTTGAGTTATATATGCAGATCTGGTAGACAAATTGTGAAATTCGACCTTTCAATGAACTGATATGGTCCAAAAGATCTTGGCTTCAATTTAGATCGCAGTGCAACCTCCTTACCCCCTTAGTTGGTGAGACTTTTTGAAAAGTTTGTCATATACTAGAAATTCCAGGAATCTCCTTCTTTTATCAACATAGCTTTTCTGTCGGTTCCAATGGTATGCTTTCAAGAGTCTTCTGAGATATGCTGCCTTATTAAATGCTGAAGAAGACCTTCATGACTCAAAAGATGATTTTGTTGTTAATGTTGGCCGTCAGTTATCCTGATGTTTCATGTAGGATTCTCTACTCGTGCTATCACAACGTTGACCACTGAAAGTTCCATACTTTCTTCAAATGCAAATATTGGTCGTAGGTCATGAAGTACTACAGGCTCCAACTCAGAAGAGTTGGATCCGTTGATATTTTTAGATGCTTTTCCATCCGTTTCAAGATGATAAGAACTGCAAAAGTCAATCTAGTTCTAAAAGCTCTTTGAAGTGTTTATCAAAATAGGCTTCAAACCTCTGATCTCTATCAGGCACTATATCTGAAGGAATTCCATGACAAAGTCCATTGAAATTGAATCCCTTTCTTAAGGTTTTGCTTTATTTTTTGGAGCTCAGGATCATCATCCTGATTCACTCTAAGGTAAGTGTTGGCATTTGAACATTCGCCTTTCTGTGCGACACTAATTATATGTCCAAGTCTTCAAATTCTCTTAAGAGATCCAGTTGAGTAGTTACTACAATGTTCAAGGTATGTTGTGCCTTCCTATTCAGGGCACCTGCCACAATATTTCTCTTTCTTGATTGACATTGGATCTGCCACAACTGATGTTTCATGTAGACTGAGCCTCTTTTAAGAGAAGATGTACTTCAACCTTTGATGATCAGTATTGATTTTACATTATACTCTATATAAGTAATGTCTCCAAATTTTCACTGCAAAAACTGTAGTTGCTAACTCCATATCATGGTTAGGTAATCATTCTCATGAGGCTTGAGTTGTTGGGAGGCATAAGCCACCAGTTTAATCTTCTTGCTAACTTTATAACTTTCTTCAATAAATTGGTCAGGGAGGATAATATTTATCAAATCCTTCCTAAACTCGATAATTTCTGACTAACTCAGACGGTTTCTAATCTCAGTACATTGATGGGTCTGGAGCACTTGGTAACTGCTTTCACCCTTTTGCAAGTCAACCTTAAGCTCTTGCTTTGAGACTAGATGTTCTAAAAATACCATTGCTTCTAACAGTACTCATGCTTCTTGTATTTGCTATGCAATTGATGCTCCCTTAAGGTCTATAACAATGTCCTCAAATGAACAGTATGTTCATCTTTGTCCTTGGAGTATTTTAAGACATCTTTTATTTACACCACCACAACTTGCTAGATATGGTTTGAAACTCTATTCATAAGATTCGTAAAGGCCACGGGGCCATTGATTAGGCCAAAAGGCATCACAGCGAATTCATCATGACCCATGCATGGTCTGTAGTGTGGTTTTGGTAATGTATTCAGATATAATGCTAAGTTGATGGTACCTTGACCTCAAATCAATGTTAGATCAGACTCCTGCTCCCTGCAGTTGATCAAATAAGTCATCTACTTGGGGTAATGGGTATGTGGTTTTGATGGTGATCTTGTTTAGGTCTTTGAAATCAATACATAACCTCAAGGTTCCATTCTTGTTCTTTACAATCAACACTAAGGCACCCCCATGGTGATACACTTGGCCTAATAAAGCCCATCTATAACAGCTCATCTAGCTGAATCTATAATTTCTTAAGCTCAGTTGGGGCCATACGATATGAGATTTTTGAGATAGATTAGGCACCAGGGATGAGTTCAATCTCATAATCAATTTCTCTTGGCGGAGCAGTCTCAGTAACTTTTCCAGAAAACTTCTCTGAACTCACAAACTATACGGATGTCTTCTGCTCTTTCTTCCTTAGGTTGAATGTTAATAGCATAACGCCAATGCACAATATATCCTTGGCATAAGAGCTCACTTGGTTTTATAACAGAATTTAAAGGATAAGGTTTTCCTCTCTTTGACCATAAAACATATTTCTCTCCCTTGTTCATCTCTTGAAATAACCTTAGGGTCATCATAACCTATCTTGACCCTATAAGTACACAACCAGATCATTTCCAAAATGATATCAAAGTCTGACGAGTCAAATTGAATCAGAACTTCAGGGGAAACTATCAACTATCCCACCAATAATTGAAATAAATTATAAGAGATAGAACACTCAACTCTAGAGTCATTGGATAACTTAAGTCCATAATTGATTTCTGCCTTCTTATTCTCAAGGTTCACTTGCATGTCAGATCATGTGAATATAAATGAATAAGTAGCAAATGAATCAATCAATACACAAAATAGCTTCGAAATTAAAAGAGAGCTTCACTAACTACTACATCAGAGGTGACAGCTTCCTTCTTACTCAACACATAAGCCTTTCCTACAGCTGTAGGCCTTGAAAGTGAGAGCCCTTATCTACAGCCTTCAGTTTTCAAGAACAGGCAGTGATGAAGTGCTCTAGGCTACCGCACCATGTGCATTTGTCAATTCCTAATTAGCAATCTGGAGTGTTGTGGTTAGTTCTTTTAGAAATCGACTCGAAGTGAAGTCAGGCCCTAAGAGCCTATTCTTAATAATGCTCCACTAAATATCGGTTTCACCAGTTAGATAAAATGTTGCAATGTTCACCTTTTTATCCCCTGGAATCTCTATTACAGTGATAACTTTCTCTATTCCTCGAATCTATTTTTCAGGTTCCACTGGGTCATACTTTGCACTCTAGAGTTCTTTAGTCTGAATCAGCTAAAAGCATTTTTCTAAGAGGCAGTAACCCATCAAAATTTCTTACTGATGCAGTCCAAATACATGACAAAGATTTTGATTGTCCAACTTAAGCTTTATGCAAGTGATCTTCAATAGGAAACTGAGGTTGAATCAGCCAAAAAGGGTAGAGGCATTGCATTTCCCCTTAGCAATAGATTCCACAAGTTTGATAATAACCAATCTTTATACAGAATGTAGTTCAGATCCACCTTCTGTTCAGGCGTGCTGCAAAATTATCATTTATCGACATGGGTGCAACCCAATCATAAACCAGCTACTAGCAGTGATTGGGCTTGAAAAAGGTGACCAGAACTGATGAAGATGTAACATGAGAGTGAATGATGATGCAACTGGATGGGGAGATGCCATAAGGACAAAAAGATGAAGCCCTTGGTCGAAGTAAGTAGCATCCAACAGTTGATAATCCAACAAGGACAATGGTAGTGGGTATGTCACCAGAAGGCGCAGTGAAATATTGTCAAGAGTAATGTCTACTTCATAAATGGAGGTCGAATCAATGGACTGCTTACAACAGTTTAGGCAATTTAAGCAAGTCTTGAATTGCAATGGATTGAAGCAAAAATGCCTCTCTAAAATCCGACAATTCAGGGGATACTACATCAAAAACCCCCATATAGCTCACTTAGATGAAATTCTTGAGTTACAGAAGCAGACATCTGCAATCAATGAAGCATATTGAAGTAATCGCCACTTGGATCCAAGAAACACATAAAATGACACCCATATGATGAGGAAGTATAAGCTCAAAGTTGTAGGTATCCACTGACTTGAACAGTCTATACCATCAGACTTCTAGGCTGAATTTTCTTGACTACTGGTCTCCAAGTGTACTACAACATGGGTCATTGGAAAGCTTACTTTCTGAACTTTGATATAGAATAACTAAAACATCTCTATTTTATGGAATGTATAGGCTGCAAGTGGACTAAACTTAGACCTTGTGCATTAGGATTCTGCTAACTTTGCAGACTTTGACTTGTCTAATAGTTTTGAATGACCAAATGACCTCTAATCCACTTGAAACTTATTTCATATGAAAGATATCTCCTTAAACTTAAAGTCAGGATGGAAAATCCTTGCGTAAATCATGGTGATCATGGACAAAAGTTACTTCAAGATCGGTCCTTGTGCACTGATCAAAACTACCAAGTTGATTGAACTTATGTAATCTGCCCATACTTGATTTTTCCTATGCATTTAACCTCAAAATGAGTCAATGGCCCTTCATAGGACACATTTGTAACAACTCCCAACCCTAGGGCTACGAGTGTTAATGATTCTGAAATTTCTGGGGCGAAACGGACAGAGTTTCGCCAACAAACTGGCCAATTTTCAGGCTTAAAGCCTTACATCACATCATCTGCATTGAATAGAAGTATAAAAGGATATCAAATCAAGCTCAACGGCTACACGTCGGAGACCACAACTCTACGGACTACACGCCTGGAGTACAAGGGTTTACATCCCATAAATAAACAATTCCAGCTAGAAGGATGGCATACCATTCAGATGGGTGGCTTATATGATCATACATACCTAAATGTATTGGAGCACCTTCAACTTGTTATTCAAAATCTCCATCAAATCTGCTGCTTGAGATCAAACTATATATACTTTATATGGATCCATCTGACAAAGAAGAATATACGAGTAGAATATGTGTGAGATAAGCAGACATTACTATTGTCACAAATCTCCAATGATATCATAATAATCTTCATTCTTCACTAACCAACTTTCTCAGTATCTTAACCCCATAATCTATATCCCATAAAGAAAATCTCAACCAGGCTCTGATACCAAATCTGTAACGCCCCAAATTAACCATGTTTCACTGTTTATATTCTTCTTAAAAAAAATCCCTTGATTAAAATCTAGACAACCCAATGATAGGGGCATTACCGCCGTCCAAAAGGACAAGGCTTGAAACATGAGTGCTGTAAATAACATAGCTAAGCATAACCTCAAACATATACACTCACATCAAGTGTTAACAAATGAAGGGTTTATAAACCATAGTAAGATAATTCACCATGCAGTCTACATCTTCATTCACAGAAGAATTCAAAATACAACTTTAAGGTATGTATATACGGTATTACTTCTGATCCATCCGGATTTCCCTTCTTCACTTATTCTCTTCAGTTGTTTCGCTGGCATGAGGGCAATACTATGAGCATTTGCCTAAAACAAAACATGAAAAACATTTCGAACTGTGAACCGAAGCTCAATACATGCATTCCTGAACTGTTAAATGATCATTGAACACTGGTTGGGCCCGCTTTGCAATTCATTTTAAGTTAAAAACAGTGAATGAGATAAATGTAAAACTGCACTGCTAATTATTATCTGATAGTGAACCCCTTGATACTGTTACGATCTATGAATAGGTATGCACTTGCCAAGCCGACCGGGGGACCTGGCCTGAAGCCGCGCGGGTAACTGAAGGGCAATGCCCTGTAACTGATAACTGACGGGGTCACTAATTAACTGATAAATCACTGTGTAAACTGATTCATTGATATACTTACCAAAATATGATAACGTTGATAAATACACTCTGATTTCTAAAGATACAGGCAATGCACATACCTTGAGTCTTTAAAAATGTCATCTGACTTGATACCTTGAGTCTTTAAAAATGTCATCTGACTTAATACAAGTCAGCTATTTCATAATTGACATCTGACTTGATAAATGTATTTTGACTTGATAACACTTATGCAAAATGGGGAACGATAACTAGGCCTCAACTCTGTTTCATAAATGTCATTGTAAGTATGTGTAGTCAGTAAATGATCTTTACTCGTATAATTGAGTAGGTAAAAGTATGTGGAACTGAAATTGAGCAATGAAATGAGATACATAACTTGTGCATTTCAATACAATAAACTGATTTTAACTCAATATAAGACAAGTTAAACCAAAATGAACTGATTTAAATCAGTTAGGATTATTGAACTTGAAATACAGTAAATTAAAGCAAAATAGGCCAAATGGAAATGATTGAGGTGATAATGAAAAGATTTTAATTGATATAAATGAAATATGGGTTTCTGATATTTCTGAAATGGATAATAGAATGGTTAATGCTTCTGAAATGGATAATAGAAGGCTCCATGCCATGAGGGGTGTTGTGAGGTTCATAAAAGCTCATATAACACCCTAACTTGGCCCAAAGGACACTGATTTTGAGTTATTACTCTGCTCACTTCCCAAATTTCAGTTTCATACTCACTCAACTCGGTTTTTAAACCCAAGTAAGTTTCTGTACATAATCAAACTTGTTGAACTCACTGCAGTTTGTAATTCCCTTGCAATACCCATAATTATATAGAAACTTCTAAAAATATTTCCAAATGTCACAAAGTTCTATATTCACTCATGTTACCGTTTGATGGTCTGCATTAGAAAATCCATATCTTTCACTCCTGACCTCCAAATAAGATGCAAGACCCTAATATGCAAAGCTTATAATATCCACCAAAACTTTCATTCAGGGAATAAAGCATGATTCACATAGTAAAGTCCCTAAAATCAGGGTTGAACACAGACGTGTACAGTTTCAGTTTAATCTGTGCAGTCGCAGCAAAATGACTATAACTTTTTCCACAGAACTCGGCTTAAGGCAATTCAAAAGGAATTTGAAAGATAACTCATTGATCTATATACACACCAAAAATCATAATTTTTCAGTGACCCAATCAATACCAGTTTTCCCGTAAAATTACTATTCCAGTTCAGTTCCCAGCTTCAATGTATTCTGCATAGTCTTGAGTAAATTGGTCATAACTTTGTCCGCACAACTCTAAATTGAGTAATTCCAAATTGTATTGAAATCTAACGCATTGAAGTATCTTCACACCAAAAACCATGAATTTTGGATGTTCCAAACAGTCCTAGTTTAATCCTGAAGTCACCCTTGTTTTGGGTCTGTTTGTTGCATAACAGCACTTACTTGTAAGCTTTTCTTAACATAACCACCCATTAAAACCACTCTTTAACTTATATAAATCAGCATAAACATTTTGATATTCATTACCAATGCCAAAGATCACAAAATCTCATTTAAAACAATCAAAACCCAACACTTAAACATGAAGCTTGCATGATTAAGAGAAAACCCTAACCCTAGCATTATCTAACTTCAACTCCACCATGATCCATCACCAAGATGATGCTCAATTCAATAAAAACAACATGATCCATCATCAAAATAACCAAAACAAGAAGCAAGAACCAAAAATTCAAAGAACAAGATTGAAGTCACTTACTTTGAGCTTGAAATAAGTGGAGGTGGAGATGATATTTGGTGGTTTTGAGGATGAAAAATGGTAGCCAATAGAGGGAGGTTGTTTCGGGATTGAAATCCTTGCCGAAGAGTGGTCGGAAAGTGGCCGGAAAACACCACAAGCTGGTGGGGAAGGGGCTGGCCATGTGGTGAGAAGCAAGAGAGAGAAATGAGCTTTGATGTTTTTGATATGTTTTACTTGGATGAAAATGAGCCAAAATTTGCTTGGCTATGCTTTTATCTAGCAAGAGGAACCTTAAGCCAATGAAAATTAAACACATGCAATGGTGCTTAGCCAAGTAAATGGAGTAATGACTTATCGGGTCGGAATTGGGCCTAAATGAGCTCGGGTTGGGGAAAGAACTGAAACTGAGCGCATTGGAAATTTTTTTTAATTTTTTTGTTTGGGAAGCTCGGGATTAAAATGTAATGTCATGAAAAATAATTTAATCTTTTAAATCATAAATATCGAGGCCTACTATCAATTTTTCTCGAAATTATCCGGTAAATGAAACTCGAATTGCAAAGTGGGGCCTGAAATGAATTTTGCCAATTGGGATGACTCAATGTGATAAATAAATGTGAAAAATGAATAACCTGACTTAATTAAATAAATAAATATGATTTAGGGTCGGGCTATTGCATCATCCAGGAAAAGCAAATATTGTAGCAGATGTCCTGAGTAGGAAAGCACAACATAGCTCAAATACTATAGTGATTACTTAGTTGAGTCTCTTGGAAGAGCTTGAGGATTTGGGAATTCAGCTAGTGTCCCATGAGTGAGTGCATGTTCAATTATCAGTACTTACCTTACAGCCTTCCATAGTGGGGGAAATTCGAGTGAAGTAGGAACGTGATTCTAAACTCCAAAGAATAAACCAAATTTAAAGAAAGGAAAGCCTCCTGGGTTTGTTGTGCATGAGGATGGGACCCCGCCATTCCAGAATCACCTATATGTACCTTGAAATGAGGAATTAAGGAAACTGATCCTAGAGGATGCTCACAATACTCACTACTCGATGCATCTAGGAGGCACCAAGATGTGCAAAGATTTAAGGCAATACTTCTGGTGGATAATATGAAGAAAAAGGTTGCAGAATACGCAGACAAGTGTCTAACTTGTTAGAAAGTTAAAGCAGAGCATCAGCGTCTTGTAGGTGAACTGCAACCCCTACAAATTCCCACTCGAAAGTGGGAGTTGACCTTCATGGACTTCGTTATTAGTTTACCCCTTTCTGCCTCAAATAATAATGCTATCTGGTTTATAGCCAATCGACTTATCAAGTCGGCCCATTTTCTGCCAATCGAAGATACCTGGGGAGTTGAAAAACTAGCCCAATTGTATGTTAAAAAGATAGTTCGACTACACAAAATTCCCTTAGATATAGTATCAGATAAGGATCAAAGATTCCAATCCCATTTTTGGCAAGCACTTCAAAAGGCCTTTGCGATCAAATTAAACTTTAGTAGCTCTTATCACCCTAAGACAGATGGACAAATTGAAAGAGTGAATCAAATTCTAGAGGATATGTTAAGAGCTTGTGTATTAGAGTTCCAAGAGAAATGGGAAGACGATTTACCTTTGGTGAAGTTTTCTTATAATAATAGCTACTAGTCCACCATCAGAATGGCCCCGTTTAAGGCTCTATATGGGAGAAAGTGTAGAACCCCACTGTGCTAGAGTGATTTGGATGAGGCATTGATTATAGGCCCTGAAATGATCCAGAAAATTGTGGAAACAATAAGAAGAATTCGGGAGCACATTAGGGTTGCCCAGAGTCGGCAAAAGAGTTATGCGGACAAGGAAGGAGGCCTTTGGAGTTTCAAGTAGGTGATAAAGTTTTTCTGAAAGTATCGCCAACTAAGCGTATCAAGAGGTTCGGGGTCTGAGGTGAATTGAGTTGAAGATATATTGAACATTATGAAACCATTGAAAAGTTAAATCCCGTAGTATATCGACTGGATCTGTTGGTAGAACTACAACAAGTGCATAACGTCTTTCACATCTCTCAGCTTAGAAAGTATATCCCAGATCCAAATCACACCATTGCATTTGAACCTATTGAAATCACTGTGAATTTAGTACATAAAGAGCAATCAATCCAAATACTAGATCGTAGGATTAAGCAGTTGCACAATAAGTAGATACCTCTAGTTAAAGTGCTATTGTCAAATTATACCTCTTAAGAAGCTACTTGGGAGACTGAAGAGGAAATAAAAGCCAAATACCCACAATTAGTTGAGGTAATCTTGCATGACATGGTAAAGTTCATAAGTTTCAAGGGCGAAAATATTTAAGCAGAGAAGGCTGTAATAGCCCAACCCTAAATTATGTTTATTCATCACATTTATTCATCCCGGTGGAAAACACATTTATTTGGATCCTCACTTAGCAATTTAGGTTTTATTTATTTATTTAATTATTAACGAAAACTTTGGAAGAGTTGATAGTAGGCCGTAACAAGTTTAATCTAAGGAAATTATTTTGTTTTCCGTAACATTACAAAAATTTAAATTTGAGTACGCAAAAACGTTATCGTTACAAAGCGTTTTATTCCCGAATCCAACTTTTTTGACCCAATTTAAAGCCCAACATGTTTGCTTCTTAACCTAACTAATTACCGTGATTAGGCTTAACCATGGTTAGCTAAATAGTCACTTTTCTAGATAAAACTTGGCCAAATGTTCAATAAGTCTAAAATTCACAAGCAAAACTCCAAACCTTTTTTCTCTCTCCTCTTCTCCCTCTACACATCCAGCACTATTCCAACACTATTCTGGCCAGTTTTCGGCCAGCTTCTGGCCACCTCCGGCCTCCCCCGACACCCTAACACCTCTAGCCACCATCCTCCATCCTCAAACCATCAAATATCACCTCCATCTCTACTTGTTTCAAAATCAAAGTAAGTAACCCTAAACTTGTCTCTTTGGATTGTTGGTCTTGATGCTTGTTTTGCTATTTATGGTTGTTAATCCTGATCTTTTGATAAGAAATAAGAGTTATTTTGGTGTTGATCATGGTGGAGTCGAGGTTGGATCATGCTGGGGTTAGGGTTAATCCTTAATCATGCAAGCTTAATGTTAAAGTGTTGAATTTTGATTGTTTTATCTTTGATTTGGTCATCTTCTAACCTATTGGTGTTTATGATAATGGTTTTGGTGATTTGAAATGAGTTGGAGTGAGTCCAAGGTGGCCATAAACTAGGGTTTTTTGGCAAGTAATGTGTGGTTTGGATTAAATTAGCATTAAGCTTGCTTTGTGTGTGTATTTGGTTGAAAAATGATCATTATTGGATATGATTATAAAGTGAAATTGAGTGTGGTGGTTTTGTATAATGTTGGGATGGATCAAGGCTTCTTAATATGCTTTTAAGGAATGGTTTAAGTTGAGGATTTGTGTGAAAAAGAGAGGGAAAAGCTAAAACAGTGAGGGCTGAAAATTTCAGAAAAACAGGACAGACTTCGAGATTAAACTCGTAATGATTGGCCCATTGAAAAATTATGATTTTTTGTGGGTAGATAGTTCCGTGTGTTAGATTTCGAATGCTTTTTGAATCGCCTTAATCCGAGTTGGAAACGTTATGGCCGTTTTACCTAAACTGGGCAGATTAGGCCAAAACTGACATACTTGTGTTTTAACACCATTTTGGGAACCCTATCATGGGAATCATATTTAGAGTTCTAAATGAAATTTTTTTGGGACTTTTTAAGCTTTCAATATTTAGGATTTTAGGTCCCAATCAAAGATTGGAGGACTAAGTTATGAGTCATTCTTTCTAACCCTTACTATGCCCTTGCTCTTCATTTAGTAACTTATTATCTTGAATAATAAAAATAATTGCCAATTATGTGTTTTTAAAATGGCATTTTGAGTAGAATTAGGGCCTGATCTATCTTCGTGCATAATATTATTTAGTGAGCTTACATTTAGAAAAATTTCACGTACATTTATTACCTATATGCTTAGAACTTAGCACGTATTTGTCAAAATTATAATATTTTGGTGAGTACATAAATGAATCAATTTAATTCTTGATTTATCACATAATAAGTAACTAAATCAGTTATCAATTACAGGCTTTGCCCTTGAGTTATCGACGCAGCTTCAAGCTCGGTCCCCTGATCGACTAGGCAGGTGTATACCTATTACAGATTGGAGCAGCTACTAGGGATTCACTACCAGATAATAACTAGCA
Source organism: Carnegiea gigantea (assembly GCA_029747015.1). Taxonomy (NCBI): domain Eukaryota; kingdom Viridiplantae; phylum Streptophyta; class Magnoliopsida; order Caryophyllales; family Cactaceae; genus Carnegiea; species Carnegiea gigantea. Next base: position 272,851 of record JAKOGI010000333.1, read on the forward strand.
ATGCAGTTTTATATTCATCTCATCCCTGTTTCAAAATTAAACTAAATTAAAATGTGGGCCCAATCAGTTTTCAATAATCATTCAACAATATAGGGATGCATGTACTGAGTTTTGGCTCATAGTTTAAAATGTTTCCATGTTTTGTTTTAGAAAAAGGCTCAGCGAATCACCCTCTAGCTGACCGACCTACTGGAGAAGGCAAGTGAGAGTGAAAATCTGAAAGGAATAGCAGTGTGATAGTGCTGTAATGTTTTGAGCACTGTATTGTGAAATACTTTGATGTTAAGCTGTATACTTTACAAGGGTTACTGTATTTTGGTGAAAACCATGAATTAATTGAATGTTTTGATGTTACAACTGATATATATATATATATATATATATATATATATATATATATATATATATATATATGTATGTTGTGTGGGTGTGTGTGTGTGTGTGTGTGTGTGTGTGGTGTGTGCGCCGTGTGTGTGTGTGTATTATATTATATATATATATATATATACATAATATATATATATATATATATATATATATATATATATATATATATATGTATATATATATATGTATATATATATATTATATATATAATATATATATATATATATAATATATATATATATATATATAATATATATATATCTATATATATGTATGTATATAGATATACTATTATAGTATATATAGTAGTATGTATCTATATTATATATATATATATATATAGTATATATATATATATATATAGTTTTATATAGTTTTATGGGATTGTAATGTTGTGAATGCCTTTTGACATTATACATTGATTATGATGGCTAAGTTTATCATGTAAAGCAAAGTCTTGTCCTTGTTAGATGGCGGTAATGCCTGATCATTTGAGTTATCATTTTTAATTGGATAATGAAAGAACATAAATAGTGATTTATGTACATTTGGAGTGTTACAGGGATGGTGGAGGGTGCAACAAGTATAGCAAATTTCATTCTCACATCTAGACAACTCATTCCTAGCCTAGAAGCTTCTAATTTCAATTTTCATGTGCTTAAATTATTATTAGAATGTTATTGGTTAAAGTATGTGCTTGTATCCTATTGGTCTACACTAACCTCTTATGTGCTTAGTTTCTATTTGGCTATTTTTTTTTTAAAGCTCGGGGTTCGTGGATGTAAACTAACCTTCTCGTACTCACGTGGAGGTATACTTGAGCTAAGAATTAATGAATTAAAGCTAGAATACTTTTCTCTCACGAAAATGTTTATTTCAAATACTTGTGTATTTGGATTTTGGTTAAGTCAATTCTTCAAGTTAATTCTTGGTGTTGTATTTAGAGAACTAATTAGTGAATTGTTAGACTATGTGGCAGGTTGAGCCTTCATCTTAATCATAGCAATTTTGTTTCCATTTCTTCGATATTGAAAATCCATAAAAACTTCATTGTTTTTCCTTTTGTTACTCAAGCATTAGCCTAGCTCAAAGGCTCGTTATTTTGGTGTTGATAGTTTCAATGGTATGTCTTTCTTATAGTTGAGAGCCCCTTATGTCTCAAACAAGTAAACCATCATACTTATGATCGATTTCTCCATGAAAACCTCCTTCATTCACATCCAAAAATTCATACTTTGATCCTCGCGTGGAAACCTTTACTATCTTCTTACTGTGCTTAACCTTTTGGTCCATAAAGAACCCCCAAAAATACCTAAAATATAATCCCCAAACCGAACACACTAGTAAACTCCATAAGAAAAGCCATCACAAAAGAAAAGAAAAAGCACTCAGATAAAGCCTGCCAAGACTATCCATGGTCAAGCCCATGATTTGTGGTAGCGCCATTTTCTTTCCCTAAACAATTTTCACCTTTTTTTTCTATAGCATAGAAGATATGGACATATTTGATCTTCAAAATCATGTGAGGAGGCTCTTTGTCAAATTGCACAATGGTAAAAGGTTATGAGAGAACCATCTTCTTTTGAAGGTAGTTTGGACCAGACCACTACGTTAAATATGTCAAGTCCTTGAGGGTTACCTTAGGATAAGGGGATCTTTGGATGAAGAGAGTCTTATTTAGACACCAACAAACTCCAAGGTTTTGCCCATTATTAGTTTAAATGGCTTATAAGGGGGGAGAGATCTTCAAGACAAGCCTAGGATTAAGACTTAGAGGATGTTTAAGTCATATATGGATGTGAGATTCTATCAAGATTTACTCTTTGAAGAAGAATTATTGGAGAAAAATCCATTTTGTTGAACAGAAGATCTAAGTTCAATAAGAAAAGCTCATTTTGGTCTAAGAGGAGAACGAACCTATTTTGGATTTTGATGAAACAAGAAATAAGGAAAGCTTGGTCATTGATGAGATCTCTCCTAAAACTTACAATTTAGAGTCCACCTCACTGGATCCTCACATTTAAAAGACCATGGAGTTTCAAACACAAGCTCAAGTTGATGATATTGCAGGGGTCCAAGTTCATGTCTACAAATTTGAGGTCATGTAGGCTCTACTAATGGAAATAAGATTCTCATTTGGCTCCTTTTATATGCCTCTTGAATGTAAATGACAACAATCCAAGCTTAATCATGAAGTGGTACCTCATTGTGAGTTTGATATAGATGAGTACATTTGTAATTTTAAGGAGCGTATAAGTATTAGAGTCAGTGGGGAAGAATGTCAAATTCTTCTAGGTCCTTATTTCTTTAAAAGTACTAATGTGCTCAAAATAGATAGGATTCTTGGCACTAGGGTATTCTTAAGATAAAAGGGGTGTATCAATTTTTCTTGGGTAATGACCTTTAGGAATGATGCAAGTCGCCATAAGGATTTGAGGAAAAATCGTTTTAAAGAAGGGCAGTTTGATGTAAAGCAAGATTTCAAATCACCTGCCTGAACTAATTAGGTCTATAATTCACTTGTTCATTTTAAACTCCTCCTTTTCAAAAGGATTTTTATTTCTGTTGGTTAACTTTGAGCTACTCTTTGAATTTTTAGTTTCGTTTCAATAATAATTCACTTTGAGCTATTCTTTGGATGACCAAATAAAGTCTAAAATTAGTGTTCTGGTTATAGTTAGATAACCCCATATGACTATTTTTCAACAAGCTATGGCACACCTCTGAATTCAAAGTATATCTATAGCTATGAGGGAAAAGCCGAGCACCTACTGTTGAATGCCAACATATGTGCAATTTTGATCCTAGTCTTAATTAATTGGGCCTTCAATTGGATGAGTATGGGGTTAATCTTTCATGCAAAGTTTGTATCTATCAAGTTCTCTTTTGAACATCTCCCCCAAATTCCTCCCTTTGGGATAGTCGAGGATACCACCAAGCAAGTACAAGTTTCCAATTTCAATATTCACGTACTTCAATTATTATTTGAATGTCATTGGTTAGATTGGATGCTTGAGTTCTATTGGTCTATACTAACCCTATAGGTGCCTAATTTCTATTAACTTATTTTTTGTAGCTTGGGGAAAGGGCGCTAATTTTTGTGACTATAAATTACCCTTCTTGAATTCACTTGGAGATAGACTTAAGTTAAAAGTCAAATGATTAAAGCTGTAATGCTTTTTCTGTCCCAGAACAATGTCTCTATCTCTTATTTCATATACTTGTGTATTTGATGGTGATTGAGTGAATCTTTTAAATTAATTCTTGGTGCTTTACTTTAGAGAATCAATTGATGAATTGTTAGTCTAAGTGATGGCCAGAGCCTTTATCTTAGTCATACTCATTCATTTGTTTTTCTCCTATATTTAGAAGTCCACAAAAATTATTCGGTTTTCATTTTGTTACTCAATCGAGGATTAACTTTGTTCAAGGGTATGTTACTTTGGTGTTGATTGATGGTTGCCAATGGTTGACCTTTCTTATACTTGAGGCATCAAAAGGTGCATTGATGAATATGAGATGTGGACTCTCTACTTGTCATGTGAAATGGGTCAATACAAGAAATCAAATACATATTTCCCTTTATTTGATTTTTAGTAATTATTTTGTCAAAGAGAAAAAGCACAATAAATTAGTCATTCTATCAAAATAAAAGGAAAACAATCACTTCTGCTAATTGTATTACTAATATATGTCACTCGAAAAAAAGTTGCTTTTACTAGTAGATTGATAATGACAAAAAGTTATCACTAGTGGAAAAAGTAAATATTTTCGACAAATAAACATATCTATTGGTATAAAAGCATGGACTTTATTTGGCGGGAAAGGGTGCAAGTATATCCAACAGAAAGCAATTTATTTATTAGTACTGTTATTGAAATGCTATCATTTTTGTAATTTGTTGGCATATTTATTGGATACCAACATACTTTTTATTGAAATGTCATAAGTTTTATTTGTTGGTACCATTATTGAGCATTGGCATATTTTTTTTTTAACTGATACTATTCTTAACATATTCATTTTTTTCCAAATTGTAATGCTTTTATAATTTTGTGGTGTGAAATTGCATTCTTACTGTTGGAAAAAATAGTTAAACTAAATTTTTAATAAAGTAAATAAAATAATTAGGAAAACATATAAGAAAGAAAATGAAGCGAAAAGGATATTTCGAGAAATTAAAGAATAAAAAATTAATTTTTCTTTTTTTTTGGGGGGGATGGGGCCTATTAAGGGCTTGCATCTTATCCTCCAGACCCACAGACACAAAGAAAGAGGTGCGATATAGAGATACTAGTGAGCTGGTTTCATGACACTATCAGTTGCGAGATGGCCATAAAAGGAAAGGGTTGCATCAAGGGTGGGAGAGGTCGTGAGGTCTCAACCTCCCTTTGTGGCTTAGGCGGCTTTTTGATGAAGTAGAAGTGTAGGTGTCAAGTTCGATGATGATAAGGACTTTGGGGATATTTGTCAAATCAAGCCTAATTGACCACAATAGTCCAATTCAATTAAGGTTTGATTATTTTATCGTTTCCCTCCCATATTCGAAACTAAGATTCAATTTTGATGGCCGTAGGGTTTGGTTTAGATAATCTCCCAACTTCTCTACCTTACGTTTTATCTAGGTCTTTTACTTCTGCCCTAAATGAAAGCCGAATTATGAATTTTTATATTATTATTTGGTTCTTGGTGCAACTTTTGTTTAATCTAGGGTTTGTGACTATTGGATTTTTTAATGCCATAATGTGCAATAACATATGTCCAATGAGCATTATGCTTTGAGATTTACAATAAACGCTCCTTTTCCTCATTTCTAAATTGTTTATGTGAATCCTACTATGTGAATTCAAGGTGGCTGCTTCATGGTGTCACTGAAGTTTATTTGTGTATTCTGAAGAAAATTTCATTTTAGTTACTTGATTATGCATCAGACCCAACAACAATGTCTTTGACGTCAGTGCTGTTAGATGAAACCTCAACAAGGGCAAGTCCCTTCACTCTTAGCTCTTTCCCAAATCATGTGTTTTGGGTCATAAGGACTCTTCACTTTTGGGATATTTGGCAACTAGTGGTGGACCTTGACGCTTTCGAGCCATTGGAGAGGAAAAGTCACTTCTTTGAGCTTTAAATTTCCTGTAGAAAATAGTTTATTGATTTCTACTGATGTTTACAGGTCTTGAATTAGAGATATGCTTGAATGGCTATTTGTGATTGGAGTTATTTTCTTGGAAATAGTAAGCTGCTATCTTTTACAGCTTCTTAAACATTGTCGTATTTTATGAGCTTATATTCTATTGTTATTGAGCGGATGATGTCATTATCTTGCTTATAACTTCTTATTATTGTGATTTCGAACTTATAAAAGTATTATTTAAACTTTTTTGTCATTGAGAATTCTTTAACTGTTGAAACTATTGATCTTGGTCACCATTGTGTGGCATCAGTAATGGCTAGATTGAGGATATACTTTCAAAAAGTTGATTAGCTTCCATCTATTTGTTCTCCGCATTTTGATTTTTTGTTTACAATTGACTAGTGTCTCTTGAAATATATTATCATTGATGAAGATGTGATAGTTAGTTGGGCACAACAAGATTATGAGAGTTCTGATCCATTTACACACACACGAGCACACATTTGATAACATATCTATAATAGGGGAAAAAATAAACTTTATGCTTAGCATTGAATATACTTGTGTCCTTGAACTCTTGGATCTAATAAGTAATATTGGCTATTACATGAAAACCAAAATGTGTCAATGTGTGTTGTGTGGAGTTGACTCTTCTATCACATTGCAATATGTGAATTAATATGTGAATAGAATTAACAAGAACTTGCACAAAGGAGCCTATTCGTAAGTTCTATTTCCAAGATGTATTCTTGTCGATAGCTTAATCTAGTGCAGAACACCCATGTATTTTCTTCCTGTTTCTCTTTCTTCTCTGTTTATTAATCTTACGATTGTTTCTTTGTATTTCTACTTTACTGGGTAATAGTAGAGGATTTCCCTACAAGTCAAAACTTACTGTCTGAAATTGGGATCCTTTGGATAATGATGTTTGTTGCTATCTATGTCATATTTTTTTTCTATATATCTACTTTAGGTTGTGAAAATGGCCATGTAAGTTTGACATTATACTATGCAATATGTTTAATTATTCAACGACTGAAGTTCCCATATTGTGCTGCCCATACTTACCCAAGGTTTTCTTCATATCATTTTAGAATCAGTTTATAATGATTTCATACAATTGTTCTTGGTGGTGGTTGGGGAGTGGTTTAATCAAAGGCTTGCGGATTGGTAAAAGTTTATGGGCATGGAAATTGAATGTGTTTAGTTGCGCATATCAGCGTACATGATTAGTTAAAAATTAGCGCAAGTGCACAGTGTAGTTGTAGCTAGCAATCGGTAAGTGCTAGTCGTATCCACAGGGAGTTGTTTCTTTCAAGCGCCAAAGCTAACTCAAGTGTATTAATTTGGATAAATCAAAAAGTGATAGGAAGTAGAAATAAACCATTGAGACAAACAAAGAAGACTTCAATTATAATTAAACTTAAGATAAATTGATGCAGAGCTAATCATAAAGCATAACCTTCTAATCAATATCAAGGCTTGCGTTCAACTTGGGCCTTGGTACCCAACTACGTGGCTCTGCTAAGTCCTTGTTAATTTGGGAGCCTTGAGGAACCCAAAGTAAGTTTAGAAAAGATGGCATGACACTTAATAGCCTAAATAAAGAGCCTAGCTATTTTATCTCCAAGTCACCCTATTTTATTTTACTTCCTTATTCTGGGCAGAACATGTGGCCTAACTTCTAACTCATTTTTAGCTAGGTAAATGGGATTGTTTTGGTTAGATTTTACATGGATGGATAATTCAAGATGTCTATTTCTAACAAGCTAAAAAGCATCATTTAACTCCATGAATCGAGCAAGTTATGAGGTTTTAACCAGGTCAGTGCAGGCTTTTACTCAAGGATTTATTTGGATCATCAAATGGGAGAATTAAGAGCCCAAACTTGGTGATAGCTGATAGATTCTTCTAGAATGCTCCTATAAAAATCTTCACCTTAATCTTTCCCATTTGGATAGGTGAATGACATCACCAATGAGAAGGAATGTGCAGTTAAATTTTAGCACACCAATATGCTCTAGTGATCGCCCTTTAATTGTACAATTAGCTTGAATTTCATTAGACAAAATCCTTATAATGCTATTTGCAAGTACTAAACTTCGGGGAAGGGGTATCTTGCTATTTTACTTCCTCATCTCCTGTATTGCATTAAGCTTTGATAAATATGAATGAATGAAAAGAGTAATGGCCATTTTCTCTCCCAAAAAAAAAAAAAAAATCTCTTAATCTTTATCACTTTTAGAGTGGCGATTTAGGATCATCACTTTATATTAATCCTTGGTATTTAGGCTATAGGGGATTAATTGATGGGTTGCTTATCTTATTGTTCTTTAAGAATCAAAAGAGTTTCCCTCTGGTTTGGAGTTTCCTCCATTTGGGTTGTTTTAGAGGTATTTAACTTAATGGGTCTTCACTTGGATGATTAAGCCTTTATTTGGCCAAATGGACTTTTAATCCACTTCAGTTGATATCAAAGCACAAGGATTCTTCAAGGGTAAGCATCAAATCCTCATATTATGTGATTGGAATTTATTGAATGGAGTGATTTTGTGTGTAGTTTATACACTTTTAGATTTTCCCATTGCATTTGTTGAATTTCTAGCAACTTTTACTAGGGACAATATTTTGTAATACTCTTGAGTCTTTTAATGATAAGATATTTAATATTGCATTGTTATTTAAAGTCTCAAATTAATCCATTTATAGTAGGACTTCATTCAAGCTTATGTGTATGCTTGTGTACATACTGTTTTGAGGGGGCGAAACTACCATCTACATAAGGGTCTTGTCATTAATAGAAACAAATGGTTTTATTTTAATCATGGTTATCCATTACTATTAGATTTACCAACTGAAATATAATATTGTTGTAAGTTTATCAATAGACTATAGATTTGTTGGTAAAACCTTCACCATCAAAATTCAATGTATTGCTAAAATCATTACCAACTGATTTTGTATATCTTTGGTCAAACTTTTACCATAAGGTTTTATGAGCAACTTAGAGCTAGATGAATATCTGTTGTTAGAATGTTTTACCAACAGAAGAAAGGCTTATGCCAGGAGAAAGACCCATGTTGGTAAAAGCCTTTTGTTTGTAGTAATAAGATTAAGCCTTAATTTGTCATGTGCCAAAGATCAGTAAAGTTGATTCCAATTAAGCTTCCATAGAGCATGACAATATGTCATCGACATAATTTGTTAACGTTATGCAAGCTGTGTCACCCTAGAAGGGGTGGATATGGTGATCACAAATAATAGCAGTTTTAAATATAGACATAAAAAATAAAAAATGTGGCGAACTCAAGGACACTGAATAATAGAACCAAGGACATTATGACTACAGATCAGGGAAGTTGAGCAAAGTAAGAGCAAAGCAGAAAATAAAGCAATTAGTTTTTTTTTTTTAATGAGGTTTAACCATCGAATTACTCTACATCCCAGCATAAAGTCTCTTCCTAGGATCCAACCACTTGAATTAATTTCCTCTGGGATTTACACAATTTGCGAGAGCTTACGCAAGGACCTTTTCTACAACACACCCTTCAAGACCTATTTTGAAAGAATTTCTTCTAAGTTTCTACTTAGGAAGGATGACACTCCTAGTCAACATTCTCATTTACAAGGATTCTCAGCTCCCTTTGCCTCGTAAGGAATCTCATATGTGTGGACAAAGTTTACAATGATTTGATTATAATAACTCAAGAGTATAATAATACTTTGAATAGAAATTAAGCCCATTATTTTTCTGTATTGTGTACTCTTCTTCTTCAACGAGGTCTCTGTTTATAAACAATGCAATAGGACCAATAAAGGATGTTGAAGAGGTGGGCGTTAAATGATTTAGAATATTCTATCGGATACTTCTCTTTAGTGGCTACCAGCTGGTTTAAAAAGCCTTAACTTTCATTCACTTTTTTGCCAACCGCTTAGTCAGTTCTTGGCATCTTATGTCTTCGAAGAGATGGTTCTCTACCTAGCATTTAATGTGTTTGTGGTTGCATTCCTTTTTTGATAAGGTAGAAATAATTCTGTCAAGCTTTGATGCGGACAGTGTCCATTTCCAATATAGTTGACCTACAACTGTCCCCTTTAGCATAAGTGCTTTTGGTCTTTTCCTTATTTAAGATATATTTGAATATGCCTTCTAAGCTTACCAAATGTCACAAGCTGCTACATTATGAAAACTATGAAGTTAATCATGCTTCTTGAAGATCGTTCAATGTATAATTAGCAAGAGCATTGATTAATTAATTTATGAATAATTTAATAGACCAAGATTAGCATATGGTGGTGAGTCACTGACTCTTAAAGGGAAAAGCAGAGCTAAATCTTACACAAGTGATGAACATGTTTTTTTCAAAAATTTGTGCTTTGTTTCCTTATTGTAGAATTGCATACATAGGAGTCTATTTAATTTGATCGTTTACATACAAAAACTTCGTAATTCAATAATTAATCCGAGTATCATAAAAATTCATGTTAAACTCAATTCAAGTTGCATCCGTTTTATGACTTAGATGAAGGTTCATTTCTAACAAGCCTATCAAGATCCTTTGCGATGACAGTTTAGGGTGGTTGAACTATGCCTTTGACAATTTAAGCTGTTAGTTTCCCAATGATCTTGTTAAATAACCCAATTGCACATAATCAAGCACATAAATAGGATCCAAGTTGTTGTTCTAACAGGATATTCTTTATTTTTATAGCAAATATCCTTAAAATCAAAACTCGCATGAGGCATATAGTCACCTCACCTTGAGGAGATTCTCTAATCTCTCCCTTTTTGATGGCTCAAGGAATAAAAGATAGAATGCAAAAATTGTGTTCCCCCTAAGTTCAGCAACAGAGGCATGAGATAAACCACTTTTAATTTACATAATAATCTCCCCTTACTTTCCTAGGTAGAGTAATATGTAAGTATAGTGAAGAAATAGATCATATTGAGCACCATGCAAAGATAAATATAAGCAATCATAATCAAATGCATGGCAATCAAGTACCAAGATGACTAAGCGTCACAAGAAGAGCAACTAGAATAATATAGGCAATACATCTTAAAGCATTAAAGTTTCAAACATTACATGCATTGAATTCCAAAACAAGTTCATCTTAAGGCAATCGCCTTAAGGGATGCTAAACTGGTACTTCAATGGCCATCGTTAGCCTAAATTACTATTCTTATTCAAGAAAATCCCAAATTTTCTGTCAGTTTAACTTTCGTTAAAATTTGGGATCAAACTAATAAAGAATGCATGGCGGGCTTTCAAACTTACAAACCAGGAAACCAAATTGTTTATAAACCAACGGACAAATTAGAGAAATTATTTTAAAAAATAAGAAATTGTTTTTAAGAGAGAAGTGGATAAAAATTAGTCATCCATAGGAAGAGAAGGAAGAGGATTGGCTGGAATTTTAAGGCTGCTAGCTTCTCTTTGTTTGTCATGGTATACATAACCTCAATACATTCCTTATCCTTTAGAGGAACCTTGAACCACTCAAAAACATTAGTCAATAAGTTCACATTGCATAGACAAGAAGTCATTGATGCTTCCTGTTGAATTCTAAGAGTACACGACCACAAGAGGGGGGGTGAATTGTGGTGTCCGATTTTCGCCAAATAACTGACAAACAGCCTTAGACCCTGATTGCAGAGACTGTTTCTGAATGATGAACAGTCTTGAGCCCTGTTTGCAGTGGCTGTTCCCAATTGGTTCAGAAGCGAAAATCAAGTAGATAAATGCGGAAATAAAGCACACACGATTTTTACGTGGAAAACACCTCTAGCCCAACTGAGGTGTGAAAAACCACGATCTACCTCGTGTAGGATTTAACCACTTCACTAACGGGCTGAACACGTTACAAAAGTAACACTCCTTGTTACAACTTGTAACCCACGTAACCTTCTTCTCTAAGACAGGTTACACCACGTCCAAATCTCTCTAGATTGGACACGTCCAAAGTCCACACGACTAAGGACACACTCACTCACTTTTGATCTGAGATCAAGGATACAAAACACCTTACTGGGGTGCTTCTGACTTAAGCAGATGTAAGGTACAATGAAATCCTAGTATGCCAATAGTTTTGAAAGCTCAATTTTTGCACAATCTTGTCACGATTTTTTCTTTTGAAATGTAGCTTTAGAAAGCTCTCAATGCTCTGTGAAAAACCGATTTTTCCCTTGTGTATCTCTGCCGAAAGGAGTGAAAAGATTTTCTTATTTAAGCAAGCAAACCCAACGGCTAACTCCTTCAAAAAAGATAGAAAAATCTTCTGATTTTAGCAGCTTAGGAGATTTCTTCAGATTTCCAACGGCTAGGAACAAAGAAGATAAGATTCTCCTAAAATATAGGGATTTGATACTCACGGGATAAAAACTGATTAGCCACTTAATATAGCCGTGTAATTTAGCCCAAAAAAGGATAAAAATCTTGGTTTCAAAATTTGAATCAATCATGGCCTAAAAATAAGGAATAAAGATTTTTCGGATTTTGAAAAAAATCTCTAGCAAAAATGGTTTTGCAATCTGCTACATATATATAATAAATAATAATCTTTTTAGGACTTAACTAATCAGCCTAGGATTTCATAAAAGGATTCTTAGAGCAGCCAGCCAACCAAAAGAAATTTTCAGGTAAAACGGATGTGGCCGCTGCAGTTTCAGGAACACCCTAGGCACCCTGTTTGCAGGGTTGTTTGGAAATGGTGTTCTGAAGCAAATCTCGAAAACCGTTTCAAGAAGTGTTAGATTGAGACTTTCAAGATTGGCATATTAACAAGAATCTAAAAGATAAAACCTAAATCAAGTCGAGACTTCTTGTTGTAAGAATTAGTCATCTTGTCGAGGATGGATATGCAACTCCAAACACCTTGGTCACCTTGATTACTCGGGTGAGCTTGTATCGCTGAATGTAGGAACTTGGTTTTTAAGACTCAGTCAGCTGTTGTCGAGATTTGTTGTGTGTTGATCTTTGTGTCATTGAAGCTTGGAACCTGTTCTTTAAAACTTATTCTCAACATTTAGTAGACAGAATAGGTAAGTAGGATCAATACAAACAACTGTGTAGGACCTGTTTGGAGAGCTTGTTTGGAACAACATTACTCAAGCAAGTAGGCTACACTTGGATTTGTTATCATCAAAGCTTTATACAGTTAGTTCAACAATTTCCCTGTTTTTGATGATGACAAACCAAGTGACCATATTGACAAGAGAAAGATTTTATTTTCGTAAGTGCCTTTGTAAGTGACTTGAGTGCTGATATATATCCACACAAGTGCTAGGTCAGTCAAGTCAAAAAACATATGTAAGTATAAAGACTAATGACTCAACCGTTCAACTCAACCTAGGTCAATGGCCCACTTATCTTCCCCTTTTGGCATCATTAGAAAGGCACAAACAACAGTCAGAACATGGTGTTTGCAAGTGAATCACATAAGACATAGCAAGAGATAAGCAAGATATAGCAGAACCAGACATGTCATTGAAAGTCCGGAAAGAAACGCAGAAAGAGATGGGGAAGAGAACTCTAGGAAACATCCAATGAGAACAGGTTACAAGGGGTGATTATGGCTGCGGCGGAGGGAGTTTGGTAGCGAGGGAGGAGAGAAGGGCAAGGAGATCTTCATGACGCTTGGCAGATAGCGCCTTCTCTTCTTCCAGGGCAGCCTTGACGGCTGTGAGCTCATCCTTAAGGCGGGAGTTATCCTCTAAAACAGCCTCAACTTTGACTGATGACCTCCCAGAAACAGGAGGTCTGGGTGTTCGGCTCCCCTGTTTAGAGACCGAGCCCTCAGCCAGAGTATATCCACACCCCATGAGGGTGTCACTCCCTATCTCATCAATCACTTGAGCAGCCACCCTCCTTTTGAGCTCTATCCCAAAGTGCTCAAAAACCCTCGTCAGTAGAAAACCATACCCAAGATCATGTGCCCGGGTGGTGTTTGCAGTACGCCCAATATGGCGGATCATAAGAACAGGAAGATTGATGGGTTCCTCCCTATCCAAAAGATCCACCAGGCACTGATCAAGAGCATCAGCCTGGTTTCTACCTTGACCTCTTGGGATGATGTTCTTTATGACAAACATAAAGAGCAGTTGGTGCAGAGAGGTCATCTCACCCTTCTTCACGGATGTGGGTGTTTGCAGGCCCTGGTTTTGACTCAACCGCTGTGAAAGCTCCAGCAGCCTGGCTGTCCCTAGGACAGACTTATCCACCCTCACATACACATCAAAGCCAAGTGAGGGAACACCCAAAATCGTACCCAGAGTTTGTGCATCAAATTGCACCTGTGTATCACCAATTTTACTTGTCACCACCCCTTCGGTGACGGCACAATTGGCATAGAACTCAGCCAATTCTGGTACAGAACACCCCAGCTGGGTGTTCGTGAAGAGGTCCAGCCAGTTCTGGGCACGCAGCTTCTGTAGGAACACCCCTAACCCCTGTTCCTCAAAAAATTGAACTCTCACTATCTTCCCCCTAACTACATTGCGCTTAAGCAGATGCGCAATCTTGGTAGAAACAGGAGAGGCAGTAGACTTTTTGGCGCTTTTGGGGGGAGGAACAGAAGAAGCAGTCTCGGGTTTAGCTGATTTTGAGACTGGAGCAGTAGAGGTCTTTCTTTTACGAGGGGGGAATATCTTTCAAACCCAAGCCCACTAATTTCAGGTCGACACTCTTCAAAAATCCAAAAGGTTTGAAGCTGATTGGGCGAGGAGGAGTGGAAGGTTTACCTCCTAGAATCGCCATTAAAAACGGCGAGAAGGCAACAGGGGCAGGACCTGTTCGTGAGGCTGGTGCGGGTGCCCTGCTACCCTGAGATTTTGAACCAGAACTTCCAGAGCTGTTGAAGGAAGCTATTTGAGCAAGAATTAGAGAGAGATTAGGGTTTGAGTGAAAGGAAATTGCCGGGTATTCGAGAGAGAGAGAGGTGTGATGAGAGAGAGAGGCAAAGATTTGGAGATTTAAAGAGAGAGAGCATGCCAAATCTTTAAAGATTTACTTGTTACAATGGGTAGATCATTACTAGCCGCCCGCGCATGCCTCGGGAAGGAGGAAAATTTAAAGGCTAGACACAACTTGTTTCACATACTAACAATCAAGGAGCGTACCTGTTCTTGCTGTTCTTGAATACGAATCATCGGTAATAAGAGTAACAAGCCCAATCATGTTGGCTTTTAACACGCATCCGCATTCTGCAATCTATATATATACACAAATAGCACAAAGATTCGACTGCAAACATTGCTATGGACAAATTGCATCCGCAGCATATAAGAGTTGCGAACAGGGGGAGAGAACAGGTTTCTTAGGTTGTTTTCACCAAACCTAGTTCAAGTCTATTTCTCTCAAATTGATCTCTACCTAGTGCCTTAGTGAATATATCAGCAATTTGATTTTCTGTGGTACAAAAATTCATTGAAATCAAACCCTTTTCAACATTATCTCTCAAGAAATGATGTCGAATGTCAATATGTTTTGTTCTTTTATGTTGACACAGATTTTTAGCAATATTAATTGCACTAGTGTTATCACAAAAGTCCTTGAGTTGTTGTCTTATCCACAGCAATTGAGCACAACATGAAGCAACTGCAATATATTCAGCTTCTGCTGTGGACATGGCAACTGAATGTTGTTTCTTGGTTGCCCAAGATACCAAACAAGGTCCAAGGAAATGAGCCATACCTGAGGTGCTTTTCCTATCAACCAAGAATCCTGCATAGTCAGCATCAGCATATCCAACAAGATCAAAATTGCAACCTCTAGGATACCATAGAGCTAAATCAGGTGTATGCTTTAAATATCTTAGTATCCGTTTAACAGCCTTAAGATGAGTCTCTTTAGGGCAAGACTGAAAACGGGCACATAAACCAACACTGAAAACAATGTCGGGCCTACTAGCGGTAAGGTATAAGAGTGACCCTATCATGCCCCTATAGAGTTTCTCCTCAACTGAGGGACTCCCATCATCCATTACCAACGTGGTAGAAGGCGAAATGGGAGTATCAATGGGCTTGGCCGACTCCATTCCAAAATACTTAAGTAGTTCCTTAATATACTTTTGTTGATGGATCATGGTGCCGTTTGAAGTTTTCTTGATCTGTAAGTCTAAGAAGAAGTTAAGCTCACCCATCATGCTCATTTCAAACTCATTCCTCATCATTTTTGAAAATTCATTGTATAAATCATGATGAGTTGCCCCACATATGATGTCATCAACATATACTTGGACAATCAACAGATGTTCCCCCTTAGATTTTAGAAACAAGGTATTATCTACCTTGCCTCTTCTAAAATCATTTTCAAGTAAAAAGCTTGACAATCGTTCATACCAAGCTCTAGGAGCTTGTTTTAGACCATAAAGAGCTTTGTCAAGTTGAAAAACATGGTTTGGAAATTCACTGTTTTCAAAACCAGGGGGTTGTTTGACATACACCTCTTGCTTAAGGTATCCATTTAGAAATGCACTTTTCATGTCCATTTGATATCGCTTGATCTCCATATGGGCTGCAAAGGCTATTAGGATACGAATAGCCTCAATTCTAGCAACTAGTGCAAATGTTTCTTCGTAATCAATCCCTTCTTCCTGATTGTACCCTTGAACCACCAGCCGTGCCTTGTTCCTGATGACCGTTCCTGACTCATCAAGTTTGTTTCGAAACACCCACTTGGTTCCAATGATTGTTCTATCTGTAGGTCGAGGTACAAGGAGCCATACTTTGTTCCTTTCAAATTGATGAAGTTCTTCTTACATTACTGTGACCCAATCTGAATCTGCAAGAGCTTCATTCACATTCTTTGGCTCAATGTTAGAGAGAAACGCATAGAATGCACAAAAATTCTTAAGCTTTGACCTAGTTTGCACTCCAGTATTAATATCAGACAAAATTTGCTCAAGAGGGTGC
Organism: Carnegiea gigantea; assembly: GCA_029747015.1. Taxonomy (NCBI): domain Eukaryota; kingdom Viridiplantae; phylum Streptophyta; class Magnoliopsida; order Caryophyllales; family Cactaceae; genus Carnegiea; species Carnegiea gigantea. Next base: position 289,284 of record JAKOGI010000333.1, read on the forward strand.
GAACGTTGGTGCTTCCATGGCCGTGGAGTAAGTGGATCCACAGACACATGCTCTACTCTAACTGGAACACTTGGAGACTCAGGCTCACAATCAGTGCCCGAGCCTGTTCCTGAGGAACCTGACTGGTGTTGTCCCGAACAGGGTTCAGCGGTGTTTCCCCCTGTTTGGTTCTCACCTTGCCTGTCGTTCTGAGGAACACCTTCAGGAGTTGTTTTCTCCAAGGTGTTCTTACCTTGTCTACCTTGGAGCAACACTTCTTTTCGAACAAGACCTAATTCAAATTCTTCCTCCTGTGCATCATTCTCACTCAACGAGTTAGATTCATCAAAAAGCACATGCACACTTTCCTCAACACATAAGGTTCTTTTGTTAAACACTTTGTAAGCCTTACTGTGAGAGGAGTAGCCAAGAAATATTGCCTCATCACTCCTAGGATCAAACTTTCCTAAGGCATCCTTCCCATTATTATGCACAAAACACCTGCAACCAAATGTTCTCAGGTGCGTAATGTTGGGTTTTCTGCCTTTGAAAAGTTCATAAGGAGTTTTGTTCAAAATAGGTCTGATCATGCATCTATTTATAATGTAACATGAGGTGTTCAATGCTTCTGCCCAGAAATTCCTAGGAAGACCACTAGCAATAAGCATTGTTCTAGTCATGTCTTCTAGGGTGCGATTTTTGCGCTCAACCACCCCATTTTGTTGGGGTGTTCTTGGAGCTAAGAAGTTATGATCAACACCATGTTCATTACAATAGTTAATAAAACTTGTGTTTTCAAATTTAGTACCATGATCAGATCTCAAGCTAACTAAAGAGTGTCCTACTCTCTTTTCAACCTTTTTGAGAAAGGCAATAAAATTCTCAAAGGTTTCATCCTTGGATGCCAAAAACAAGGTCCAAGTAAATCGAGAGTAATCATCCACTACAACAAGCACATACCTCTTCCCACCTCTACTTGCTGTCCTCATAGGACCACACAGATCAATGTGTAATAATTCTAGAGGTCGGGTAGTGCTTACACACTTTTTCGATTTAAAAGAGGATCTGACTTGTTTGCCTTTTGCACAAGCTTCACATACCTTGTCATCATTAAATTTGATGGAAGGTAGTCCAACAACTAGGTCTTTAGAAACAAGTTTGTTCAGAAGAGATAGACTTGCATGACCTAGTCTCTTGTGCCAGAGCATTACATCATCATTCAAGGCACTCAAACAAGTCAGATTGTTTTGGGGAAGTGTGGAAATACATACTTTGTAAATATTTTTGTGTCGCTTCCCCTTAATACGACATCTCCTATGTTTGAGTTTACAACCAAGCAACGTGTTGATGAGAACACTACTAGGTTGTTTTTATCACACAGTTGGGACACACTAAGTAAATTATGTTTCAAACCATCAACTAAGTATACATTTTCAATCGAGTGGGAGTGGGACTCACCAATCTTACCTATACCGACAATTGTCCCAGACTTGTCGTTTCCAAATGCCACACTCCCACCATCCGAAGCTGTAAGTGAGAGAAAATTAGATTTTTCACCCGTCATATGCCTTGAACATCCACTATCAACATACCACAGCTGCCTGTTTTCAAGGTTGTTCTCTGGGCTGTTTGCCAGGTTGTACCTTAGCCTGTTTGCTGGGTTGTTTGCTGGGTTATTCTCTCTCACTTCAGCCTGCAAAACAAATCAAGGGTTAGTTTTGGGAACCCAGATCCACTTGGGTCCCATTCTTTTAGATAGGTAAAGCTCATCTTTCCTAATCTAGACTTGTTTTACATAACCTTCATTTCTTTCAATGGCATACCTTCTTGAAGGACAAGTGTATCGATAATGACCGATTTTACCACAATGAAAGCAAACAATATTTTCAGGTAATCCAACATACTTTCTATTGACTGGGTAAGAGGTCCTTTTAGGAGCAAAACCTAGTCCCTTTTTATTTTGACTGTGGTGAGTGTTTAGCCATTCAAGCGCTTTTGAGGACTTGTTCCATAGCCTGTTTGTGGCGAGATCAGATTCCAATTTTTTTATTTTCGCCAACAGGTTCTTGTTTTCAGCAAGTAAGGACTCAACCTTTTCTTTCAACTCTAGGGATTCCTTTTCTGCTTTGGCTAAAGTAACAGAGTGAGTCTCATCTTACAAGATCAAGGATTCCTTGAAGTTTTGGTGTAAAAAGAATATTTTCTTTTCAATCTCGACTTTTTCACTCTTGAGGATCTCATTTTCTAGTTCTAGGTCTCGGACATCTCTTTTCAATTCTGCATAAGTATCCATCAATGAATACAACAATTCTTCAAGAGTTGCCTTATTGAAACCACGTACCTTGTTCTTGAGATCAGTAAGGCTGTTTGTTGACTCATCATCTGAATCCGTGTCACTTTGTGCCATGAGAGCTACAACACCTTCATCAGTTTCAGACTCTTCTTCATCTTCAGAGGAGTCACCCCAGGCAACCAGCATTGCTTTCGAGAATCGTTTCCCAGAACTGTTTGCAGCTTGTTTTCTACCTTGTTTCCTAGGGTGTTTGTGCTCTTGCTCTTCTCGAAGTAAGGGACAGTTTATCACTATGTGGTCTGTTTTGCCACATTTGAAACACCCAGTAAACTGTTCTCGGGGGGTGTTTCTGGTTTTGTTGAAATCCTTCCTTTTGTTGTTTTCTTTGACTTTCTTGAAGAATTTCTTGAACATTCGAGTCATCATAGCCATCTCTTCTTCCTCAAAATCAGAATCATCATCTTCTTGTGCTTTTAAGGCAAGTCCTCGATCTTTCTTCATCTCCTCTTTCTGTTGAGAATTTTTTCTCAGTTCGTATGTTTGGAGATTACCAATCAACTCGTCTAGGGTGATCTTGTTCATATCTTTGGCTTCTTGGATGGCTGTTACCTTGGCTTCCCATGATCGAGGCAAAATTCTTAGAATTTTCCTTACCAACTCTTCAGTGGTGAAGGATTTTCCCAGGGATTTTAACTCGTTTGTTATGTGAGTGAAGCGGGTATACATATCCATCACATTCTCACGATCACCCATATCAAACAACTCGTATTGTCTCATGAGCAACTCAATGCGTGATTGTTTGACTTGACTTGTTCCTTCATGAGCTACTTATAAAGCATTCCATATTTCTTAAGCTGACTCACATTCTGAGATGCGAGTATATTCATCGGGTCCTAGGCCAAAATAGAGAAGTTTCTTGGCCTTGGCATTCTTTTCCATTTTCTTGTAATCCTCAGCATCATATTCAGTAGGATATTTGGGAACCTTTTTTCCATCTTCAAGAACTTTCGTGGGAACAAGGGGCCCGTTCTTGATGAGCATCCATAACTCATAATCCTCTGCTTGTATGTAGTTCTCCATCCTGTTTTTCCACCAACTATAGTGTTGGCCATTGAAGTAAGGAGGTTGAGTAATGGATTGACCCTCAAGTATCCCTTGTGGTGCACTCATCTTCACGGATCTCTCAAGGTGTTAGCCTTTTGAAAGAGAACCTGCTCTGATACCACTTGTTGAATTCTAAGAGTACATGACCACAAGAGGGGGGTGAATTGTGGTGTCCGATTTTCGCCAAATAACTGACAAACAGCCTTAGACCCTGATTGCAGAGACTGTTTCTAAATGACGAACAGTCTTGGGCCTTATTTGCAGCGGCTGTTCCCAATTGGTTCAGAAGCGAAAATCAAGTAGATAAATGCGGAAATAAAGCACACACGATTTTTACGTGGAAAACACCTCTAGCCCAACTGAGGTGTGAAAAACTATGACCTACCTCGTGTAGGATTTAACCACTTCACTAACGGGCTGAACACGTTACAAAAGTAACACTCCTTATTACAACTTGTAACCCACGTAACCTTCTTCTCTAAGACAGGTTACACCACGTCCAAATCTCTCTAGATTGGACACGTCCAAAGTCCACACGACTAAGGACACACTCACTCACTTTTGATCTGAGATCAAGGATACAAAACACCTTACTGGGGTGCTTCTGACTTAAGCAGATGTAAGGTACAATGAAGTCCTAGTATGCCAATAGTTTTGAAAGCTCAATTTTTGCACAATCTTGTCACGGTTTTTTCTTTTGAAATGTAGCTTTAGAAAGCTCTCAATGCTCTGTGAAAAATCGATTTTTCCCTTGTGTATCTCTGCCGAAAGGAGTGAAAAGATTTTCTTATTTAAGCAAGCAAACCCAACGGCTAACTCCTTCAAAAAAGATAGAAAAATCTTCTGATTTTAGCAGCTTAGGAGATTTCTTCAGATTTCCAACGGCTAGGAACAAAGAAGATAAGATTCTCCTAAAATATAGGGATTTGATACTCACGGGATAAAAACTGATTAGCCACTTAATATAGCCGTGTAATTTAGCCCAAAAAAGGATAAAAATCTTGGTTTCAAAATTTGAATCAATCATGGCCTAAAAATAAGGAATAAAGATTTTTCGGATTTTGAAAAAAAATCTCTAGCAAAAATGGTTTTGCAATCTGCTACAATATATAATAAATAATAATCTTTTTAGGACTTAACTAATCAGCCTAGGATTTCATAAAAGGATTCTTAGAGCAGCCAGCCAACCAAAAGAAATTTTCAGGTAAAACGGATGTGGCCGCTGCAGTTTCAGGAACACCCTAGGCACCCTGTTTGCAGGGTTGTTTGGAAATGGTGTTCTGAAGCAAATCTCGAAAACCGTTTCAAGAAGTGTTAGATTGAGACTTTCAAGATTGGCATATTAACAAGAATCTAAAAGATAAAACCTAAATCAAGTCGAGACTTCTTGTTGTAAGAATTAGTCATCTTGTCGAGGATGGATATGCAACTCCAAACACCTTGGTCACCTTGATTACTTGGGTGAGCTTGTATCGCTGAATGTAGGAACTTGGTCTTTAAGACTTAGTCAGTTGTTGTCGAGTCAGTTGTTGTCGAGATTTGTTGTGTGCTGATCTTTGTGTCACTGAAGCTTGGAACCTGTTCTTTAAAACTTGTTCTCAACATTTAGTAGACAGAATAGGTAAGTAGGATCAATACAAACAACTGTGTAGGACCTATTTGGAGAGCTTGTTTGGAACAACATTACTCAAGAAAGTATGGTACACTTGGATTTGTTATCATCAAAACTTTGTACAGTTAGTTCAACACTTCCTTAAGATTATCCATGTATTGAAGAATGATTATGAACAAATTCTCAACTTGATCCATCATGATGTGTTGAATCATTTTGAGGGGCTTATGCGACATATGTTCTTTTGTTTCTGCAAGTATACTTTCTCACTAAGAGATAGTGGAGAAGTTTAAGATCAAAAAATAACCAAGGGTGAAGGCTTATTTCTTATTGTCAAAAAGGATCTCAAATCTAGAGAAATTTCTCAAAGTAAGAATTGGCATAATCATGCACTCCAAGGCAAGTTTAAAACAAAGTTTAACATTCATGAAAAATTTTCAATCAATATGAGCACAATCAATCATCTTTTTATCCATAATTTTTCAAAATAATCTTCACCGCCCTCTGTGAACCACTTAATAGGCATGTCTAGGACATTACTTGAAATAGAGAGAGGAACTTTTTAGCTTTTGAGTTTCATCAATTCTGAACTCAATCGCTTCTGATTCATTGGAGATCATGAACTTTTCATTTCGGAGGAGTAGGCGTTGGTGATGGAGAGCTCCACATGAATCTCTTAGGTGCAAACTCAAATTGGGCACTCTTTCTCTTCATTGTTGACATTTTAAGTTTGGCAATGACAACTTAGAAAGTGAGAAAACAAAGTTTCTTAATTAAGGTTTCTGAAAATCCAAAACAGAGAGAAAAATGATGTTGAGGTGAGTTGACTAATAGATGAAAAAGGTTTATATTTGAGAATGGACAATGGATGTGATAGTTTTTACAATTTTTAATGAGCATAGTACTAACACATCTAGAGCGATGGCAGGTTTTTCTGGCAGCCGATATCAGAAAAATGGAGGAAATCATTTAAAGGTTTTTCAAAAGATGTTCTAGCCTAATTTTTAAAAAATTTCAAATCAATTTAAAAAATTTTACTTTAGTTTTTAGGAATAGATACCTCGATTAACAAAAGACTATTAACTAGTGAAAATCAGTATATGAAATGAATTAACTTCAATTGCCTTGATATTGTCAAGGTTATCAAAGTTATCAATGGCCAAGTGTCTTGAAAATAATTTTCCTTGCCACAGATAATATTTTAGAGGAATGGATCCCCCTTCATTCATGTTATATGGTTAATAATTTCCAATTCCCTTTAAATGAAACATAATTCATTTGCATCGAAAGGCTTGGTAAAGATATCAACCAATTGCACTTTAATGGGCATCAAATATCGAAACAACAACAACAATAATAACAACACCACCTCTTAGTGTGGGTCCCGCTTTCGCGGGGTCTGGGAAAATCTATATGTAGGGAGCCTTAACCTCTACCAGCATCCCTACCTATAGTGAGGCTGATTCTAAGAAACCCACAAAGCAAGATTTTATGAAAACATTTTATGGAAGAAGGATTTTGTGAAAACATTTTGTAGAGAAAGACTAAGGATGAGCAGTATGGAATGAACTAAGAAGTACTAATAAATCCCGTAGCAGTAACTATGTAAACATAAGTACAACATAGCAGAGAAAAGTACTTTACGTTAACAAAAAGAGGTAGATAAATAGTATCTCTTCTCAGACGCATGTATAACCTGGATACAAGCACGATATAGGAAAAACCCACAACCAAACCTACCCCACTACAACTGAGAGACAACTACAAGGCTAACTCTCTAGGATCAAAGATCTTAATCCTATCCCACCATAATCTTCTATCTTGAGCCATGTTATCCGTCAACTTTACAACTTTCAAGTCCTCTCTAATCACCTCTTCCAAACTCTTCTTTGGTCGTCCCCCCCTCTTTTACCTTCAGGGATGTTAATCCTCTCACATCTCCTCATTTAAGCATCAACACTCCTTCTTTTCACATAGCCAAACTATCTGAGTCTTATCTCTCTCGTCTTATCTTTGATAAGAGCCACTTTAACTAAGTCTCTAATTACTTCATTACTAATTCTATCCATTCTTGTATAACCACACGTCCATTTAATCATCCTCATTTCTACTACCATTAACCTTTGAGCGCATGTCTTTTTTATAGGCCAACACTTCGATGCATACAACACAATAGGTCTAACTACCATATGATAAACTTTACCTTTTAATCCTACAGGCATCCTCTTATCACACAGTACATATGAAGCATACTTCCATTTTTGCCAACTCACTTTTATGTGTTGGTTAATATCCTCATCAATATCCCATTTCTGTTGAACGATCGAGCCTAGATATTTAAACTTCTTGACCTTTGATATCATCATCCTATCAATGGTGACTTCTTCTCTCGCATCTTCCCTTCCACTAAAACAACAATGTAGGTATTCAGTTTTCGATCTACTTACTCTAAAGCCTCTAGACTTCAGTATATGTCCCCATTGCTCCAATTTGTCATAACTCCCTCTCTAGTCTCATCAATAAGAACAATGTCATCTGCAAATGACATACACTATGGTAACTCATCTTGAATCCCTTTTGTAAGTTCATCCATAACTAGAGTGAAAAGAAAATGGCTTAAAGCAGAATCCTGATGTAGGTCTATACCAATGAATAAGTCATTGGTAACCCCTCTTGGCGTCCTAACACTAGTCATACCTCCTTCGTGTATATCCTTAATAACTTGAATATACACAGGTGTCACTTCTTTCTTTTCCAAGCATCTCCATAATACTTCATGCTAAACTCTATCATATGCTTTTTCGAGGTCAATTGAAAAACATATGAAGATCTACCTTTCTATCTCTGTACAATCCCATGGGCCTTCTAAGCAGGTAAATCGCCTTTATGGTAGGCATAAAACCAAATTGGCTCTCTGGTATCGAAATATCCTTCCGCAACCTTCTCTCCATCACCTGCTCTCATAACTTCATCATGTGACTGAGCAACTTTATACCCCTATAATTATTATAATCCTAAATATCCCCTTTATTCTTATACAATGGGATCACTGTACTAAACTTCCATTCTCTGGGCATCCTAGCAGTCCTAAAAATAACATTTAAAAGCTCTACTAGCCACTTCAAACTCTCTTCACCCAAAGACTTCTACATTTCCACCGGTAACTGATCTAGTCCCTCTACCTTTCCATTGGTCATCTTCTTGAGGGCCTCTTTAATCTCATCCTTGCTGATAGGTTCATACAATCGAGCATCAATTTGACTCTTAGTAGTCTCTCTTTCCTTACTTCGAAAATCTTCCATCACTTTACCATTGAGGAGATTGGAAAAGTACCTTTTCCATCTCCCCTTGATTTCTCTATCCACATACAGCACCTTACTATTTTCATGTTTGATGCACATTATGACACCCAAATCCCTTGTTCTTCTTTCTCTAGCCCTTGCTAGTTTAAATACTTCCTTTTCACCTCCTTGGTCTCCAGTTTTTGATATAACCTACCATAAGCCATACTCTTAGCTACAACAACGCTTTCTTGGCTACCTTTTTTGCTGCCTTATATCTAACTCTGCTAATCTCTTTCTCTTCATCCATTCCACTACTCATGAAAGCATCATATGCCTTTTTTTTCTCCTTGACTTTCTCCTTTATCTCCTTGTTCCACCATCAGGCTCCCTTTATTCTGCTACCACCTCTCCTAGATGCGCCTAGGATTTCCTTAGCTGACCTTCAGATACATTCTGTCATTGCATCCCACATTGTATCTACATCGTCTACCTACCTCCAAGCTCCTTCTTCAATAATCCTCTCTGCTAACTTCATAACGTTCTCCTTAGTAAGATTCCATCGGTTAACTCTAGGTTCTCCAACACTCTTCTTCTTCTACTTTGAACATTTAAGCTCCACATCCAACACTAGTGACCTATGCTGAGTACCTAAATACTCCTTGGAATCACCTTACAGTCCTTACATAACCTCTAATTATCTGCCCTAATCATGAAGTAATCAATTTTAGACTTTATAGAACCACTCTTAAAGGTCACCAAGTGATCCTCCTTCTTTTTAGAAGAGGAGTTTACCATCAACATGTAGGCAACTGCAAAGTTTGGAATAGAAGCACCTCCATTATTTCTCTCCCCATAACTAAAACCTCCATGGGCCATATCATACCCATATGTTTCGACACCATTGTGGCCATTAAAGTCTCCTCCTATGAAAAGTTTCTCGCTCTGAGGTACATCTGGAATGGCTATATCCAAATCCTCCTAAACCTGCTTCTTAGTCGGCATAAAATATAAAAAGATATCACATTTCTCAACATGATCTCTCAAAAGTGATGCTTTACTTCAATATGCTGGGTCCTTGAGTGTTGAACTAGAATTTTCACTAACATTGATAACGTTTCTAGTTGCTAAACTTAAGAAAAACTCCTTATAGTCTTGCCCAAGGTCATTGACTTGTTAGTTGATCCATAGTATTTAAGTACAATACCCTCCTGCATCATTGTATTTAGCCTCACCAGAGGTTAAAGCCATTGACTTCTGCTTCTCAGAGAGTCATACTTTGCTTCTTAGTGGTGTACTCTTTCTATTAACTTTATAACCTGCATAGTCAAAATCAAAGTACTCTACAAATTCAAGATCAACACCTCTTGCATACCACGAAATAAGGTCATTGGTTCCAATAAGATATTTAAATATTCTTTCTATAACCTTAATGTGATCTAAATGTATCTCTGGATACCTTTTTAGGGACTTGTGTACCCCTTATGTCTATGTCAAGCTTACAGTTTGAAGCCATTAGAGTTTTAGCATTCTTCGAGTTGTTATGTCCATATTTCTTCCAAGCTTCCTTGGCATACTTTCCTTGGTTGATAAAGATGCCAAGTAGGCAATGCTTGATTTGGAGTCTGAGGAAGAAGTTTAACTTTCCCATTATACTCATTTCAAATTCCTTCCTCATGCTTAGAGAATTCTATATATAAGTATTCATTAGTATCACTAAATAATACATTGCCAACATTTATTTGAACAAGTTGGAAATCTTTCCCCTTTGTTTTAATAAACAAGGTCTATTTAGTCTATCCTCTTTTAAAACCATTTCCAAGCAAGAATTTGCTAAGCCTATCATATCATGCTATAATAGCAAATTTTAATCCATATAATGATTTCTGCAACTTGAAAACATAGTTAGGATAGGTGAGTTTTCAAAACCAAGCAAATTATTCAACATGAACCTTTTCTTGCAAATATCCATTTAAAAAAGCATTTTACATCCATTTGATATAATTTGATGCCCATAAAATAAGTAAATGCAAGTAACATTCTAATGGTCTCTAATGTTGGAAAAAGTGTAAAAGTCTTATCATAGCCAATCCCCTCTTCATCAGCCCTTAGTTGTAAGTCTAGCCTTCTACCTAATCATATCACCAAGCTCATCTAGCTTTCTTCAAACACCTATTTAGTTCTAATAATTGGACGGTTGTTAGGTCAGGTGGTTAAGAACCAAACTTAGTTTCTTTTAAACTACTCGAGTTCTTCTTAAATAGCTAAGGTCTATTCGGCATCTTTAAGGACTTCCATAAGGCTCTTGGTTTCTAAGAGAGAAACAAATGTAGAAAAAGCACATAAATTTCTAAGAGAGGAAGGCATCCTTAAACTTGAGTAGATATTGAATGTGATGTTGTTCATACAATGGTGTGCAAGAAAATAACCTCCCCTTGGTTCCTAGAAATTTTTATCAGTACTTTATTCCTACCTTGCCTCTTGTATAGCTTCTTGCCTTGCCTCAGCGTCCTCAATGTTTTCAATTTCATAGGCCCTAATAGTATCTTTAGATTTGTTCAAGGTACCCTACGATTGACTCTGAGTTATTTCTTTATTTGATTCAACTTTTTCTTCTTGATCATTCTCATGTCCATTGATGGAGTTTGAGATCTTAGAATAAATTTATGTTAATACTATCTAGTAAAATATCTTTATCACTTCATACGTCAAATTTTTCAAGATTCTCTTTTTCATTGTTATGAATGAAGCACTTGCAGCCAAATGTCTTAGAGTATGAATTCTTTGGCTTCTTTCCATTAAAGAGTTCACAAGGTGCAGTGGCGTAGCTAGACTTCGGAGTAAGGGGTCTCAAGATTAAATATACACATAATATAAAAATTAGCGTTAGTTCTGGAAATGAAAGTACACTGCTTATAAATTTTAAAAAGTTGTCCTCAATTAGATGCCATGTTTTGAACTCCATACAAGGTATTTTGAGTTTTCAAAGTTACCAATTGATTGCTTCAACTAATGGTGAGTCAATAGTGAGTTCTATGATGAAGTCAAAGTACATAGCTAATACTTTTCTCAGTCAATGGTGAGTTTTGTGATGCAGAGATTGACTCAACCGATCACTTAGATATCTTATTTAATTTCTCTATTTCAAACTGGAATATAATCCACTTTTACTTTGCTTTTGGGTTCGTAGTGTCTACATCAACAAACAAAGCAAACTAATTCCTTTTATAAATCAAGAGCATAAGAATTCAAAATCAATTAACTAACCAATTTACTAGGTTGCTTCTAGAAATAAAGAGTGTAACAATTCAAAATTAATTACCCGTTCAATTTTCCCATCAAGCAATAACTAACCAAATTACCCTAAATCCCCAACTAAGAAACCTATAATTCTTTAATTCATGAGAGTAAATCACTAAATTCACCAATTATTTAAACATAAATTTGACTATAAGTAATAAATTAAACATAATAATTTGTAAGAAAACATTAGTATAAACTAAAATTAGGAATTTAACTCAAATTTGGCCTTCGGATATTTTGGAAATTGGGTTTTGGGTGGGGGACTAAGTGGCTGAAATTTTTATTTAAAAAATGAATTAAATGAGAATTCGTGGTAGTAGATCTTTAAACCTACCAATATTTAACATGAACTTTGTGGAAGTTAGCAAATTAAGCATAAAGATTTTTAATAGAATATAATTATTTACCCTAAATTTTACTGTAGGATGGTTTGCAATCTCGAGAGGGAGGCATAATGGCCAAAAAAATTAAAAAACACTGCTTAAGAAATTCGAGGAGTGAGAGAATGAAAAAAATAAAAGAGACAATGAGGCGTTTGGGATTCAAACACGTGGCTAGAAGCAACAAAGGGTTAGGAGATAGGAGCCGCAACACCAGAGCCACGAGCCAAATATGCTGCATTTGGAAACTATATTGCATATACACAGTTAATTTTGTCCATAGAATTTTTAATACATAAAATTTTTTTCCCAAAAACTTGGGGTGTCACTTGACACCCCTAGCATCAACATGCCTTCACCTCTGACAAGGTGTTTTTTTTTTTTTTTTAAAGGATAGGCCTGACAAAGAATTTGTTGAGAACATAATTGAGAGTGCTTACAAGTTCAACTCACAAGCATTTTTAAGATCATTTTCATATAGCATTGTTCTAGCAATGACTTCCAAGGTTCATATTTTTCCTTTCAACTATCTCAGTCAGAGTCCTTACTATTGATAAGTTGTGCGGTATTGTCATTTAATCACAGAATTCAATAAATTAGCCTTTGAACTTAGTTCTATGATCACTTCTCCCAACTTCAACTAGTAGTCCTCAAGTGTTCTATGTCTATCTACAATACTTATCAAACACTTTGAAATTAATGCAATAAGAAATATATATTTACTACCACATATTTCAATCTTATAGGAGCACGTAAATCCATGTGCAATAATTCAAGGGGCGCTGAAGTGGAGGTAGTGCTTAGGGGCTTGAATGAAGCTCTAACCTATGTGCCATGAAGATTCTCTATTAAGGTGCCATAGATCACTGTTTCACTTGAAGCATACTTGCAAAACAAACATCAAACCTTTCTACTTTCCTTGAATTAAAATCTATATGCAAGATCTGCTATCATATTCAAGGACCTTGTACCTTTCGGTACCTACATATCCTTGACCAATTCTAAGGCTACATCCAATGTGATCTTTAGGACACACAATGTTTCTCTAGTGCCATATCTTACTAGAGTTACTTTATTGTTATTTCCCTGTAGTGGAATGATAAGGTTATTTTTGAAAATTTTTTTAAATGTGCCTTGGACTGCTTTAATCTTTAGGAGTTGTTACTTTAATAAATAAGTATTGATATGATTTTCTTTTACTGTTAGGATCATATCTAAGACCTTCTTTGTTCAAGGATACACTTTGACGCCTGAGTAACCTGTCTATGTTTTCTTGTCTCTTAGAGAGTTATGAAAGAGATTTTAGTAAATCTTCACATTGAGCTTTGGCCCTTTCAGCGTTATGTTCAACATCATAAAGAATATGAGCTAGCTCAGAGTTGAGTTTGAAAACATGTTCATTTTTATTTTTCTAGCTTTGCACTTCTTGCGTAAGAGTTTAAGCCACATTTTCAGAATCTTTCGACTTTTCAAAAAATTCATCACAAAGTTCCAAAAAAATTGTTTGTTTTCATTTTTAAGGACTTGCATTTTTTATAATAATGAACACATTCATCTTGCAGACTTTCCTTTCTGTATTTCAAAAAGCAGTTTGATCATTGAGGGACTGGATCTTAGAAAGATACTCTTCTTCAACATTCATGTCATCTATGATAACCTCAATTAAATAATCTCTAGACATTTTAGAAAAGAGATATTTTACCTACTGAGGGGCTATTCTTTTCATTAGAAAATATGGGTTGGTAAATGGGTGAAGTTGATTGAGATTAGTAGAAGAGGGTTGAAGTAGGTTGAAGTGGGTACTTTTTTGTTGAAATGGACTGAAGTAGGCTGAAGTTAGTTGAAGTATGTTAAAGTTGGTTGAAGTAGGTTGAAGTTGGTTGAAGTGAGTTTAATTTTTTTATATGATGGATAGAAATTGGTTAAAATAGTGAAAAGTGGGTTAAAATTGATTGAAGTGGGTTAAAGTTGGATGAATTGGGTTAAAGTTGGTTGAAGCAAATATTTTTTTAATTGAAGTTGGTGAAGTGGGGTTGATGTGGATTGAAGTTGGTTGAGGTTGATAAATTAGAATTTATCAATGAAAAGAATAAGGCCTGAGGGGACATGCTTTTAGCTTCCTTGAGTACTAATTTACAACACCTGGAGAAGTCGAATTTTCCTTGTAATTCCTTTCAATCTACTGTGAAGCAAAAGTTAGTAACATCTTCCTCTGCACACTCACTACTACAGGAGCCACTCTTGCTTGATGTATTTATCATAGCCTTTTGCCTTTGCACTTGGTTTATTCTTTCTAGTTTTTTTTTTTCCCAGGTGGAAATCTTTCACCGTGTCTATTGGCCATAACCAAAGTAAACAATTGTGTTCGTTTCATGGTTTTAATAGGAGAACATTATTTGTTGCCTTTTAAAGATGATTGTCTTTGATGCTTTTTGAAGTGTTTGTGATTTTGCAATGTAAACTAATGTCACAGGCACATGACTGATATTATTGTACTTGAGGGTTGTCTCTTCCAGTATTACCGGATGTAAAATTAGATCATCAGCAACTTATTTAGGCTAACATATTATAATAAAATAACATATCAATCTAAAGTAACTAAATCACAAAATACTAATGAATTGACCCAAACAAAGCATGCTGTACATTTTGCCTATATATATATATATATATATATATATATATATATATATATATATATATATATATATATATATATATATATATAAAAGAGATGGTACCTTCTAAGTTTAACTTTTGTGACACGAAAAATCATAAAATGATGCACTAGAATAATTAAAAAAACTATTGAACACAAGGATGAAGAAGAGGGCAAAATAAGAATACCAATATAGGCATTTATGCTCCTGGGAGCTAAGCTCACAATATAGCTAGCCTAAGATCCATTACTTGAGGCTGTTAAACAACTGTCGCACAACTCAAATGAGAAACAAAATAAGAGGACGACAATCTCGATTCAAACCAAGAAAAGTCAAAGATTAAATTGGCCTAACAACTACCCTCACCATAACCAAGCCCTAAAGCTCACACAAAGTGACAAACTCACCATTAAAAATGGTCCTAAGTTTCTGAAGGGAAAAAAGGGAAGGGCAAGAATAAGAACAAAAAAATTGAGGCAACATTCACACGAATTGAAGGCATAGATCGTGAATCCAATACCAAAATGATGTATTATAAAGTTTAAAGGGCTGGAAGCCAAATTAAATGAATATGCAGGCTAAACAGCAAATGTTTAGTCAAAATACAACAGAGGAAATGATGTATCGAAAACAAAACCTAAATTAAAACCCTAAAATCTATCTAGAAACTAAAATTACATCTGAATAAAATCATTGTTTCGTTTTATTTTGTTGCTGATCTAATTTATACTTGACCCAACTTATTCGTGCCCATTCGATCAAGGATTTGGTGAACGGTGATGATGATGATAATGGTCGATAGGAGGATGAGGCAAAGAGATGTGATTCAGTGCTGTGAGTTGTAGCACTGATGAGTAGTTGCTAGTAGTGCACAGGTGACGATGGGGGGATGTGTCTAGATTCTAAGTCAGTAGGAGGAGAGAGAAGGAATAAGAGAGGAGTGGCATAGGCACCTGAGAGAGATGAGAGGGGTCAGGTGGGGTTTATTATTTTATTTTTCTCTTTTTTCACTCATGAAGTCATGATGGCATCTTGCCCAAGGGAGGAATAAGCTAAAGGATATTTTCAAGTGGAAAGGGAAAGGAACCCATTGCTTCTTTTTTCATCTTTTTGTTCATTTTCATGGATTTTCGATGGCCTACAAAATAAAATAAATTAAAATAAAAATCTAAAAATAATTATTATTATCAACTAAATTAGGTGTTAAAGTATCGTAAAATAGTATATTTTTTGTACAAACAAATACCCCTACATCTAAACTTTGCTTATCCTCAACTAAAACAAACTAGAATAGCTAAAAAGAAAAATAAAATTTTAACTCACCTTCGTAGAAATTTGGTTGTGCCAAAATTGTGACATTTTTGTAATATTTTTACACCTAATTTAGCTCCTAACAGTTATTACTTTTAGATTTTTATTTGACTTTTTATTGTTTTGATCTTGCCAAAAAATCAAAAAAATGTATAAAAAGATGAGCAAGGAAATTTGGACTTATCAAACATCAAATGCTTGCCTCAACCCATTTTCTCACTTGGCCCAACAGAACACCATGACTCGTTTCCTCCCGTTACCCAAATTCAATAACAAGAAAAAATAAAATAAAAAACCCACCAACCCCCCTATATCTCTCTCACGTGCAACCTCGCCCACTCTTATTCTCTCTCTCCTTTCACTCATTGGTTCCTCCCTCTCATCTCTTGTCTTCTTTCGACCTCATCTTTTTCCGACATAACAGCATCAAAATCACCATCTCCACCATCATCAGCCACCACCATCAACCATTGACATCATTAGCACCAATTTCCACATCATCATTTTTGTACAATCACATCACCAAATCACTCTCCAAGTTCTCCAGCATCTTCACACGCATCAGCACCATCACCACTTCAATCTTCACCATCCACAATGGCCAAGAATCAATGGCTACGAAGAAGGGGATCCAACCTTGACTGCTATAAAAGCAAGGGGCAATGACGATTTTGAACGGCTAAATTATGAGAGTTTTTAGGATTTAACTTGAATGTAAACTTAGGGTCGATTTTAGGATTTAGTTTAGTTTTTATTTTAAAATTTCATTTTCCCCTATAGAATGTGACAGTCAATGTGGAGGATAAAAATTATACGACAAATCAGATTGTGCTCCATGTTAAAAAATAATTTAACCAATCACAAATTACCATGTGTCAAGTTGATGTTGGTGGATCCACTTGATCAGAATTAAATGTGAATAAAATTCAGTCAATTAAAAGTTGTCACATGTCATTAATGATACAGAAATTAGTAATTATTTTTTTATTTAAAAATAAGGAAATAATTATCGAAATCATGGGCCTAAGCCCAATGTCGGGCTCTAACCATAGCTGGTAGAGGCTATAAATAGGGGTCATTCCCTCTTCAATTTACATATTCAGCATTGTAGAATTCAAAGGCTCGAACTGCAAGTGGCATCCAGCTACCAAGCGAGAAGGATCAAAATGTGCAAGCTTTAGAATCAGCAATAAACCACCTGTAAATCAAGATCAAGAACACTTTTAGGGTTCTTCAGCTAATTTTATATCAATCGAGATCAAGCATCATGCCCTTGGAAGACTTAAGTTACTTGGAGATTGAATCAGATGACTGTTTCGTTGTATTCCATTCGAAGATTCTACCTACGCATACAAAATTAACATAAAGTTAAATTTGTTTTTCCTAATTTCTTGTCTAATTCATTTTAGGTGTGAAATTTGTGTTTACAAATTTTTGGCATACCTAGCAGGATATCTCTGCCTCTGATCTCTTTCTCCAAAGTACAAACTTTGCATTCCTTCGAAGATAACATGGCCACCAAGAATGCCATCTCTCAGTCTTCAAAGAAAGCTAGTCGATGCACATCTTAGGGATTAACAATGCTGGCACTGCATCTGGTGGTGTCATGACCAGAGGTATGACAAAGGCTACTGTTACACTTACTGTAGAGCAATCAATTGTGACTGTGCCATTGAAATCACGTAAGATCCAAAACCTCGGTTCCAAGGAATCTGATGGAGTCAACCAAATCGCTTCAAATGCTTTGAAGGCAAAATCTATTGCTGGCTTCAACATGCCACTAACAATCCTATATGGGATAGATGAACTCCAAATTCACAACAACCCTACTTTTCAACCCTCCACGTGTGAAGAGGATGGCTATTCACGTAACAATTCCTTTTTGGCATCATCAAAGGTATCACTTTCCTCATAGGCTAAGGTTGAATCCTTTGACACTGTCATCATGCCTGTTATGGTGACAGAAGTTGCCAACTTCAAAGAACAACTAGTGAGCATCAAGGCTACATTGGATAGGCTCTCCAAGGAAAGTGCAGAAAAGGACGCTCAAATCAAGCATCAAAATGATCAGATTGCTTAACTGATGAAGAAGCTAGATTAGAAGTCATCTGAAGCTTCTAATAAAGGTTCAAGCGCTGAAGATTCTGATAGCAAATGCAATCAGGGCTAAGTTGGGAGGAGGGTCTCACAAGACTCACTTGTACACAAAGCCTTGTACCAAGGGGATTGATGCTCCTCGTATGCCCCACGACTATCAGCCTCCCAAATTCAACCAATTTAATAGTAAGGGCAACCTTAAACAGTATATCGCTCACTTCATTGAGATGTGTAGCAATGCTAGTACAGAGGGAGATGACTGGTGAAGCAGTTTGTCCAAACTCTAAAAGGGATTACATTTTACTAGTACTAGAGTCCATTGATAGTTGGGAACGAATGGAGCAGGAATTCTTGAATTAGTTCTACAGCACTCGACACGTTGCAACCATGACAGAGTTAACAAACATTAGACAATGGAAAGATGATGTAGTTCTCAATTACATCAATTGTTGGAGGTCTTTTAGTCTTGAGTGCAAGGACCATCTATCAGAAGCTTCAGTCATTGAAATGTGTGCTCAGGGCATGGAGTGGGATTTACTCTACGTCATGCAGATAAGTAAGCCAAGAACCTTCCAGGAATTGGTGACGAAGGCTCATGATATGAAGATGACAACCGCAAGTTATCGTGGCAAGTCTTCTTCTTCATCTACTACCAAAAAGGACAAAGGTGAATTCAAGAAAAATCTCAATTCCTCAAAGTCCTCAAACAAAGAATCCCGTGTTGTTTAAGTTAAGGAGCTTGTTCGAATCTCCGAAAAATCCAAGTATGAAAACAAGAATGGTGGGTTCTCTAAAGATACTAGAAAGGGGTGTCCTACATTGAAGGAACCAGAGGAGAAGAAATATTCATTCCTTGACTCAGACTTCAAGAAATGCTTGATGATCTCCTTAAAAATAGGGTTACGAACTTCTAGAGCCAAAACAGCTCGAAGAAGCTGGAAGGGTTACTGACCTAAAGTATTGTCGGTATCAATGGGTGATTAATCACCCTTTTGAAAAATACATTACGCTTAAGGAGTACATTATACAACTTACCAAGGGTGGGAAAATAATATTGGATTTGGATGATACAGTCAAGATAAATCATATTCCCACCTGGCTGGAGTGTTTTTTATTGCCCTGGCAACAAAAACTTACTTGACCTTATAGTAGACTAAACACTGAATTGATTTCCTGCCTAGGAGAGAAATTAATTACAATTCAATTTGAAAGTTTGGAGCCTGTTGTAGTTCCGATCGAATCCCAAGGACCTTTGATAGAGGGATGGACTTTTGTCACTT
Source organism: Carnegiea gigantea (assembly GCA_029747015.1). Lineage (NCBI taxonomy): Eukaryota > Viridiplantae > Streptophyta > Magnoliopsida > Caryophyllales > Cactaceae > Carnegiea > Carnegiea gigantea. Next base: position 308,584 of record JAKOGI010000333.1, read on the forward strand.
GCTAGAGGCCAAGGAAGCAAAATCAAGTTCAATCGCCACCTCTCCACTACAGAAAGAGACAAGGTAAAAAGAAGAGCGCTCACCATTCAAGAGGGACGAAGAAGTCCAAGAACATCAAAAGGCATGAAATTATTCGTATTGACCTATTTAAGCGGGAGTCGCTTATTCCTGTCACACTTGAAGAGTTCTTCCTAATAGATTTCTTTGAGAAGGTCACGGTCTGAGCTCGAAGAAGAGGAAGAGGAGGGGAGTAACAGACAAGAGAATTCTCTAAGAGTAGTGGATAATACCTTGACTATTGTGAAGGCTTTGCCAACTCGCATGGACTGGAGATAAATCTTTTGTTTTCTCGATGAGATGTGCCAACTTTTTATTACTGCCTTACAACACCCAGAAGATTACGCTGACAAAGTCAAACATATGGGAAGATCGACGGAAGGCCCTGCTCATTGTGTCTCATGCAACACTATAATCACTTTCACTGATTATGACTTATTGTTTAGATCCAAGCTTTACAATCGTCCTTTATCTATGACTGGCTACATTAGGGAGTAGAAGGTTAAGTGCATCCTCATGGATGGAGGGTCAGCCGTCAACATTATCCCTAAGTTTATGATAAATGACTTATGCATCGTAGTGGAGGAGCTTTCTAAGAGTCAAACAATAATTCAAGGGTTTCACCTTAAGGGCCACCATACACTCGGCATGATCCGTGTTGAACTGATAATGCGAGACTTGTCAACATCCTCAATCTTCCATGTAATCGACGTTAAGACTTTCTATAGGTTATTACTTGGGCGACCATGGCTTCATGAACATGGGATTGTGGCTTCCACCTTACATCAATGCCTTAACTACTACCAACACGGAGAAAAGAAAATAAGTGGGGATGTCCAGCCATTCACTAAAGCTGAGTCTCATTTTGCAGACACAGGGGTCTTCGAAGAAGGTGTTGCACCTAAGAAAACTATGTCGACAACCCTTTCTTCCATGGGCATGGTGGCACAAAGAATGCTCTTTAAGCAAGGAAAGATGATGCTCCTAAGTAGCAATATGAGAAAGAAGTAAGTAAGTAGGGAAACACCACTTCTTTTATTGAACAAGTTGCTAAACCAGTTGCTACCTTTATGATATTAATGTCACTAGTCTTAAGTACATACCTAAGCCTCACCGTAAAGAGGGGCGAATCATCCTTTAGCGAGTGCATAAGTAGAAGCATCGAGACCAAAGCTATGATGGAGCTAGCATAGCCAATGTAAAAGGGAATACAACAGCATTGAAGATGTGGCAGGCTAATGAGAGTAGGCCCCCTCTTTCGGGAATTGTCATTTCTTATAAAGACGGAGATGACTGGCAAGCGTAACGCCCCCACTATACCTGTGTCACTGTTCATCTCTATAATCTCTGTTACAACTGATAAACCCAATGAACAGGGTGTTACCGCCATCCTGAAGGACAAGGCTCTATACACTATGACAGGATATAAAATTGGTCACTTATATACATCTTAAAACTTTGTCAAATCATATAAAAGCAATGACGACTAACTTAAAGTTTACATCACCATAAACTTACATCACTATCTACTGAAGTGCTTATCCAATGGTCTCCATATAATATGAACAGCCACCACTATGAACTCATCTAGATGTCCTTAGACCCTTGATTTCTTGAATTGGCTTAGTAGAATAAAGCAACTCCTGTGCATGCCTAAAACAAAACAAGAAAACATTTCGAATGGTGAGCGGAAGCTTAGTATATACATTACTGTATTGTAAAATAACCTGGCAAATTGGTTGGGCTCGCTTTGCAATTCATTTTAAGTTAAACAGTTATTAAGATAAATATAAAACTACATTACTGATTATTATCTAGAAGTGAGCCCCTTGTAATAGTCACAATCTATAGATAGGTTTGCACCTCCCAAGCTGATCGGGGACCTGGTTTGAAGCCGCACGGGTAGCTAGAGCGTGAACGCCCTATAGATGATAATTGGCAGGGTCACTAATTAAATGATGAATCATTGTATAAACTGATTCATTGATGTACTTACCAAAACATTATAATTTTGATAAATACAAGCTGATTTCTAAAGATACAGACAATGAACGTACTTGGGACTTTTAATGAACTGCCACTAAGTCAGATATGCACTAAAGGGGGAAGAAATTATAGTTTAGGCCCTGATTCCGTACAAAAATATTGTTATAGGAACATATAGTTAGCAAATGTATTTATTTTCATAGCTAATACTTTAGTAAAAGAGAAGTAAGGGTGTAAAAGGGGCTAAAGTAATAACTCATAACCTAATCTGCCAGCCTCCATTTGAGATTTAATTCCCTAATATAGAAAGACTAAGAAGTCTCGAAAAACCTTCATTTTGAACACAAAATATGATTCTCATAATAGGATTCGCAAAATGGGACTAGAACACAAGTATCCCAGTTTTGACCAAACCTGCATAGTTCTAGTAAAATAGCCATACATTTTCCACAAATCTTGAATTAAGGCAATTCAAAAGCCATTTGAAAGCTAACTCACTGACCTATCTACCCATAAAAAAATCATAATTTTTGGTTTGCCCATACATTGCCATTTTATTAACAAAGTTTCCTCTATTTTCTTCCATTTCCCTGCCCCCATTATCCTAGTTTTCTCCTCTCTTTTCACGCAAATCCTCAGCTAAAATCAATCCTAAAAATCATGTAACAAAGCTTTGGTCCTCCCCTCATCATACAGAACCATCATACTCAATTTCACTTCATAATCATATACCTCAAATATTCATTTCTCAATCAAGTATGCACATATAACATGCTTGATATTAAAGGAAACTAAACCTTACATAATCATTAAAACCCTAACTTTTGTCCAACTCACTTCCTCTTTATCTTATCAAAGATCACCAAAAACACCCTTAAAAAACATTATTAGAGATTAAAGTCATTAGATCTAATATAAACAATCTAAGAAACACGTACTTCCAATCTTAAACTTGCATGCTCATGAATAACCCTAAACCCTAGCATGATCCAAACTCAATCAACAATTAAAAACATCAAAATAACTCTTGTTTCCATCCAAAAAACATGATCAAAACTCAAATCAACATAATCATGAATCAAAACCAAAAATCCAAAGAAAACAAGCTTAGGGTTACTCACTTTGAGCTTGAAAAAAAGTAGAGATGGAGGTGATGTTTGGTGGTTTTGAGGATGGAGGATGGTAGCTAGTGGTACGAGGGTGTTTGGGGGAGTCGGAGGCAGCTAAGGCTGACCAGAAACTTATTAGAAAACACAAAATAGGGGTTAGAGCTGGCTAGCTATGTGGTTAGAGAAGAAAGAGAACAGGAATGTGTGTGTGTGTTTTACTTGGCTAAGAATGAAAGGAAATTTACTTGGCTGATTTTTATCCACTCATAAAGTGGCTTTTAGCTAACCATGGTTAAACTTAACTTATGGTGATTAGCTAGGTTAATATGCAAACTTGTTGGGCTTCAAATTGGGCCGAAATAAGTTGGGTTCGGGAATAAAATATTTCGTAATGATAATATTTTTGCGTAACTCAAAATTAAATTTTTTTATTGTTACAGCAAACAACATAGCAGATACGTAGCTGATTAATCCTGCAACTTAATATCTGGACTGGGTGCTCTTCAAGGAATAAATCCTTATTGAATGCAATGGGTTTGGTTAAGAGAGCGTGGTCAGGATTTGAAATGTACTGCCTATGTTGTGGGGTAAGGAGCACGTTGCACACATGTTTGAGTTACATAAGCAGATCTGGTTGACATGCTACAAGATTCAATCTTTCAATAAACAAGTATGGTCTAATAGATCTTGGCCTCAATTTAGCTCATAGTTTAACCTTCTTATACCTTTAGTCAAAGTACATTAGGCAAGTCATACCTTTTCATAAGCCCCGTGGGAAAATTGAGGATGAGATGCAAGCAAAGTACACACATCTATTTGAGATATACTTATATGTTTTATCAAAGCAGATAAGTTTCGAGTTTCATTTATTGTAGCAATTTCGGTGAATTGATGTTAGGACCCCAGTGAATATAATTAGGTGACAAATTATTTTTCATAATGCTATAAAATTATCTCCGAAGAAGCCACTTGGGAGACCGAAGAAGAAATGAAAGCCAAATACCCACATTTATTTGAGGTAATCTTGCATGACATGATAAAGTTCATAAGTTTCAAGGATGAAACTCTTTAAGAGGGGAAGGCTGTAATAGCCCAACCCTAAATCATATTTATTTATTTAATTATTTCATATTAAAGATTTTTTTATATCTAATTATTACATTCAATCATCCCAGTGGAAAAAAAAAATTATTTGAGCTCTCACTTGACAATTCGGGTTTTATTTATTTATTGAATTATTAATGAAAACTTTGAAAGAATTGATAGTAGGTCCTAACAAGGTTAATCTAAGTAATTTATTTTATTTTCCGTAACATTACAAGAATTTAATTTTGAGTTACGCAAAAACAAAATAAATTACTTAGATTAAACTTGTTAGGGCCTACTATCAATTCTTCCAAAGTTTTCGTTAATAATTCAATAAATAAATAAAATCCGAATTACCAAGTGAGGGCCCAAATAATTTTTTTCTTCCACCGGGATGATTGAATGCAATAATTAAATGTGAGAAAATCTTTAACATGAAATAATTATATAAATAAACATGATTTAGGACTGGGCTATTACACCAAGTGCACCGACTAAATAGGGATTTGATCTCAGCATATATAAGCTCATGGAGAGGGCTAGTTATGATATTCAAAATCCAGCTACCTTAGGAAAAGTAGTCGAAGCCAAGCCTCATGTTCTTACTAAAACTCAAAGAAAGAACCAAGAGCAGGGAGGTTCCGTGAGTGTCTATAAAGTCAGACCTATTTTCATGCCATTGCAGCCTTTCAGAATCTTTGGGTGATGGATAGATAAGAATTTGGTGATTCAACACATCTCAGTTGAAGAAGTGGATGAAAGTCAAGATGAAAATGCTTCGCCTAACCCAAAGCCCTCTGTGTTTGATAGGCTATAATCATTCACTTCGAAAAAGCGCCTATTAGTATTTACCCGTACAGTGAAAGGGAAAGATCACAGAATCTCTATTTTCAACAGAATCAAAGATGATCCCCAACCAAAGCCTTCAGTTTTTTACCACAATAAAAGCTAGTGAAAAGTCTTCCAACTCACGATTTCAACAAGAGAAAAGTTCTGCACTTAGCCGCCTAGGAGTGATAAATGAAGCTCAGAGCTCTATCCCCTATTGTATGAAGTGTTTCTCCAATGTGGATGTTAAGACGGATGGTTCATTAAGAGTAAGGAGGCGTATTGTGGTCTTCATAGGTCAATAAAAGAACTCCAACTCTATGGAGAAAGAAGAAGTTGTTCCTCCCAATCATATCACAATCCACGAATGTGATAACTTAGACTCAGAGATAAAGCTGACAGAAACTGTTCAACCAGAAATTGTGATATTTTATACCCTTTTATTATCTAATAATTGCTCAAAATAAATAACTAAATTAGAATTTTAATTATATGTTTGTTCATTTTGTCGGGATTGGAAAATTTGGAAAAAATGAATAATGTTCTCAAAGCTCAGACCAAGAGAAGAGAGAAAAAAAAGGGAAGAAAATAGAACAGAAGAAGAGCAGCCCATGTGCGAAGCCTAGCCTAGTTTTTCCCTGACTACCTCCTCCTATTCTCTTTCTTCCCTCTCCTCTCCCTAGCTATGTGGGCCTAGCCCAGCTTGTACCCAGAACCGGCCTCCCCCTCTCTTTTGTTCTTTTCATTTTCTTTGCTTTCTCTTGTGGGCCGGCCCAGGTGACTCTACAGCCAGCCTTCTCTTCCCTTTAATCTTACACTTGCCCCTAACTTATACCAGCACGCACAGCACATGTGATCTTTTCCCTGCTCCTTCTTCATCTGTTGTTTTGTAAGCCAGATGCTTGAAATTCCTCTCCTTTGCTTCTCTTTCTTCCTCAACCTCGAACTCTGCTTCTTCATCTCCCTCACGCCATGGCCATTACTCCCTCTCTCTCCCTCCTTCATGTCCATCATCAATCGATCAGTTATAAAGGAGTCAATGAAGGTAATTAATTAGGGATACGAACGACGATGTTTCGGGGGTCTTCAAAGGCAAACCAAGAGCATAGGGAAGCAAGGAGGAGAGATAGGGTGGATGAGATTTTTAATTTCTTTGTTCTGGAATTTGAGGTTTAATTTTTCATTCCCAGAGATTCATGTAATACAGTTCTTCGGTAGTTCAATTCGAGTGAGATTTTCAGTTTCTTTTAAGTTGAGTTTAATGAATTATAATTTAGATACCGCATTTTTATACTTTTTATTTGCTCCTGTTTTCTGATTCTGCCTCCATCTTATTCTGCTAAGCAGCTTCGGTTCTAGGTTGTGTTCTGCTTTGATGGAAGTTTTGCTGAATCGGGTGTTCTATCTAACTAAATAATTATAGCTAAGTGTTGGTGGGTTGAAATTATTTGCAGTTTGGTGCTTCTTACTTTGACTAGATTTTGTGCAAAGAGTATGATTCACAATTTCATAAATTAATCCTGTTTATTTAGTTTATTAATTCGTGGAATAACTTGACCATGGAGTTGGTTAATTTTAGCATCTAGTTTTAATTTATTTTAGAATTTTTAGTAATCTATTTTTACAAACCATTCCTAAGGACGACACCCTTAAACACTATGATGATAGACCGTACACTTACGGATTCACAACAAGTTTTTAGCGTCGTTGCCGATGATGGATTTGAGAAATATGGTTGCATTGAGTCATAGTTTAGTACTCGAGCTATTCAAGTTGTTTTCATTTTAGTTTTGTAGTTGAGATTTTTAGTTTTAGTTAAGTCGTTATTTCATTTCAGTAATTCAGTTTGGTTTTGATTTTTGAATCAAGTTAATATTTAGATTTTTGTTTTTGTTCAGATTAGTTTCATTTTAATTTTTAGAGTTTATTAGTTGGTGAAAAAAAACTACTAAGCAGCTTAGTTTATGTGCAGCAAAAAGAAACGAGGCAGAACTAATCCCCAAAAAAATACAATGCATATCTTTCTACAAATTTAGATTCTGTTTGAATTTTCTGGAGCATTTCTGGTGTGATGTTTGCTATCTCGATGTTTTTCCTAGATTTAGAATAATTTTTAAGGTTTGTGTGGATTTTTCTAGAATGTTTGGGACTGTCTGGATTTTTCTATGAATTCTGGACTTAATAATCTATTTGTAATTTTCTGCGCAGTTTAAGGATAGAAAAAATTCGAGAAAAAATATATTTATGTCATTTGTGATTTTGTCAACTTCTTTGTATTTAGTTCTGATTTTAGGAGTTTTATATTTTGTTTTAATTTTGTTTTTAGAATTAGGTTATTTAGGTGTAGTTTATTTTCGTATTTTCTTTTAGTTTATTGGTGTTTCTGTTTTTGTTTTAGATTTGCTCATTTTCTATTTGTCTATTGTTTTTAGGTTTGGTTTATTTTTTTGTTTTGTTTTGTGGTTTAAAAGAAAAGAGGAAAAAGCATAAGAAAATCCAAAATCCGAAAAAAAATTAGAAAAAGAAAAGACCAAAAATGGAACCTTTGGTGTGGGTATGGGATTTATATGACCGGCAGAGCTAGAAACCCTAAAAATCATGGACTTGTTTGGAATGAACCCGACCGTGACTTAGAACCTGAACCTCAACCCAAGCTTGAATTAGAAGAAATGGTACAAGAAAGATCTTTGACCGATATTTTCTATCCTCCTAGGACTGCTTTGCTATCTTATTTCACTATCCCTGACCTTGGACCCAGTGTGACTTTCGAATTAAGACCTTACTATACTCAGATGCCTCCTAAATTTACAGGTTTAGATGATGCTTATTTATTTTTGAGGAAATTCGAAGAAGTTTGTTCTATGATGCATTTCCCTAATTTCCCTATTGATATTATGCAAATGAAATCGATTTATTTTGCTTTGAAAGATTCTGCTAACTATTGGATGTATGGCGTTGCTGCTAATTCTGTAACTTTTTGGAATGATTTTGTGAGATTGTTCTAAAGAAAATATTTTCCTAATGCTAAGACTGTTAAGCTAAGAAATGAAATCAATTAATTTGTGCAAGTAGATAGGGAGTCATTTTGGAAATATTTTGATCAGTTCAAAAATTTGTTGGTCCAGTGTCCCCATCATGATTTAGACTAAGCACGTTTGTGCCAGATTATATATGAAGGACTTTACCAATAGACTAGAACCATGGTAGAGTCCATATGTTATGGTGGCTTTCTTTCTAACCACATTTGCTTGGGAATTCCTAGAGGACTTAGCTCAGGAAACCATGCAATGGAAAACCGCTTGTGATGACAGCTTAAGATTTGTAAGAGGTAGGTTGCATTCTATCTCTACTATAAGTCACCTAGATTCTAAGATTGCTGTTTTGGAAAACACGTTAAAGGGATTGTCTCCCCAGTTGACCTAGTTATCCCAGACTCCAACAGTGCCTTGTTCTCATTGCCAGGCCCTAGATCATTTGTTGAGTGCTTGTCCTTATTTTGCTCAACAATTACCAACTGGGCAAGAGCAAGCGAGTATGGCCTTCGAGAGACCTAAGAATGAGCCTTTCTCTCCTTATTACAACTTACGGTGGAGAAGTCACCCTAATTTTCTTAGAGTAATGGACCAAATGCTACAGTTATTAACTCCCAACCTGGAGTGTTTCTTGAAAACAACTCCCAGCCCATCTCTTACTCCTCAAACTCCTTTTAAAGATCGGCTTTCCCAGATGCGCCTAATGCACCTCGACCTCCACCTCTTGTAGCTCAAGTTCAACCTCCTCCAGGTTATACCGACATTGATAAAACGAAGAGGAGAATTAATAACAACGTGGAGAGGATGATTAATGCTAATATGGAAAGAATGATGAGAAGGATGGCTGAATAGTTTTTCCAGTTAGCATCATCTTCGAGGCAGTCAGGTACTTTTCCAAGTAAGCCTGAGATGAACCCCAAGGGTCATGCCTTTTCTTCTACTGGTAACCCTAGTGAGCTGGTGAGGAAAGCGAATGCAGTTATATCTCTCTGCTCTGGTCGAGAGATTGATAACTAAGTGAGAAGTCCTAATGAACCCTGTAGATATCCTCGTCAATTTTGACAAAATTCATCCTCCTCTTCTTCACCTCCGGGAACTGGTTCATGCAGTGGGCCACGGATGCTACTAATGGTGTCTCCATTGATTCTGATACTCACCTTCATACTGAGTCACTGTCTAAGAAAGAGGAGCTCAAAGAGAAAGATTCATTTGATTCAGTTAACCATTCACCTTGTAAGAGTTCTCCTTCTTCTTCTTCTTCTGTGAAAGTCCATATGCTTTTAGCTCCTTTTCCCCATATGCTTAAGAAGAAAGATCAAGCTCATGTTCAGAAGATGAGAGCGATCCTCTCTCAAGTCAAAATCAACATTCCTTTGCTCAATGTTATTCAATAGCTGCCTCCATATGCTAGATTTTTAAAGGATCTGTGCATGACCAAGAGAGCTACTAATGTCCGTAGAAAGGATTTCTTAGCCTCTAGCACTAGTTATATCCTTTCTCACCAAATTTCAGTGATATATAAGGACCCCAATTACCCTACTATCTCTATAGTTACAGGGGATCAGCTTGTTCATAGATTTTTGCTTGATTTAGGGGCTAGTATCAACGTGATACCATTCACTGAGTATAAGAGGCTAGGGTTAGGTAAGCTGAAACCTTCCAAGATGGTCACTCAATTGACTGATAGATCGATTAGGTTGCCTAGGGGTATAGTTGAGGATATGCTGATCACAATGGGCGAATTTTATTTACCCTGTATACTTCATTGTGATTGAGACTGAAACGGTGTCTAATTTAGCTAGTTAAGTCCCTGTGATTCTAAGGCACCCTTTCTTGGCCACTATCAATGCCCTTATTAATTGCAGGAATGGTATGATGAGACTGTCTTTTAACAACATGACCTTAGAGCTAAATATCTTTAACATGCAAAGACAGCCTTCTGGTTTTCAAGATATGGAGTTCTATACTTTTAACTGGGTAGGAGATTCTGTACTTGATGTTGATTTTGATGATGTGTTTACTGCTAAGTATAAGTCATTTATTGTGGATGATGAGCCTAAATATGATGTTTTTGAGTTTGATGACGTGTGCTCGACTGCTGATTGTCTGCTCACTACTGTTTTTGAATCTACTTCTGAATCTGCTTACCCTCCTTCTCTTAAATTGAAACTCCTTCCTGACTCTCTTATATATGCATTCTTAGGATATGATGAATCTTTACCTGTAATCATTGCTTCTAACCTTGACCGGGACCACGAGGACAAACTGATCACATTACTTAGAGAGAACAAGGAAGCTCTAGGTTGCATTTAGAGGATATTAACGGTATAAGTCATTCTATTGTGCAAATTCATTTAGAGGATAATGCTAAGCCCTATTGAGACTATCAAAGGTGTTTGAACCCTACTCTCTAGGAAGTCATTAAGAAGGAAGCACTGAAATTGTTAGACCATGGAATTATCCATCCCATTTCTGATAGTGAGTGGGTTAGCCCTGTTCGAGCTGTTCCTAAGAAGACCGATATTATCATGATTAGGAATGACAAGAATGAGTTAATCCCTACTCAAGTTCAATCTGGGTAGTGTGTGTGTATAGGTTATAGGAAATTGAATGCTGCCACTAGGAAAGACCGTTTTCCACCTCCTTTCTCAGACCAAATGCTAGAGAGCTTGGGTAGACGTTTCTTTTATTGCTTTTTAGATGGATATTCCGGCTATACCCAGATCTATATTGCTTCTGAGGATCAGGAGAAGACTACTTTCGCATGTCCATTTGGGACATATGCCCTTAGAAGAATGTTGTTTGGGCTGTGCAATTGCCCGTGCTTCCTTTCAAAGATGTATGATTCTCATTTTCTCAGATCTAGTTGAGCAGTGCATGGAAATTTTTAAGGATGACTTCTCTATGTTTGAGTCTTCCTTTGATGATTATTGGTCTAATCTGAGAAAAGTGTTAGAAAGGTGTACGGAGAAAAACCTAACTTTGAGCTGAGAGAAATATCATTTCATGGTTAAAAAGGGGATAGTCTGAGACCATATTATTTCTAAAGATGGGATTGAGGTAGGCAAGGCTAAGACTGATCTAATTATTAATCTTCTCCCTTCCACCTATATGAAAGAGGTGAGTTCTTTCCTTGGACATGCTAGCTCCTATCATAGCTTCATCAGGGACTTTAGTAAGACAGCAAAGCCCTTGCCCAACCTGCTAGCTAAAGATGTGCCATTTCACTTTTCTGAAGAGTGTCTTGAGGCATTTTTTAAGCTTAAGGAAGCCTTAACCTCTGCTCGTGTTCTTCATCCTTCCATCCGAGGAGAGCCATTTGAATGGATGTGTGATCCATCTGATTACGTTATTGGGGTTGTTATAGGGCAACAAGTTCATAAGAAGCCCCATGTGATTTACTATACTAATCACACTTTGAATGATGCCCAATTGAACTATACTATTACTGAGAAAGACTTTTTGGCTGTGATCTTTGGTTTTAAGAAGTTTAGACCTTATCTAATTGGGTCTCATATAACTGTTTATATTGACTACTCTACTCTTAAGCACCTTTTTTCTAATAAGGATGCTAAGCCCAAACTTATTAGATGGATCTTACTTTTGCAAGAATTTGACTGCGAAATCAGGTATAGGAAATGTTTTGAGAACCTTTAGCTGCCCATCTATCCAGGATTGTTTATGATAGAGAGCGATTCTAGCATTTTTGAGTGCTCCCCCAATGAATGAGCAATTCTGTGCTATCCACCTTGATCCTTGGTATGCTAACATTGTGAACTATTTAGTTGCTGGTAAGATCACTGAGGGTTGGACTACGAATAATGGAGATAGGTTCTTTCACCTTATGAAGTACTTTATTTGGGATGATCCTTAGTTATTTAAGTACTACTCTGACCAAGTGTTTAGGAGGTGTATTCCTGACCATAAGGTGAGGAGCATCCGTTCTTTTTGTCCATGACCAGGCATGTGGGGGGTATTTTAATCATAGGAAGACTACAGGCAAAGTTCTACAGTGCAGTTTCTATTGGCCTACTCTGTTTAGGGATGCTTTGAGTATTGTAAGAGTTGCCCTAGGTGCCAACAGTCGGGTAGAATAATGCTATGATTTTCCGTAAGCGTATGGTTTATCATTGTACGAATTATGGGTATCATCCTGAGGGATGGTTATGAACTTTGGTTATCAAAATTCTAAACTAAATTAAAACTGGATGCTAATTAACTAAGCTCAATCAATAGTCTAAATACATAAGATTAATTCATGTATTGTGAACCACAACAAACCCTGCAAAGAATGTAGCTAAAATGAGGGATACCAAACTGCAAACAATTTTAGCCATTCAACACTTAGCTGTAATTGTTCTTGAAATCAGAACACATTTCACCATAGAAGACGACGATAGAGAGAGCTACATTTGAACCCAAGAATCAACAGAGCACATAAAGATGGGAGCAGAATTGGAGAACAGGAGCAAATGTGAGGCACGAACTCACGATATCGGTAGGATAATTCTGCATATCCAACTGAAGAGAAACCGAAAACCTCACTCGAAATGAACTAACTTAGAACTGAACCACAAATTCGAAAACCAGGAAAGTGCAATAAAAAACCTAATCTATCCTCTACTCTCCGCTAATCTGTACGCCCTCTACTCTACTCTACCCGAACTTGATGCCACTCTACTCTTCCATGCTCTGCTCCTCTCTATTGTCAGCCCCCATTTCAAGAGGCCAAAAAAAAAAAAAAAAAAACACAGCTTCAGCCCCTTCATTGGCATTCCATAATTATCATATTTATGACCCATAAAACTGACTAAGTGATGATGATGGAAATGATAGATAATGAAGGAGGAAAGAGAAAGAGTGAAACAGCTGGGCATGAAGGTGAAAGGCCATGGCCTGCTCTGTTCTGTTCATTCCCTCTATTATTTTTTCGATTTTGCTGGGCTAAAACAGAAAAAGAAGACGAAGAGAGGGAAGAGAGAGATGAAGAGCCTTCCATGGTGCTCTGTTCGGTCTCCCCTGGTCATAACCAATGAAGAAAAAGAAGGAAAGGGAATGGAAAAAGCTTGGTCACGTGCCTGGCATGTGGCCATATTAGGTGAGTAAACAGGCTGGGCCGATGCAAGGGAGGGAAAGCAAAGAAAAAAGGAACTAGGCTAGGCCCACCGAAGGAGAAAAGAGAGGGAAAAAGATAAAGAAAAGATGAGGAGTGCACTGGGCTGGTCTGCAGACTGGGAACCAAACAAAGCCCAGGCCCATGCATGAATAAGGAGGGAAAGAAGGCGGAAGCTGGGTTCAGTTCATAAGCTCGGTTGGGCCTGGAAACTGGGCTTTGGCTGGCTGCATTGAATTTGGGCAACTAGACTGTGCCGTGGATCAAGCTTGGTCTTCGTCCTTTTTTCTCAACATCTTCTCTTGTGGCAAACTATCTTGGGCACCATGTTCATTTCTTTATTTGTTCAAAATTTTCATAATCCTACAAAATAAATTAAAAAACATATTAAAATTATAATTAAGTAGTTTTTTTTAGCAATCATTTGATAATAAAAGGATATAAATTATCATAATTTATGGTTTAACAAATACCCCCACACCTATGTTTTTCTCGACCTCGAGTAAAACAAAACTAACAATCGTAGAAAATAAAACCCTAACTCACTTTTGTAGAAATACGGTTGCACTTATCATGTACAACAAACCCTTCAAACCTCTAGGTCACCCTTAGTGGATGAGTATAGTCTCGTGAAGGTTTGCAGAAGATATACCCACAAAATCTTTAGAAGAAAACATACACAGAAACTCAAAAATCTTTTTTTTTCCCTCAAAAATTAATATGTACAAAATTGGGAAAGATATATACACATTCTAATCAACTAAATCACCCATGTAACAAAGATATTGGCCTGCACATTAGCATAATATGCCCATTAAGGCTCTCTACCTCATGAATAACATCAAAGCACTAACTTTCACCCCACTGTACATCAAGACTTTGAATTCACCACAGTGCTCGTGTGCATGTGTCCTATCATCTTAGGTCTTAGGCTTACCAGAATCAAACTCAATTTTGCTTGACTGACACAAACTACATGATTGATTTAATAGTATAGGAAGCAAGCTTTTCCCATAACAATATTGCCTTAAAGGGTAACACCCAGTAACACATACCTCAAAGAGATGCTTGTCATTCCAATTTAATTTTATTTCTCTTTCTTTCTCTTTTTTTTCCAGTTTTTTTCTTTTTTTTTCATTTTTTTCATTTTTCTCATTCTCATGTTTTTCTCTCTTTTTCGTCTTTTTTTTGAATAAAAACCAAAGTAATTGTGTCAAAAATAAGCGGGAGAGCTGATCATGGAAAACTAAGACCTTAAGACAATAAGGATGATATATAGGCATTGGATTCCATGGCGATAATGAACACATAGGGTTAGAATGACATGCTGAATATGGAGACCTAACATGCACATCACACTTATAAACAAGTTAATAGTCAAAGCACAAGGAATTTAAGCTCATCACAATACCACAAAGCTTCCCCAAAAACAAAACAAAAATCATTTTTTGAATTTTCAAAGATTTTAAACTTTTTTTAAAGTATTTTCAATTTTTCAAATTTTTTTAAAGGATTTTCAATTTTTCAAATTTCAAACTTTTTCAAAGTTTAACCCACCCCTACACCGAAATTTCACAATGTCCTTATTAGGAGTGGAAAGAAACATAAAAACCAAAAATAAAACCTAAAACAAACAAATAAAAATAAGACTCAAAAAGAAAGAAAAAGGATATGACTCAAAAACAACTATACAACACATATACACAAAAGAAAAACAAACACAAACACAACCACCTATACAAAAAGAAAAGAAAAAGGAAAAAAAAGAAAAAGAGAAAAGGAGAGAAGGGATGAAAAAAATTTCGTAGCAAACCAGGTCGGATGCTAAGTACACCCGAGCTATCATCTCAACACAATCACTGATCAGAACTCGACTCATGGAGTATCAGACACTCTATACCTTGCTTGCTGGATAACTCCATAAATTGCTTCAATCTTTGGCCATTCACCTTAAAGATGGCACCACTCTCAGGGTCTTGAATTTCGACTGCACCATAAGGAAAAATATGTGAGACAATATAAGGACCAGTCCATCGGGACCTCAATTTTCCTGGAAACAAATGGAGCTTAGAGTCATACAAGAGCACTTTTATGCCTGGGGCAAACTCTTTCCTACGGATATGCTTATCATGAAACAACTTTGCCCTCTCTTTGTATGATCGAGCACTCTCATAAGCCTCAACTCTAATCTCATCAATCTCATTCAGTTGCAGTCTACGCTTCTCACCGACCTCAGTTAAGTCATAGTTAAGCTTCTTAACGGTGCACCAAACTCTATGCTCTATCTCAACAGGGAGATGACAAGGCTTACCATAAACAACCCTATAAGGTTACATACCTAAGGGAGTTTTAAAGGCTGTCCTACAGGCCCAAAGAGCATCTACGAGCTTGTCAGCCCAATCCTTCCTATTCCTACTCACTGTCTTCTCAAGAATTTGCTTAATCTGTCGATTAGACACCTCAACTTGGCCACTGGTTTGGGGATGATAGGGGGTAGCAAGCCTGTGGATAATCGAATACCTTTTCAGTAAGGCACCAAAAGATCTATTGTTAAAATGGTTCCCTGATCACTAATGATAGCACAGGGCATGCCGAATCTAGCAAAGATGTTTTCCCTAAGGAACTTCACAACGACCTTAGCATTATTGCTCCTAGAAGAAATGGCCTCAACCCATGTAAAAACATAGTCTACAGTTAGTAAAATGTACTCATTACCTAAAGAAGATGGAAATGGTCCCATAAAGTCAATACCATATGTATCAAAAACCTCCACCATAATGATGGGGTTCAGTGGCATCATATCCCTCCTACTTATTCTACCCAACTGCTGGCACCTAGGGTAACTCTTACAGTACTCAAAAGTATCCTTAAACAGAGTAGGCCAGTAGAAACCACATTGAAGAACTTTGGCTATAGTTTTTCTACCACTAATATGGCCCCCATATAAATGGTCATGCCAGAAAGAAAGGACACTTCTCACCTCATTATCGAGAATATACCTCCTAAACACTTGGTCAGAGCAATACTTAAACAAGTAAGGATCATCCCAAACAAAAAAACTTCACAAGGTAGAAGAACCTATCTCTATCATTCTTAGTCCAACCCTCAGGGATCCAACTAGCAACTAAGTAGTTCACAATATCGGCATACTAAGGATCAGGGTGAATAGCATACAACTACTCATCGGGGAAGCACTTAGAAATAGTTGACTCACTCTCTCTATCATAGAGAATCCTAGATAGATGATCAGCTATGAGGTTCTCAAAATCTTTCTTATATCTGATTTCACAATCAAACTCTTGCAAAAGTAATATCCATCTAACAAATATAGGCTTAGCATCCTTCTTAGAAAAGAAGTGCTTAAGAGCAGAGTGGTCGGTATAAAGAACCACATGAGACCTAATTAGATAAGGTGTAAACTTCTCAAACCCAAAAACCACAGCAAAAATCTCAGTCACAGTATAGTTCAGCTGGGCATCATTCAAAGTATGACTAGCATAGTAAATCACATGGGGCTTCTTATCAACACTTTGCCCTAAAACCATCCAATAGCATAATTAGAAGAATCACATATCAATTCAAAAGGTTCTTCCTAGATGGGAGGATGAAGAATAGAAGCAAAGGTTAAGGCCTCCTTAAGCTTAGAAAATGCCTGAAGACACTCATCTGAAAAGTGAAAAGGCATATCCTTAGCTAGCAAGTTAGACAAGGGCTTCGTAATCATATTAAAGTCCTTAATGAAGTGGTGGTAGAAGCCAGCATGTCTAAGGAAAGACCTCACCTCTTTCACACAGATGGGAGGGAGAAAGATTAACAATCAAATCAATCTTAGCTTTGTCTACCTCAATCCTATGCTTAGAAACAATGTGGCCTAAGACTATAACTTTTCTAACCATGAAATGGCATTCTCCTAGTTTAAAGTTAAGTTTTCTCCCTACACTTTTTCAACACTTCTCTTAGATTAGACAAACAGTCATCAAAGGAAGACCAAACACAGAGAAGTCATCCATGAAAATTTCCATGCAGTGCTCAACTAAATCTGAGAAAATGAAAATCATGCATCGCTGAAAGGTAGCAGGGGCATTTCGCAGTCCAAATGGCATACATCTAAAGGCGTATGTCCCAAAGGGACAGGTAAAAGTAGTCTTCTCCTAATTCTCAAGAGCAATAGAGATATGGGTATAGCCGAAGTATCCATCTAAAAAGCAATAGAAGAATGTCCAGCCAACCTCTCTAACATTTGGCCCAAGAAAAGAAGGAGAAAGTGGTCTTTCCTAGCGGCAGCATTCAATTTTCTATAATCTATACAAACATGCCACTTAGATTCTATAATCTATACAAACACGCCACCTAGATTGAACTTGAGTAGGAATTAACTCGTTCTTCTCATTCCTAATCGCCGTAATACCGGTCTTCTTAGGAACAACTTGAACGGAGCTAACCCACTCACTATCAGAAATGGGATAGATAACCACATGGTCTAACCACTTTAGCACTTCTTTCCTAACTACTTCCTGAAGAGTAGGGTTTAAAAGCCTTTGACAGTTATAGTAGGGCTTAGCATTGTCCTCTAAATGAATTCTATGTTGCACAATTGAAGGACTAATACCCTTGATGTCCCCTAAAGTCCAACCTAAAGCTTCCTTGTTTTCTCTATGTAGGGCGATCAACTTGATCTCTTGCTCCTGGTCTAGGTCAAAAGCAATGATAATAAGTAAAGATTCATCGGGGCCTAGAAATGAATACTTGAAAGAATCAGGAAGAGGTTTTAATTCAAGACTAGGATGGGAAACAAATTTAGCAACAGATTCAGACACGGCAGTGAGCAAATAATCAATAGTAGAGCACAAGTCATCAAACTCAAAAGCATCGTATTAGGCTCATCATTCATAAAAAATGACTCATACTCAGCAGCAAACACATCATTTCGGGTATCATCAAGTATAGAATCCTTTGCCCAGTGACGAGTAGAGAACTCTACATCATTAAAACCAGAAGGCTGCCTTTGCATGTTAAAGATGTTAAGATCTAAAGTCATGTTGCCAAAAGACAGTCTCATCATACCATTCCTGCAATTAATGAGGGCATTGGCTGTGGCCAAGAAAGGACGCCCTAAAATCACAGGGACTTGACTAGCTAAGTTACACACCATCTCAGTCTCAATCAAACTGAAGTCCATTGGGTAAATGAATTCACCTACTCTGATCAGCACATCCTCAACTATACCCCTAGGTAATTTAATCAATCTATCAGCCAATTGAATAACCATCTTGGTAGGTTTAAGCTCACCTAACCTTGGCCACTTATATTCAGTAAAGGGTATCAAGTTGACACTGGCTCGTAAATCATGCAAAGTTATATGAATAAGCTGGTCCCCTATAACTATAGAGATAGCAGGGCAACTGGGGTCCTTATACTTCACTAGGATCTGATGAGATAGAATAAAACTAGAACTAGAGGCTAAGAAAGCCTTCCTAGGGACATTAGTAACTCTCTCGGTCATGCATAGATCTTTTAAAAACCTAGCATATGGAGGCATCTGCTAAATAGCATCGAGCCAAGGGATGTTGATTTTAACTTAGGAGAAGGTTTCTCTCATCTTCCCAACATGAGCTTGGTCTTTCTTTTTAAGCCTATGGGGAAAAGGAGGCAAAGGCATATGGACTTTCTCAGAAGAAGAAGGAGAAGAAAAAAAAGAACCCTTAGAAGGTGAAGGGTCAACTGACTCAGAGAAGTCTTTCTCTTTGAGCTCCTCTTTCTTAGACGGTGACTTAGGAGGACGGTGAGTATCAGAATCATTGGAGACACCATCAGTAGCATCCCCTGGGTCACTGAATGAACTAGTCTCTAAAGGTGAAGAAGAAGAAGAGGTAGAATTCTAGAAGAACTGCTGAGGATACCTGCAGGGCTCATTAGGATTTCTCACTTAGTTATCAATCTCTTGATCAGAACGAAGAGATATTACTGCATTAACTTTCCTTACGGGCTCACTTGGGTTACTAGAAGAAGAGGAGGCATGACCCTTAGGGTTCACGTCAGGCTAACTCGAAAAAGTACCTGGCCCCCTAGAAGATGATGCTAATTGGAGAAATTGTTCAGTCATCATTCTCATCATTCTTTCCATGTTAGCATTAATCACTCTCTCCATATTATTATTAATTCTCCTCTCCATTTTATCAATATTGGTGTAACCAGGAGGAGGTTGAACTTGAGCTATAGTAGGTGAAGGTTTAGGTGCATTAGACATACCTGGACAAGCCGGTCTCTAAAAGGAACTAGAAGGGTGAGAGATAGGCTAGGAATTAGGAACCGCAACATTTGGTCCATTACTCCACGAGAAGTTAGGGTGATTTCTCCACCCAGGGTTGTAAAAAGGGGGAAAAGAGTCGTTCTTAGGTCTCTGGAGGGCCGCACTCACTTGCTCTTGCCTAGTTGCTAACTGGTGAGCAAAGTAGGGATAAGCACTCAAAGAATGATCTAAGGCTTGGTAATGAGAGCAAAACACTACAGAAGTCTGAGATAACTGGGTCATTTACGGAGACAATCCCTTCAACATGTTTTTTAAAGCAGCTACCTTAGCTTCTAAGTGACTCACATCAAAGACAGAATGCGACCTACCCCTGGCAAACCTAGAACTCAAGCTGTTATCTCGAGCAGTTTCCCACTGCATAGTTTTCTCAGCTAAATCCTCTGAAAATTCCCAAGCAGCTGCAGCGCTCTTTAAAAGAAAGCCACCCTGACACATGGACTCTACTATAGTTCTAGTCTGTTGGTCAAGTCCTTCGTATATAATCTGGTACAAACGCGCTTGTACTAAACCATGATGGGGACACTGGGCTAATAAATTCTTGAACCTATCAAAATATTTTCAAAATGATTCCCCCTCTAGTTGCACAAATTGACTGATTTCATTCCTTAGCTTAACAGTCTTGGCATTAGGAAAATATTTTCTTAAGAATAATCTCGTAAAATCATTCCAAGAAGTTACAGAATTCGCAGCCAAGCCATACATCCAACGTTTAGCACAATCTTTTAAAGCAAAAGGAATCAATTTCATTTGCACAACATCAATGGGAATATTAGAAAAATGCATCATACAACAAACTTCCTCAAATTCCCTCAAAAATAAATAAGCATCCTCTAAACCAGCGAATTTAGGAAGTATTGGAGTATAGTGAGGTCTTAATTCGAAGGTCACATTGGGTCCAAGGTCAGGTATAATGAAGCAAGATGGCAAAATAGTCCTTGGAGGATAGAAATTCTCACTCAAAGTTGTTCCTTGTGCAGTTACTTCTAGCTCAAGCTTGGGTTCAGGTTCGGGTTCTAAGTCAAGATCGGGTTCACTTCTAACAAGTCGGTGATTTCAGGATCTCTAACCCAACCAATCATATAAATTCCACACCCTCACCAAAGGTTCTATTTTTAGTCTTTTCTTTCTCTTATTTTTTTTGGATTTTTGATTTTTCTGATTTTTTTTCCTTTCTTTCTTTTAAGCCACAAAACAAAGCAACAAAATGAATAAAAACTAAAAGCACTATTCAAACAGAAAATAAACAAAACTAAAACAAAAGCACAAACTCAAAGAAACTCAAAGAAAATAAAAAATAAAACCACACCTAAACACCTTAATTCCAGAAATAAAATTAAAATTCAAAATAAAACTCCTAAAATTTGAACTAAACATACAGAAACAGCCACACAATCATCAGGGACATAAATATAATTTTTCTCGAATTCTTTCTGTCCCCTAACAGTGCAGAAAAATCAAAATAGATTATTACGTCTAAAATTCACAGAAAAATCTAAACGGTCTCAAATTCCAGAAAAATTCATATAAACTCTAAAAATAACACTGAATCTAGGAAAAATATCAGCATAGCAAAAAATCGCACCAGAATTGCTCCAAAAAATTCAAATAGAATGCTGAAATTAGATAAAAATCTGCACTGAGCTTTAATTTCTGGATAAGTTTAACCTTGTATCTTTTTGCTGCATAAACCAAATGCATTAGTACTATTTTTTCAGCAACCAATAAACTCTAAAAATAAAACTAATCTCGACAAAAATAAAAAACCAAAATACTAACTAAATTCAAAATTAAAACTAAATCATTAAAACAAAAATAATGACTCTACTAAAAACTAAAAATCACGACTCTAAAACTAAAACGAAAATGACTTGAATGACTCGGTTGCTAAACTAAGGTTCGATGCAACCAAATTTCACAACGTCATCCCCAACGACGGTGCCAAAAAGTTATTGTGATTTTCCGCAAGCGTACGGTTTATTGTTGTACGAATTACGGGTATTGTCGTCAATGATAGTTATAAACTTTGGTTATCAAAAATTCTAAACTAAATTAAAACTGGACGGTAATTAACTAAGTTCAATCAATAGTCTAAATACACAGGATTAATTCATGTATTGTGAACCACATCACTCCCTGCGAAGAATGAAGCTAAAATAAGGGATACCAAGCTGCAAACAATTTTAGCCATTTAACACTTAGCTGTAATTGTTCCTGAAATCAGAATGCTTTTCACATAGAAGATGACGGCAGACAGAGCAACATTTGAACCCAAGAATCAACAGAGCACACCAAGATGGGAGTAGAATCAGAGAACAGGAGCAAATGTAAGACACGAACTCACGATATCGGTATGATAATTCAGCAAATCCGACTAAAGAGAAATCGGAAACCTCACTCGAAATGAACTAACTTAGAGCTAAACCACAAATTCAAAAACTAGGAAATTGCAAAATAAAACCTAATCTATCCTCTACTCTCCGCTAATCTGTACGCTCTTTACTCTACTATACCCGAACTTGATGCCACTTTACTCTTCCATGCTCTGCTCCTCTCTATTTTTGGCCCCCATTTCAAGCGCCCCAAAAAAACGCAGCTTCAGCCCCTTCATTGCCCTCCCTTAACCATCAAATTTATGGCCCATAAAACTGACCAAGTGATGATGATGGAAATGATAAATAATGAAGGAAGAGAGAGAAAGAGTGAAACGACTGGACATGAAGGTGGAAGGCCACTGCCTGCTTTGTTCTGTTCGTTCCCACTATTGTTTTTTGGGTTCTGCTAGGCTAAAACGGAAGAAGAAGATGAAGAGAGGGAAGAAAGATTGAGGATGGTTATGGTCAGGAACATGAAGAGCCTGCCATGGTGCTCTGTTCGATGTCCCCTGGTCGTGACTGATGAGGAAAAAGAAGGACAGGGAATGGGGAAATCTTGGTCATGTGCCTGGCATGTGGCCTGATTAGGTGAGTAAATAGGCTGGGCTGGTGCAAGGGAGGGAAAGCAAAGAAGAAAGGAATTAGGCTAGGCTCACCAAAGGAGAAAGGAGAGGGAAAAAGACAAAGAAAAGATAGGGGGCACTGGGATGGTCTGCGGACTGGGAACTGAACAAAGCCCAGGCCTATGCGTGAATAAGGAGGGAAGGAAGAAGGAAGCTGGGTTCAGTTCATAAGCTTGGTTGGGCTTGAAAACTAAGCTTCGACTGGTTGGACCAAATTTGGGCAGCTGGACTGTGCCGTGGATCAAGCTTGGTCTTCCTCTTTTTTTCTCAACATCTTCTCTTGTGGCAAACCATCTCGGGCATCTTGTTTATTTGTTTATTTGTTCAAATTTTTCATAATCCTACAAAATAAATAAAAAACATATTAAAATTCTAAATATAAAATATTTTTGAGCAATCATTAGATAATAAAAGGGTATAAAATATCATAATTTATTTTTTAACAAATAAGTAGGAAAAATATGAAGCCACTAAACCCCATCATTGTGGTGGAGATTTTTGACGTGTGAGATATTGATTTTATGGGACCATTTCTATCTTTTATGAATGAGTATATTTTGTTAACTATGGACTATATTTCTAAAGAGGTTGATGCCATCCCTTCTAGGACCACTGACGCTAAGGTAGTTGTGAAGTTCCTTAGGGAGAACATCTTTGCTAGATTTGGCATGCCTCGTGCTATAATTAGTGGTCAGGGCACCCATTTAATAATAGATCCTTTGATACCTTACTGAAGAGGTATTCCATAGTCCATAGGCTTGCTACACGTTATCATTCCTAAACTAGTGGCCAGGTTGAAATGTCCAATCAGCAGATCAAACAGATTCTGGAGAAAACATAAGCAGGAATAGGAAAGATTGCACTGACAAGCTTGTAGATGCTCTCTAAGCGAAAAGGACGGCTTTTAAAACTCCCTTGGGTATGTCGCCTTACTGGGTTGTTCATGGTTAGCCTTGTCATCTTCCTGTTAAGATTAAGCATAGAGCTTGGTGGGCCACTAAGAAACTTAATTGTGACTTGACTAAGGCCAATGAGGAGAGACGACTGTAACTGAGTGAGCTTGATGAGATTAGAGTTAAGACTTGTGAGAGTGCTTGATCTTACAAAGAGAGGGCAAAGTTGTTTCATGATAAGCATATTCTTAGGAAAGAGTTTGTCCCAGGAATGAAAGTACTCTTATATGACTCTAAGCTCCATCTATTTCTAGGAAAATTTCGATTTGATGGGTCCTTATATTGTCTCACATGTTTTTTCGCATAGTACAGTTGAAATCCAAGACCCTGAGAGTGGTGCCACATTTAAAGTGAATGACCAATGTTTGAAGCAATTTTTGGAGTTGTCAAGCAAAGAAGATGTGGTGGAGTGTTTGATACTCCACAAGCCAAGTCCTGATCGATGATTGTATTGAGATAGCTCGGGTGTACTTAGCACCCGACCTAGTTTGCTAAGAATTTTCTTCTCTTCTTCTCTCTTGTTCTCCTTTTTCTTTTTCTTTTCTTTTTGTATAGTTGGGTGCTGTTCTTTTTCTCTTTCATATATATATGTTGTACACTTTTTTTTAGTCATGTCCTTTCTGTTTCCAAGTCTTGTTTTTGTTTGTTTTCTTTTTATGTTTTATTTTATGTTTAATGTTTCTTTCCACTCCCAATGAGGGCATTGTGAAATTTAGGTGTGGTGGTGGAGACACTTTGTTTCAGAAAAAATGAGCAAAAAAAAAAATTACAAAATTTTAAAAATCCAAAAAGCTTTTTATTTTGTTTTTGGGAAATGTATGTGCTATTTCTGATTAGCTATGTTCTCTTGTATCCTTAGTATATAGATGTGGTGTGTATTGATAGAACGTAGCCCTAAAGTATGATGTTTATATACAATCCTAAACCTTGACATTTATTCCAAGCAAGCTTGACTATGATAGATGAACCCGTAAGATCTTGAGCCTTATAGACTAATTCATCAATTTACTCTCATATTTTTCTTTCTTATGTGTTTCTTCCATGATTTCATCTCTAGAACTTACTTTACTTCTCATTGAAATCACATTTAGCATATGCATTATGATAATGTGATTAGGGCTGTTCATTGATCCCGGACCGGACCAGACCAGCCTGGATAGAAATCCGAATAAGGTTCATTTTGAGGACCGAAGACCGGACCGATTCATAGTCGGTCTAGAACGGTGCCGGATCGAGCAAACTCGGACCGGACCGACTGTGGACCGAATCTCAAATGGGTTGACCAGCTAAGCTTGTTTAATTAGTGAATTGTGATATCACCTAGTAGTCAGGAAAATTAGTTTCCCAACAGTTTTTCGCTGAAATTGCTTTCTACTTCTGCTAGAAATGGGTCATTGGCTCCAATTTCACCCACTAAGTCAGATCCTGTAGCCCGGATTATGCCTTGGGAGATGGCAAGTTCAGGTTGGGGTGAGGGTGAGTTGGTGGGGGAGGTGAGGGCAGGAGGGTTTTATGGCAGAGGAAGCAGAGAGAGTGATTGAGTTAATGGCAGTTGCAGCCATGGATTCTAAGAGAGAGAGGGGGAGTGAGTGAGAAAGAAAGAGGCTTAGTGGGAGGATAGGATTGCAGGGAGAAAAGAATTGATTGTTTTTTGAGGGATTGGATTGAAGATGATTTCGTGGGTGAGATGGGGGTTGAAATTGAATTTAATGACCCCACAACCACAATAGGATGAATTTGGTGGTTGTGTGTAGGCAACTTTCCAGATAGTTTTGCTTCTGCATCATCCAAAAATTATGGCTACCCATGTTTCCAAAGTTTTTGATCATGGCATTGTTACATTAAGAACCAATGGTTAATGCCAAACCAGTGACCAAAAGCCCATTAGCCCAAAATATGCAACCTAACATTTATTCAGTCCATAGTCCGGTCCACCGGTCCACCCGGTCCAGACCGAGACCGGACCGAAGAACGAACGAGGCCAAACGCAGAACCGTGGGTAGGACCAAATCACCCCGGTCCGGTCTGGTCCGGTCCAAGTCGGTCTTCAGTGCAGTCTAGTCCCCGACCGAATAATGAACAACCCTAAATATAATATAGGCATTCTTTGTTTTGTGAGCCACATAGCTAAATTGCGACCCTGATTTGAGATTTTTACCCTTTGTTAACCCCTTTGAGCTTTGACCCTTTTTGTTGTGAACCCTTCATTTAATTTTAGTCATGGCCTAACACATTTCCTACCTCTAAGTCAAGGCTAATGGGGCAACACTTCATTATTTGGGTGGGTAGCTTTTGAGTATTTTATGAATTTAGTAGTTAATTTATCTACATGGTGGGGATGTATCATGGTGACCATTTGGAGATTGAGCTGTATTGTTCCTATACATACCATTCATTCATTTCCTTATTAATGGAAAAAAAAAGGAAAAAAAAAGAAAAAAGAAAAAATGGAAAAAGCTCAAATGAAAATTTTTCCATTGAAAAAAAAGAAAAAAAGTTTTAAAAAGTCCAAAAAAATTCCAAAAAAAGAGTTGTGAATAAGAGTCTTTGACATGGATGTATCATTGTACGCATTTCCAATGGTCAATTTATTGTGGGGTGTGTTCCTAATTTGCATTTTGAGAGAGTGTGTGCTTATTATAGTCAGAGTAAGTGATGATTGCTCATTAGCTTTGGCCTTTACCCTCTCATTTTTCCAAATCATTTGTCCCTCTCTTACCCTTAATCTTTAGCCCCATTATAATCCGTGAAAAGTCCTCTTGATTATTATTTTGCATATTGCATTTTAGTGGTGGAGAATCGAGAGCCTTAGCAAAGCTATGGTAGTTTGTGTGATTGGAAGAGAATAGAGTGAACCTTGTTATATTTTAAACACATGAGTTGGAGTGTTCTGCATTCTCCTAAAGTGAGGGTCTACCAGTCATGCTTGTACATAATTTCTTAGTGGGGTAAAAGATTATGTATCGATGTCATCAGTGAGGATTAAGGATTTTTTGATGTGTAAATTGCATTTATACATGATCTAATGCTTTGGTTGCATGAGTGACGTGGTTGATTAGAATGTGTACACAGGTATTTTCCCCTGTGTTGTGTATATAAGATTTTGGAAAAAAAAAACCAAAAAGATTTTTGATTTTCTGTTTTCTTTTTTTTTTTATAGATTTTGTGGGTATATCTTCTACAAACCCTCACGAGATCTTACTCGTCCACTAGGGGTAACCTGGGGGTTTAAAGGGCTTGTTGCACATGCTAAGTGCAATCATGATTCCTACGAAAGTGAGTTAGGATTTTTATTTCCCTTTTCTAGGATTTTTAGTTTTATTTTACTCGGGGTCGAGCAAAACTTAAGTGTGGGGGTATTTATTCAAGCAAAAATTATGATATTTTATACCCTTTTATTATCTAATAATTGCTCAAAATAAATTACTAAATTAGAATTTTAATAATATGTTTGTTTAATTTATAGGGATTGGAGAATTTGGAAAAAATGAATAATGTTCTCAAAGTTTGGACCAAGAGAAGAGAGAAAAAGAAAAGGAAGAAAACATAACAGAAGAAGAGCAGCCCATGCGCGAAGGCCAGCCCAGTTTTCCCTTCCTCCTCCCGTTCTCTCTCTTCCCTCTCCTCTCCCTAGCTATATGGGCCTAGCCCAACTTCCTTGCTTTCTCTTATGGGCAGACCCAAGTGAATCTCCGGCTAGCCTTCTCTTCTCTTTAATCTTACACCTACTGCTGACTTATACCAACAAGCGCAGCGCATGTAATCTTCCCCCCTCCTCTTCTTCTTGTTCTTCGGTTTTACAACCCAGATGATCAAAATTCCCCTGCTTTGCTTTTCCTTCTTCCTCAACCTCAATCAATGCTCTACTTCTTTATCTTCCTCACGCCGTAGTCGCTACCCCTTTCTCGCTCCTCTTTCATGTCCATCATCAATTGATGGGTTACAAAGGAGTCAATGAAAGCAATTAATTGGGGATACGAATGGCGATGTTTCGAAGGTCTTTAAAGGAGGACCGAGAGCATAGAGAAGCAAGGAGGAGACATAGGGCAGATAAGGTTTTTAATTTCTTTGTTCTCGAATTTGAGGTTCTGTCTTTCATTCCAGAGATTCATGCAATACAGTTCTTTGTTAGTTCAATTCAAGTGAGATTTTTGGTTTCTTTTAAGTTGGATTTGCTGAACTATAATTTAGATATCGTGCTTTTGTGCTTTTCATGTGCTCCTATGTTCTGATTCTACTTCCATCTTATTGTGCCGAGCTGCTTCAGTTATGGGTTGTGCTTTGCTTTGCTCTGCTTCGATGGAAGTTTGGCTGAATCGGGTGTTCTGTCTAAATGAATAATTATAGCTAAGTGTTGGTGGGTTCAAATTATTTATAGTTTGATGCTTCCTAATTTGACTAGATTCTTTGCAAAGCATATGGTTCACAATTTCATGAATTAATCCTGTTTATTTAGTCTATTAATTTATGTAATAACTTGACTATAAAGTTGGTTAATTTTAGCAACTAATTTTGATTTAGTTTAGAATTTTATGTATTCTAATTTTACAAACTATCCTTGAGGACGACACCCGTAAATGCTACAACGATAAACTGTGTGCTTGTGGATTCACAACAAAAACTCCTGAGACTCTTAAAGAGGGGTTAGGCTACGGTTGATGATTTGAAGGAGTTGAATCTTGGAACCAACGAAGAGCCTCGCCCTATCTGCTCGAGCACATCACTCACATCCAAAGAGGAAAAGCGGCACTTGAAACTCCTGTCAGAGTATAAAGATGTGTTTCCCTGAAGTTAAAAGAAATGCCCGGCCTAGATCAAAAGGTCGTATCCCACCGCCTGTCTATCAAAAGGGGCGTTTCGTTTAAGCATCAACCTCAGCAACATTTTCGCCCAAAGTTGGCACCGAAAATTGAAAAAGAGCTCAACAGACTCATAAAGATAGGATTCATTCGCGAGGTCAAGTACCCAACATAGATCGTAAACATTATGCCTGTCAAGAAGAAAAACGGCCAGCTTTGTATTTACATGGATGACGCACCACAAGCGCATGGGCATTGCAGTTTAGATTCAAACATCGTCCTCAGTTACCATAGTAATCTATCAAGTTAATATTCTATTGAAATGCTAAGCAATTAATCTTTTCAATGAGTTGATTTAAAAATACTAACTATCTAATTGGAAACCTAATCAAAGTAGAGTACTTAGGGATTCAATCCACAAGTAAAGAGTTAGATCATAGAGTTAAACATGCACTTTTCATATATTGGATGATTCAATGAATTGCAATCAAGTTAAATCGAATCATTTCTTTTAAAATAAATTAAATTGACCAAACAAATTCAACTAACACTATTTCAAATGTCCTTGTTTTAGTTAGGTTGAAGATTTATGAATGCTAAGTCTTCTCTTAACATATAATTCTCTCTCGAGTTTTGCTATGTCAAGTTCTATCAAGGTGATTTAATAGTGAGTTTCACTTTTTAGTACTTCACTCGACTATCTAATATAAGCAAGCAAAATTGGCCAAACTTTACCCCAAACACCTCAATCTCAAGATAGAAACAAATCATTCCAATCATGGAGTAAGCATAAGATTGTAGAAATTAAGGATCCAACTACAATACTATGCCTAACAAATCCCTAGATTAATTAAAACTACTCACTCATATTTCAAATTTAACTCACACAAGAGTTCAAACATAAATTCAAAGGGAAAGAAAGCTTTACAACAATGGCAGCCCTTAAATGGTGCCATGATCTCCAAGCCTCCAAAAGTAAAATTCTCCCTTTAATTCTCTTTCTGCTACCAAAAATAAACTAAAAATTCTAACTTATGAGAGATGGATGGGGGAGTAGTCGTGAGATGATGATGGATCTCTCTCTTTTTAGCTGAAAAACAACCCTTTTAAGTAAAAAAACCAAGCATGTTCAGCCGCACAACAAAGTAAGATGAAAAGGTTAGTAATTACAGGATCACCATAGTCCGTAGAACCACCGCGGGCATATCATGGTTCTTGCTGGAATGGAAATGTTTTGCTCTTCCCTTGCTCCACGGGCATAGGACTAGGGTACCTCCGTGGCAGGCCAATATGCACTCCAATAAGGATCAATTGCTGTGTTAAATGGACTAAAATCCTACAAAAGCAATGAAAGAACCATACAAAAGCATAAAATGAGAATAGTAGCATAAATTATAACGTCAAGTCCATGAATTCTCGAAGAAGTGCTACAAAACGGCCCAAAATGAAGTAAATAGAAGCACTTGTCAAATTCCCCCATGCTTGGATCCTTGCTTGTCCCTAAGTAGCATTAAAACCAAAAATTATTCACAACCTCCTTAAGAACAACATTGGTAGCAACCCAATGGCAAAGTCGATCCAAAGTTAGTCCAAAAGTGCCAAAATCATTTAACAAATAGGCTAGGAAATGAAGTTTTTGAAAATCATTTGATCAGCCACAATGTGAAGTTTGAATCAACCCCCCCAAATCATCAAATACAATCGCATCGATATATGAAATGGTTGGAGCTAGTAATGTCTTTAGAACCTCACTGCAGTCATGTGGCACTCGTTACTCATGTGTTTGAAAATGTAGGAAGATTCCTCAATTCTCATTGCATAGATTCAAATCTACCATAAGCTTGATAAATCTTTTTAATTCGCCATCACAAGTATGCAATACACATTAGACAATCCTAAGGACTTTATGAGCTTGTAACGGGGCCATGGGTAAAGGTAAGGGGAATGAATATTTTGGAAATATGGAGCTAGAAGTCATAGACTAAAAGCTAAACTCTTACAACGCTCTCATCTAAGGCTCTCCTCAAACCAATACACTTCAATTGTAAACACATCCCCTTTCACAACCAAACGAAGAGAAGAGAGTTGAAAATCAAATATACTTTTTACAATCTAAACAAGGCCAAGACTCCTTTATTCTTTTTTTTTCCTTTCTTTTCTCCTTCTTTTTTTAATTTTTCTTTTTACTCATAAAATAGTTGGCCAAGGGAATGCGTATCAAACTTCAATTCCAACTCTTTTCTAATATTTGTACAATAAAACAAGGGATCTCTTAAACTTTCATGAACTGACCAACCAAATCCACTTAAAAGACCTCAATGCCCCGTACTAACTCGCAATCAAACTCAGTTTACAAGGATGAAATGCTTCTCCAGTCTTGGCTTAAGGGTTAGATAAAAGTTTGGCGAAAGGTTATGTTCGGAGGTTCTCATCAATGAAGACGGATAAAGTAAAAGAATACCTCAATCATGTCGCCTAATGCATATGTTAAGTGTGATCTTGAATGAGAGTTATAGCAAGTTCTAGAGAAATGATGTTGAGGAAGAGTCGCTCATGAATTAGCAAGAGACTAAATTAATAAATTAGTCTTTAAAAGTTCAAAGCCTCACGAAACATCTACCAAGGTCATACCTAGCTCATTAGGAGACTCATGCCAAAACTCATATAAAGAATCATGGATTAATCAATTCGTACTCAACAAATGGTCAAAGCATGAAGCTCACTTTTGCAAACTCATTTTTAAAGACTTTTATTCACAATTGGGCAAATTAAAGGGTTAATCTAAACCAAAGACGTCTACCTAATTTACCAAGTTTATCATCGGAGGATTTTTTTTCCTTTTTTTAAGTGAATGCATGCTCCCAATAACAAGTCGCTATGGTAATTGAAACTAATCCTAGATGCTGCAAGTAAGAATACCAAGAAAATGCAAAAGCTATAAAAACGAACCAAAACTGAAAAGAAATCTAAATATACCTCTAACATACTCTAGCTACATGTGATTAAACCTAAAATGCAACTCTAAATGCAATCATAAACAATATACACAATACATACACATGTACACACCAAATCAAATTAAGCCTCAAATGCCATCAATTAACTAAGTAACTCCCTTATGATTGAACAAAGCATTGTCCTCAATATGATCACAGAGGTAGACAAGGGAAAGAGGAGTAACAAGAAGCAATCAGAAGATAGGTAGGGAAGGAGGGTGAGGAGGTTGATCATAAGAGATATGCCAATCTCTCCAGATCTGAAAACAAGCCTTATAGTCCTCAAAATATTGGGTCTGGGCAGCAAGCATCCCATAGAGCTCATCGTACTATTCTTAGACAAAGTCCCAAAAAGCGGCATTCTCATAGGCAACATAGGCTCGAAGGGACACTTGCTTCTCCTGAATAGACCTAAGGGTGACTTAGACCACTTTAAAGTCCGTGGAGGAAGGTTGGGAGGAAGAACTAGGGCGCCAAGGTTAGTAGGGGGAGGAGGAGGTACAGGATAGACAACCTGAGCAGCACCAGGTACCTAATGAAAGTTAGCACAGTGAAGTAAGGTGGTTTGCTCAACATTGGGAAGCGGCAAAAGTCAATCCTCGAGATAAATCCAACACAAACATCAAGCCTTTACTTTGCAAAAATTCATCAACTCAAAAGCGGCTTGATCAAGCCACTTGGACCCATAAACCCAATCCTCAGGGTTGGGCTCAACACCTAAGGATCTAGCAATGGTCGTGATTATACCTCAATGACAATTCTACCCTTATTGCTGATAACTACACTATATAATTGTCAGGCCAAGAACGCCCCAGGATCAATTCGGACACCATCTAGCATACACGAAAGTTGGTATAACTCAAACAATCTTGGGACATTAAAACTATCATCCCAAGCAAAGAAACAACAAGCAAGAATATGTTGAGCCACCCAAACCCAAGGGTTCCTAATATTAGTGCATTTGGAAGAACTAATGTTGTACCTAAAATCCCCCGAAAGCTCACCCCAAAATGCATTTGGGTTGACTTCACGAGGAATTTGATAACTTGGTAAGTCCAAGCTAGGTGGAAAACCAAATATGTTGTTAAAGGCACTTAGGTTCAACTCATAAATCTACCCTTACAAATAAAATGAAATATATCTTGCTCGACATTGAGGCCCTTGAGTGACCTCAACATGCAAAGTACTTAGAAATTTAAGTGTGACATCAAGATATGTATGGTCTTTCATTTCATAAAGTGCCGCATACCCCCCATGCAAATAAACACCTTATGTCATCTAACAATCCCAAATAGCCCAACAATTCCTCATCATAATAACGGGTTGCCACAATAATTCTTTTAGTCAAGCAATTATATCGAGCAATATGTTCGGGGTTAATCAAACCAAGGGGATGAGGAACATTACCTCGGATCCGTGCATTGGTGGAAGTGCGGGAGCTTCATTGAGTCTATGGTGGCGCTTGGCTAGATGCCCCCACCTCCTTAATATTCCTTTGTCTCTTGTTGGGTGTTGTGGGTGTAAAAATGCGAGAAATTGGAACAAAAACCTCAAGAATGAGATATAAGAAAGGAAAGGGAAGAATTTATGTGAAAAAGATGAGAAGTTTGAGGTCGAAAACGATGGTTATGGGGGAAGGGTGAAAGGAAGATGAATAGGGGAAAGAAAATGTAGAAGAAGATGACTTAGGTGTGAAAAATCATAAATTTAGGGAGAGGAGAAGAGTTAGAGTAAAAATTGAGTGTTTTAAAAAGAAATTTGGAAGAAAAAGGTGAGGAATTGAAAGTGTAACAATGGAGGGTTTAGAGAGGGAAAGTGGGAGATAGAGAGACAAAGCCACGAGGAAGAAGATGAAAAGGGGAAGGAAAGGTTTCCATGGTCAAAAACCCTTGACCGCGGCCTACAACTGGCCACCACGGTTTGTGGGAGACACTACAGTCTGACCGTGGTGACTACTGGCAGAATTTTTCTTTGGACAAGGCAGGTATGCTATGGACCGTATTTTGAAATACGGCCAACCCGTGGCATATCAAAAAAATATTGACTAATTAAAAAATTGACCACGGCCTGTATTGATGAATACTGATGGTCTGTGGTGTCATCTGTCAAGAACTACTGAACACTCTTGCCCCCCTTTTTTTTGTTTCCTTCTTTTTCTCTTTTCTTTTTGGAAGTAGAAACTATCGAAAGATAAGATGAAAGCAATTAAAGGACTAAAGTTGCCTCCCAAGAAGCGTTCATTTAAAGTCAAGAGTTTGACCTTGATTCTATGTGCACTCGAGATCGGTGAAAATATAGGCATCATGTTTGTTGCGAACCATGAAATTGTAATCTTTCAACTGAAGGTACCACCTCAGACACTCAGGTAGGAGGTCCTTCGTCATCACCAAGTGACGTCATAATGTATTATCAATGTATAGGACAAATCAATAACATGGTCTACCAGACAGGCCACTATCATCATGTTCAATTCCATTGCCGATCACAGAGCTCATGACTGACTCAACCACAGGGTACAAAGTGTTATCGTTCATGAATTATACCGCAGGATACAATTAGATTTAGATGGCACCGGAAGATCAATAGGTCACAACCTTATACACACGTAAATGCATTTTTTGCTATAAAGTGATGCCTTTTGATCTTAAGAATGCATGAGCAACTTACCAAAGGGCAATGCAAACAATTTTTGATAATATACTCGACAAGATAATCAAGTGCTATGTCGACGATTTGCTGGTCAGGTCTAAAAAGAGGGCGGATCACATATAAGATGTTCAGCTAATCTTCAAGTGATTATGATGATGCCAGTTGAAGATGACTACACTTAAGTGTGCATTTTGTGCCACCTTTGAAAAGTTCTTGGGTGTCATCATTCATCACAGACGAATTGAGATAGACCAGTTGAAGACCAAAGCAATCCAAGAGATGTCTGAGCCTAAGAATGTCAAGGAGCTTCACGAATTTCAAGCTCGCTTGGCATGGATCCGAAGATTCATCTCAAATCTTGCAGAACGTTGATGCACCATTTGAGTAGGACGAGTCATGTCACACGGCTTTTGAAAAAATAAAGAAATATTTGTCCCATCCTCCGATGTTAAGGGCACCAATCCCTAGCAAACCTCTCGTAATGTACATTGCTATTAAACCAAGAATTATAAAATTTTTATACCCTTTTATTATCTATGATTTGCTTGCAATAAATTCTTAAATTACGATTGCTTTGTTTATTTTGTATGAATTGGAAAAATTGGGGAAAAGATGAATAATTTGTTCAAAATGAAGCTTGGATCAAGTGAGAAATGAAAAAGGAAGAAAAGGAAGCCAAAAAACAAAAAAATAAGGCAGAACGAAGCCTAATGCCTTGGCCCAGACCTGCTTTATGCCTCCTCCCTCTTTTCTCTCTCTTGGACCAAGTGAAGCCCAACATAGAGGCCCAGTTGGTCACCTCTTCCCTTCTTCCTTCTTAGCTCTGTCATTCTCTCTCAGACGGGCCTGCCCGTTCTCCTGTTTCCCTGCGGCCTAGAGGCCTAAATGCTCCTCTATTTCCCAATGCCCCTCAGCTCCCTCTTCTTTCTTTCCCTGATTACAGGCTTATTTGTAAGACACGGCCCATTCCATGCCTTGCACAGTCCCAAGGGAGCCTAGTCTTCCCCCTTCTCACTTAAAGTCCATGTGTATGGCACGTGACCTCTGACCTCCTTCCCCCTTGGCATGATAGCTGCTTCTTCTTCTCTCTCCTCTTTACACCCATTACTCGAAAAGACCAGGCAGTCTCAGCCTCCATCTCTATAACGCAGCCATCTCTCTTCCTTCATTTCCAATTAACATCATCATTGTTTTGGCAATTTCAAGGAATTATTTTAGAGAATTAATGGAAGTGATGAAGAGGCGGATTGGAGATATAAAAAAAATGGAGGAGCCAGAGAGAGAGGAATCGAGGATAGATAGTAGAGAGCAGTACCATATAGATTGTCTTAATCTCGAATTTTTGTTTTTTTCCCCCCAATTTGTCAGTTTCATCTTTAGGTTCAGTATCAGATTTGGCGTAATTTGGCTTTTGGGTTGTTAATTTGTAAGTGGGATTTCGGGTAGCAGTTGTGTTGCAAGTCAATGATTCAGGCTTCGAGTTGATTTCGAGCTGCTTCCCCTGTCACGCATTTCTGGTTCTTTTGAGTCCCTGTTTAGATTTGGGACTTCGTTCTGGTTGCTTGGATTTGCAAGGTGATGTTATTTTATATTGAGTTCAAATGGTCAATTAAGAGACTCACCCATTTGTCAAGTCCTTTTCTTCAGTTTTAACAAACTTTGACTGAGGTTTATGACATTGATGTGCTTGTGCCACGAGACAGTTATGATTTTTTTTTTTTTTTTTGTAGATGATAGTTTAGTTTTCCATTTGACTTAAATGTTTGGTAATCAGCTTAATTTAGTTTGTATTAATTTTGATTACATGTTAACATATACGACTTAGTAAACCAATTTCACAATCCGTGTCCATGGATCGACACTCATAAGTGTTTCAATGATAAAACCATGTACTTGCAGAATTCACAACAAGTTTTTAGCACCATTGCCTGGGATAGTTTTACGAAATTTGGTTGCGTTGAGTCATTTCAATCATTTTCATTTTACTTTAACAATTGTGATATTTTGTTTTCATTGAATTTTTATTTAGTTTTAGTCATTTAGTTTAGATTATTTTGATTTTTGAATTAAGTTAGTATTTTGATTTTTGTTTAGATTAATTTCATTTTGATTTTTAGAGGTCATTTATTGCTGGAAAAAACAGGACTAACCAAACTTAGTTTACGTGCAACAAAAGAGGCGGAACTAAATGGAAAAATAAAGAAGCAACATCAATGCAGGATTTTGATGAATTTCAAATTCTGTTAGAATTTTTTGGAACATTTTTTATGTGATTTTTGCTGTGCTGATATTTTTTATGGATTCAGTATAATTTTTAGAGTCTGTGTGAATTTGTTTTGTAGTTTTTGCTACTATCAGAAATTTTATGTGAAGTTTGGAACTAATATTTTGCTATTAATATTCTACAAGCTCAGGGACCAAAAAAAATTCCAAAAACATATATTCATATCTCTTGTGATTGTGTTGAATTTACTTGTATAGGGTTTTGATTTTAGGAGTTTTATTTTTAATTTTAATTTTATTTTTAGATTTGGCATTTTTAGGGCTAGTTTATTTTCTACCTTCTTTTACTTTATTGGTGTTTTTTGTTTTTGTGATTATTCTAGGGTTGCATTACTTTCTGTTTTTATTTTGTTTTTAGGTTTCATTCAGTTTTTGATTTTGTTTTGTGTTTTAGAAGAAATAGAATAGAAAAATTCAAAATCCAAAAAAATTTAGAAAAGATAAAAAAGACCAAAAATATATCCTTCGGTGAAGGTGTGGGATTTAAATGACTGGGTCAGAGACTGTTGAACTAACTGTATAAAGTTTTGATGATAACAAATCCAAGTGTAGCATACTTGCTTGAGTAATGTTGTTCCAAACAAGCTCTCCAAACAGGTCCTACACAGTTGTTTGTATTGATCCTACTTACCTATTCTGTCTACTAAATGTTGAGAACAAGTTTTAAGAACAGGTTCCAAGCTTCAGTGACACAAAGATCAGCACACAACAAATCTCGACAACAGCTGACT
Organism: Carnegiea gigantea; assembly: GCA_029747015.1. Taxonomy (NCBI): domain Eukaryota; kingdom Viridiplantae; phylum Streptophyta; class Magnoliopsida; order Caryophyllales; family Cactaceae; genus Carnegiea; species Carnegiea gigantea. The sequence continues at coordinate 345,511 of JAKOGI010000333.1, forward strand.
AAGTCTTAAAGACCAAGTTCCTACATTCAGCGATACAAGATCACCCGAGTAATCAAGGTGACCAAGGTGTTTGGAGTTGCACATCCATCCTCGACAAGATGACTAATTCTTACAACAAGAAGTCTCGATTTGATTTAGGTTTTATCTTTTAGATTCTTGTTAATATGCCAATCTTGAAAGTCTCAATCTAACACTTCTTGAAACGGTTTTCGAGATTTGCTTCAGAACACCATTTCCAAACAACCCTGCAAACAGGGTGCCTAGGGTGTTCCTGAAACTGCAGCGGCCACATCCGTTTTACCTAAAAATTTCTTTTGGTTGGCTGGCTGCTCTAAGAATCCTTTTATGAAATCCTAGGCTGATTAGTTAAGTCCTAAAAAGATTATTATTTATTATATATATGTAGCAGATTGCAAAACCATTTTTGCTAGAGATTTTTTTCAAAATCCGAAAAATCTTTATTCCTTATTTTTAGGCCATGATTGATTCAAATTTTGAAATCAAGATTTTTATCCTTTTTTGGGCTAAATTACACGGCTATATTAAGTGGCTAATCCGTTTTTATCCCGCGAGTATCAAATCCCTATATTTTAGGAGAATCTTATCTTCTTTGTTCCTAGCCGTTGAAAATCTGAAGAAATCTTCTAAGCTGCTAAAATCAGAAGATTTTTCTATCTTTTTTGAAGGAGTTAGCCGTTGGGTTTGCTTGTCTAAATAAGAAAATCTTTTCACTCCTTTCGGCAGAGATACACAAGGGAAAAATTGGTTTCTTTCACAAACACATTGAGATTTCTGGAGCTACATTTCAAAAGAAAAAACCGTGACAAGATTGTGCAAAAATTGAGCTTTCAAAACTATTGGCATACTAAGACTTCATTGTACCTTACATCTGCTTAAGTCAGAAGCACCCCAGTAAGGTGTTTTGTATCCTTGATCTCAGATCAAAAGTGAGTGAGTGTGTCCTTAGTCGTGTGGACTTTGGACGTGTCCAATCTAGAGAGATTTGGATGTGGTGTAACCTGTCTTAGAGAAGAAGGTTACGTGGGTTACAAATTGTAACAAGGAGTGTTACTTTTGTAACGTGTTCAGCCCGTTAGTGAAGTGGTTAAATCCTACACGAGGTAGGTCGTGGTTTTTCACACCTCAATTGGGCTAGAGGTGTTTTCCATGTAAAAATCGTGTGTGCTTTATTTCCGCATTTATCTACTTGATTTTCGCTTCTGAACCAATCGGGAACAGCCGCTGCAAAGGCCCAAGATTGTTCGTCATTCAGAAACAGTCTCTGCAATCAAGGTCTAAGGCTGTTTGTCAGTAAATAGGCGAAAATCGGACACCACAATTCACCCCCCTCTTGTGGTCGTGTGCTCTTAGAATTCAACAAGTGGTATCAGAGCAGGTTCTCTTCTAAAAGGTTAACACCTTGTGAGATTCTGAAAATGAGTGCACCACGAGGCATACTTGAGGGCCAATCCATCACTCGACCGCCTTATTTCAATGGCCAACACTACAGTTGATGGAAGAACAGGATGGAGAACTATATACAAGCTGAAGATTACGAGTTATGGATGCTCATCAAGAACGAGCCCCTTGTTCCCACGAAAGTTTTTAAAGATGAAAAAAAGGTTCCCAAAGATCCTACTGAATATGATGCTGAGAATTACAAGAAAATGGAAAAGAATGCCAAGGCCAAGAAACTTTTCTATTTTGGCCTAGGATCCGATGAATATACTCGCATCTCAGAATGTGAGTCAGCTTAAGAAATATGGAATGCTTTACAAGTAGCTCATGAAGGAACAAGTCAAGTCAAACAATCACGCATTGAGTTACTCATGAGACAATACGAGTTGTTTGATATGGGTGATCATGAGAATGTGATGGATATGTATACCTGCTTCACTCACATAACAAACGAGTTAAAATCCCTGGGGAAATCCTTCACCACTGAAGAGTTGGTAAGGAAAATTCTAAGGATTTTGCCTCGATCATGGGAAGCCAAGGTAACAGCCATCCAAGAAGCCAAAGACATGAATAAGATCACCCTAGACGATTTGATTGGTAATCTCCAAACATACGAACTGAGAAAAAATTTTCAACAGAAAGAGGAGATGAAGAAAGATCGAGGACTTGCCTTAAAAGCACAAGAAGATGATGATTCTGATCTTGAGGAAGAAGAGATGGCTATGATGACTCAAAAGTTCAAGAAATTCTTCAAGAAAGTCAAAGAAAACAACAAAAGGAAGGATTTCAACAAAACCAGAAACACCCCCCGAGAACAGTTTACTGGGTGTTTCAAATGTGGCAAAACAGACCACATAGTGAAAAACTGTCCCTTACTTCGAGAAGAGCAAGAGCACGAACACCCCAGGAAACAAGGTAGAAAACAAGCTGCAAACAGTTCTGGGAAACGATTCTCGAAAGCAATGCTGGCTGCCTGGGGTGACTCCTCTGAAGATGAAGAAGAGTCTGAAACTGATGAAGGTGCTGTAGCTCTCATGGCACAAAGTGACACGGATTCAGATGATGAGTCAACAAACAGCCTTACTGATCTCAAGAACAAGGTACGTGGTCTCAATAAGGCAACTCTTGAAGAATTGTTGTATTCATTAATGGATACTTGTGCAGAATTGAAAAGAGATGTCCGAGACCTAGAACTAGAAAATGAGATCCTTAAGAGTGAAAAACTCGAGGTTGAAAAGAAAATATCCTTTTTACACCAAAACTTCAAGGAATCCTTGATCTTGAAAGAAGAGACTCACTCTGTTACTTTAGCCAAAGCAGAAAAGGAATCCCTAGAGTTGAAAGAAAAGGTTGAGTCCTTACTTGCTGAAAACAAGAACCTGTTGGCGAAAATAAAAAAATTGGAATCTGATCTCGCCACAAACAGGCTATGGAACAAGTCCTCAAAAGCGCTTGAATGGCTAAACACTCACCACAGTTAAAATAAAAAGGGACTAGGTTTTGCTCCTAAAAGGACCTCTTACCCAGTCAATAGAAAATATGTTGGATTACCTGAAAATATTGTTTGCTTTCATTGTGGTAAAACCGGTCATTATCGATACACTTGTCCTTCAAGAAGGTATGCCATTGAAAGAAATGAAGGTTATGTAAAACAAATCTGGATTAGGAAAGATGAGATTTATCTGTCTAAAAGAATGGGACCCAAGTGGATCTGGGTTCCCAAAACTAACCCTTGATTTGTTTTGCAGGTTGAAGTGAGAGAGAACAACCCAGCAAACAACCCAGCAAACAGCCTAGGGAACAACCTTGAAAACAAGCAGCTGTGGTATGTTGATAGTGGGTGTTCGAGGCATATGACCGGTGAAAAATCCAACTTTCTCTCACTTACAGCTTCGGATGGTGGGAGTGTGGCGTTTGGAAACGGCAAGTCTGGGACAATTGTCGGTATAGGTAGGGTTGGTGAGTCCCATTCCCACTCAATTGATAATGTCTATCTAGTTGATGGCTTAAAGCACAATCTACTTAGTGTGTCCCAACTGTGTGACAAGAACAACCTAGTAGTGTTCTCACCAACACGTTGCATGGTTGTAAACTCAAACACAGGAGATGTCGTGTTAAGGGGGAAGCATCACAAAAATGTTTACAAAGTATGTATTTCCACACTTCCCCAAAACAATCTGACTTGTTTGAGCGCTTTAGATGATGATATAATGCTCTGGCACAAGAGACTAGGTCATGCAAGTCTCACTCTTTTGAACAAACTCGTTTCCAAAGACCTAGTTGTTGGACTACCTTCCATCAAATTCAATGATGATAAGGTTTGTGAAGCTTGTGCAAAAGGCAAACAAGTCAGATCGTCCTTTAAATCAAAAAATTATGTTAGCACTACCCGACCTCTCGAAATGTTACACATTGATCTATGTGGTCCTATGAGGATAGCAAGTAGAGGTGGGAAGAGGTATGTGCTGGTTGTAGTGGATGATTACTCTCGATTTACGTGGACCCTGTTCTTGGCATCCAAGGATGAAACTTTTGAGAATTTTATTGCCATTCTCAAAAGGGTTGAAAGGAGAGTAGGACACTCTTTAGTTAGTTTAAGGTCTGATCATGGTACTGAATTCGAAAATGCAAGCTTTATTAACTATTGTAATGAACATGGTGTTGATCATAACTTCTCAGCTCCAAGAACACCCCAACATAATGGGGTGATTGAGCGCAAAAATCGCACCCTAGAAGACATGACTAGAACAATGCTTATTGCTAGTGGTCTTCCTAGGAATTTCTGGGCAGAAGCATTGAACACCTCATATTATATTATAAATAGATGCATGATCAGACCTATTTTGAACAAAACTCCTTATGAACTTTTCAAAGGCAGAAAACCCAACATTACGCACCTAAGAACATTTGGTTGTAGGTGTTTTGTGCATAATAATGGGAAGGATGCCTTAGGAAAGTTTGATCCTAGGAGTGATGACGCAATATTTCTTGGTTACTCTTCTCACAGTAAGGCTTACAAAGTGTTTAACAAAAGAACCTTAAGTGTTGAGGAAAGTATGCATGTGCTTTTTAATGAATCTAACTCGTTGAGTGAGAATGATGCACAGGAGGAAGAATTTGAATTAGGTCTTGTTCGAAAAGAAGTGTTGCTCCAAGATAGATAAGGTAAGAACACCATGGAGAAAACAACTTCTGAAGGTGTTTCTCAGAACGACAGGCAAGGTGAGAACCAAATAGGGGGAAACACCGTTGAACCCTGTTCGGGACAACACCAGTCAGGTTCCTCAGGAACAGGCTCGGGCACTTATTGTGAGCCTGAGTCTCCAAGTGTTCCAGTTAGAGTAGGGCATGTGTCTGTGGATCCACTTACTCCACGGCCATGGAAGCACCAACGTTCACACCCTCTTGAGCAAATTTTGTCTGATATTAATACTGGAGTGCAAACAAGGTCAAAGCTTAAGAATTTTTGTGCATTCTATGCGTTTCTCTCTAACATTGAGCCAAAGAATGTAAGAGAAGCTCTTGCAGATTCAGATTGGGTCACAGCAATGTAAGAAGAACTTCATCAATTTGAAAGGAACAAAGTATGGCACCTTGTACCTCGACCTGCAGATAGAACAATCATTGGAACCAAGTGGGTGTTCCGAAACAAACTTGATGAGTCAGGAACAGTCACCAGGAACAAGGCACGGCTGGTGGTTCAAGGGTACAATCAGGAAGAAGGGATTGATTACGAAGAAACCTTTGCACTAGTTGCTAAAATTGAGGCTATTCGTATCCTAATAGCCTTTGCAGCCCATATGGAGATCAAGCTATATCAAATGGACGTGAAAAGTGCATTTCCAAATGGATACCTTAAAGAAGAGGTGTATGTCAAACAACCCCCTGGTTTTGAAAACAGTGAATTTCCAAACCATGTTTTTCAACTTGACAAAGCTCTTTATGGTCTAAAACAAGCTCCTAGAGCTTGGTATGAATGAATGTCAAGCTTTTTACTTGAAAATGATTTTAGAAGAGGCAAGGTAGATAATACCTTGTTTCTAAAATCTAAGGGGGAACATCTGCTGATTGTCCAAGTATATGTTGATGACATCATATTTGGGGCAACTCATCATGATTTATGCAATGAATTTTCAAAAATGATGAGGAGTGAGTTTGAAATGAGCATGATGGGTGAGCTTAACTTCTTCTTAGGCTTACAGATCAAGCAAACTTCAAACGGCACCATGATCCATCAACAAAAGTATATTAAGGAACTACTTAAGCGTTTTGGGATGGAGTCGGCCAAGCCCATTGATACTCCCATTTCTCCTTCTACCAGGTTGGTAATGGATGATGGGAGTCCCTCAGTTGAGGAGAAACTCTATAGGGGCATGATAGGGTTGCTCTTATATCTTACCGCTAGTAGGCCCGACATTGTTTTTAGTGTTGGTTTATGTACCCGTTTTTAGTCTAATCCTAAAGAAACTCACCTTAAGGCTGTTAAACGGATACAAAGGTATTTAAAACATACACCTGATTTAGCTCTATGGTATCCTAGAGGATGCAATTTTGATCTTGTTGGATATGCTGATGCTGACTATGCAGGCTTCCTGGTTGATAGAAAAAGCACCACAGGTATGGCTCATTTCCTTGGACCTTGTTTGGTGTCTTGGGCAACCAAGAAACAACATTCAGTTGCCATGTCCACAGCAGAAGCTGAATATGTTGCAGCTGCTTCATGTTGTGCTCAATTACTGTGGATAAGACAACAACTCAAAGACTTTTGTGTTGACACTGGATGCATACCTATTTTTTGTGATAACACAAGTGCAATTAATATTGCCAAAAATCCGTGTCAACATAAAAGAACTAAACATATTGACATACGTCATCATTTCTTAAGAGACAATGTTGAAAAAGGGTTGATCTCAATGAATTTTTGTGCCACAGAAAACCAAATTGCTGATATATTCACCAAGGCGCTAAGTAGAGATCAATTTGAGAAAAATAGACTTGAACTAGGTTTGATTGAAACAACCTAAGTACCCTGTTCTCTCCCCCTGTTTGCAACTTCCATAGGTTGAAGGTATAATGTGTTTAATAAAAATTGTTTGCAATCAATTCTGTGCTATTTTAGTATATGTGCATTATTTGCAGTTGCCGGCATCCGTTTAAATTTAATATGATTGCCTTTATTATCTTGTTACTGTTGAATCTCCTCCAAGATCAAGCAGCAAGAACAGGTACGCTCCTTGATTGTTAGTATGTGAAACAAGTTGTGTCTAGCCTTTAAATTTTCCTCTTTCCCGAGGCATGCGTGGGCGGCTAGTAATGATATACCCGTTGTAACGGGTAAATCTTTAAAGATTTGGCATGCTCTCTCTCTTTAAATCTCCAAATCTTTGCCTCTCTCTCTCATCACACCTCTCTCTCTCTCTCGAATACCCGGCAATTTCCTTTCACTCAAACCCTAATCTCTCTCCAATTCTTGCTCAAATGGCTTCCTTCAACGGCTCTGGAAGTTCTGGTTCAAAATCTCAGGGTAGCAGGACACCCGCACCAGCCTCACGAACAGGTCCTGCCCCTATTGCCTTCTCGCCGTTTTTAATGGCGATTCTAGAAGGTAAACCTTCCACTCCTCCTCGCCCAATCAGCTTCAAACCTTTTGGATTTTTGAAGAGTGTCGACCTGAAATCAGTGGGCTTGGGTTTGAAAGATATTCCCTACCATTTTGGTTGGGAATTGGTGGTGTTTGAGGGATCGACTGTTGTCCCCTCCCTGAAAAGAACTTTGCTTCAACTGGGGAAATTGGTGGCAATCTTGGGTCCCAAGATGAAGCCTTTGAGTCCCATGTTGGTTTCTTTGATTTCTCTGAGCCCTGTTCTTTCAGGCTGTTTCCTGAAAAAGAAATAGTACCCGAAACAGGGTCTGAGTCCTATGAGGAGGTGTTTAAGGATGATTTGGGAGTTGGCCTTCAAGGAGACTCGGCTGAGCAGTCTCTTCAGGCAGGGGGAAGTAGTGGCATGGACATCCCTCCTGCAGCAACCGAATCAGTGACTCCGGTTCCTCAATCCGGAGAGAAGAGAAAAAGAGTCAAAACAGTGGCTAGGCGTAGCAGAACGCCTAGATCAAGGCCACAACCAAGGCCTCAAACCTCAAAAACCTCAGCCCCCTCTCCTCCAAAAACTGCCCAACCAACCCGCAAATCTACCCGAATTGTTTTCAGTCTACTCCGCGTACCACAAAATCAACTACTCCGGTAATAGAGGAAATTTCCTCTTCCTCTGAGGATTCTTCAGATTCCTCTGCTACTGACTCCGAGAACACCCTCTTTGAACAGGGGACCCCGGTGTTCTTCGAGTCCTCAGAAGAACAAACTCAATCTCCTCCTCCTTCCAAGAAAACCTCCACTCTACCCCCTCGCAAAAGAAAGACCTCTACTGCTTTAGTCTAAAAATCAGCTAAACCCGAGACTGCTTCTTCTGTTCCTCCCCCCAAAAGAGCCAAAAAGTCTACTGCCTCTCCTGTTTCTACCAAGATTGCGCATCTGCTTAAGCGCAATGTAGTTAGGGGGAAGATAGTGAGAGTTCAATTTTTCGAGGAACAGGGGTTGGGGGTGTTCCTACAGAAGCTGCGTGCCCAGAACTGGCTGGACCTCTTCACGAACACCCAGCTGGGGTGTTCTGTACCAGAATTGGCTGAGTTCTATGCCAATTATGCTGTCACCGAAGGGGTCGTGAGAAGTAAAATTGGTGATACACAGGTGCAATTTGATGCACAAACTCTGGGTACGATTTTGGGTGTTCCCTCACTTGGCTTTGATGTGTATGTGAGGGAGGATAAGTCTGTCATAGGGATAGCCAGGCTGCTGGAGCTTTCACAGCGATTGAGTCAAAACCAGGGCCTATAAACACCCACATCCGTGAAGAAGGGTGAGATGACCTTTCTGCACCAACTGCTCTTTATGTTTGTCATAAAGAACATCATCCCAAGAGGTCAAGGTAGAAACCAGGCTGATGCTCTTGATCAGTGCCTGGTGGATCTTTTGGATAGGGAGGAACCCATCAACCTTCCTGTTCTTATGATCCGCCACATTGGGCGTATTGCAAATACCACCCGGGCACATGATCTTGAGTATGGTTTTCTACTGACGAGGGTTTTTGAGCACTTTGGGATAGAGCTCAAAAGCAGGGTGGCTGCTCAAGTGATTGATGAGATAGGGAGTGACACCCTCATGGGGTGTGGATATACTCTGGCTGAGGGCTCGGTCTCCAAACAGGGGAGCCGAACACCCAGACCTCTTATTTCTGGGAGGTCATCAGTCAAAGTTGAGGCTGTTTTAGAGGATAACTCCCGCCTCAAGGATGAGCTCACAGCCGTCAAGGCTGCCCTAGAAGAAGAGAAGGCGCTATCTGCCAAGCGTCATGAAGACCTACTTGCCCTTCTCTCCTCCCTCGCCACCAAACTCCCTCCTCCGCAGCTATAATCACCCCTTGTAACCTATTCTCATTGGATGTTTCCTAGAGTTCTCTTCCCCGTCTCTTTCTGTGTTTCCTTTTTTTTTGTATTGCACCTTCCGGACTTTCAATGACATATCTGGTTCTGTTATATCTTGCTTATCTCTTGCTATGTCTTATGTGATTCACTTGCAAACACCATGTTCTGACTGTTGTTTGTACCTTTTTAATGATGCCAAAAGGGGGAAGATAAGTGGATCATTGACCTAGGTTGAGTTGAACGGTTGAGTCATTAGTCTTTATACTTATATATGTTTTTTGACTGACCTAGCACCTGTGTGGATATATATCAGCACTCAAGGCACTTACGAAAATAAAATCTTTTTCTTGTCAATATGGTCACTTGGTTTGTCATCATCAAAAAGGGGGAAATTGTTGAACTAACTGTATAAAGTTTTGATGATAACAAATCCAAGTGTAGCATACTTGCTTGAGTAATGTTGTTCCAAACAAGCTCTCCAAACAGGTCCTACACAGTTGTTTGTATTGATCCTACTTACCTGTTCTGTCTACTAAATGTTGAGAACAAGTTTTAAGAACAGGTTCCAAGCTTCAGTGACACAAAGATCAGCACACAACAAATCTCGACAACAGCTGACTAAGTCTTAAAGATCAAGTTCCTACATTCAGCGATACAAGATCACCCGAGTAATCAAGGTGACCAAGGTGTTTGGAGTTGCACATCCATCCTCGACAAGATGACTAATTCTTACAACAAGAAGTCTCGATTTGATTTAGGTTTTATCTTTTAGATTCTTGTTAATATGCCAATCTTGAAAGTCTCAATCTAACACTTCTTGAAACGGTTTTCGAGATTTGCTTCAGAACACCATTTCCAAACAACCCTGCAAACAGGGTGCCTAGGGTGTTCCTGAAACTGCAGCGGCCACATCCGTTTTACCTGAAAATTTCTTTTGGTTGGCTGGCTGCTCTAAGAATCCTTTTATGAAATCCTAGGCTGATTAGTTAAGTCCTAAAAAGATTATTATTTATTATATATATGTAGCAGATTGCAAAACCATTTTTGCTAGAGATTTTTTTCAAAATCCGAAAAATCTTTATTCCTTATTTTTAGGCCATGATTGATTCAAATTTTGAAACCAAGATTTTTATCCTTTTTTGGGCTAAATTACACGGCTATATTAAGTGACTAATCAGTTTTTATCCCGTGAGTATCAAATCCCTATATTTTAGGAGAATCTTATCTTCTTTGTTCCTAGCGGTTGGAAATCTGAAGAAATCTTCTAAGCTGCTAAAATCAGAAGATTTTTCTATCTTTTTTGAAGGAGTTAGCCATTGGGTTTGCTTGCCTAAATAAAAAAATCTTTTCACTCCTTTCGGCAGAGATACACAAGGGAAAAATCGGTTTCTTTCACAAGCACATTGAGATTTCTGGAGCAACATTTCAAAAGAAAAAACTGTGACAAGATTGTGCAAAAATTGAGCTTTCAAAACTATTGGCATACTAGGACTTCATTGTACCTTACATCTGCTTAAGTCAGAAGCACCCCAGTAAGGTGTTTTGTATCCTTGATCTCAGATCAAAAGTGAGTGAGTGTGTCCTTAGTCGTGTGGACTTTGGACGTGTCCAATCTAGAGAGATTTGGACGTGGTGTAACCTATCTTAGAGAAGAAGGTTACGTGGGTTACAAGTTGTAACAAGGAGTGTTACTTTTGTAACGTGTTCAGCCCGTTAGTGAAGTGGTTAAATCCTACACGAGGTAGGTCGTGGTTTTTCACACCTCAGTTGGGCTAGGGGTGTTTTCCACGAAAAAATCGTGTGTGCTTTATTTCCGCATTTATCCACTTGATTTTCGCTTCTGAACCAATTGGGAACAGCCGCTACAAACAAGGCCCAAGACTGTTCGTCATTCAGAAACAGTCTCTGCAATCAGGGTCTAAGGTTGTTTGTCAGTAAATAGGCGAAAATCAGACACTACAATTCACCCCCCTCTTGTGGTCGTGTACTCTTAGAATTCAACAGAGACCCTGAGAATTAAGAGTGAACCTAACCCTGAGCTTGAACCCCAACCTAAACGTAAGCCAGAATTAGAAGAAATGGCACAAGAAAGATCTTTAAGTGATATTTTCTATCCTCTAGGGACTGCTTTACTATCTTGTTTTGCTATACCTGACCTAGGACCAAATGTAACTTTTGAATTGAGACTCACTATACTCAAATGCTCCCTAAGTTCATAGGTTTAGATGATGCTCATTTATTTTTGAGGGAATTCAAAGAAGTATGTTCTATGATAAATTTCCCTAATATCACTATTGACGATGTGCAAATGAAATTGATATCTTTTGCTTTCAAAGATTCTATTGAATGTTGGATGTACGGCTTAATTGCTAATTCTCTTACTTTTTGGAATGATTTTGTATGATTGTTCTTAAGAAAATATTTTCCCAATGCCAAGACTGTTAAGCTAAGGAATGAAATTAATCAATTTGTGTAACTAGATAGGGAATCGTTTTAGAAATACTTTGATAGATTCCAAAATTTATTGGTCCAATGTCCCCATCATGGTTTAGACTAAGCATGATTGTGCCAAATCATTTATGAAGGACTTGACTAACAGACTAGAAACTATGGTAGAGTCCATGTGTTAGGGTGGCTTTCTTTTTAAGAGTGCCACTGCTGCTTGGGAATTTTTAGAGGACTTAGCTAAGAAGAGCATGCAGTGGAAAACTGCTCGTGATGACAGTCTAAGTTCTAGATTTGCTAGGGATTGATTACATTCTATCTTTGATGTGAGTCACTTGGAATCTAAGACTGCTGTTTTAGAAAACTTGTTGAAGGGGCTACCTCTCCAGATATCTTAAACTTCTACAGTGGCACGTCTTCACTATTACGCCTTAGATCATTCTTTGACTACTTATTTTACTCACCAGTTAGCGACTGGACAGGAGCAAGCAAGTATGGCCTTTCAGAGACTAAAGAACGACTCTTTTTTTCCCTTATTATAATCCAATGTGGAGAAATCACCCTAACTTTTCTTGGAATAATGGACCAAATGTTGTGGTTCCTAACTCCCAGCCCATCTCCCATCCCTCTGATTCTTTTCAAAGACCGGCTTTTCTAGGTGTGCCTAATGCACGTAGACCTCCATGTCCTGTTGCTCAATCTCAACCTCCTCCTAGTTATACTAACATTGATAAAATTGAGAGGAGAATTAATAGCAATGTGGAGAGAATGATTAATGCAAATATGGAAAGAATGATGAGAATGATGGCTGAACTGTTTTCTTAATTAGTATCATCTTCTAGAGAGCCAGGTACTTTTACAAGTCAACCTAAGGTGAACCCTAAAGGTCACGCCTCCTCTTCTTTTAGCGCTAACGCTAATGAGCTTGTGAGGAAAATGAATTGCAGTTATAGTTCTTCTATCTGGTCAAGAGATTAATAATCAAGTGAGAAATCCTAATGAATCCTACATGTGTCCTCACCAATTCTTCCAAAATTCCTCTTCTTCTTCTTCTTATTCTTCTTCTTCTCCAGAGACTAGTTCATCCATTAAGTCAGGGGATGCTACTGATGGTGTCCCTAATGATTCTGATACTCCTCTACCTCTTCAGTTACCATCTAAGAAAGAGGAGCCTAAAGAGAAAGATTCTTCTGATTTACTTGATCCCTTACCTTCTAGGGATTCTTTTGGTCCTTCTTCTGCTGAGAAAGTCCATAAGCATTTACCTACTTTTCCGCATAGGCTTAAAAAGAAATATGAAGCTCATGCTGGGAAGATAAGAGAAATCTTTTCTCAAGTCCAAATCAACATTCCTTTGCTCGATGCTATTCAGTAGCTGCATCGATTCGCTAGATTGTTAAAGGATCTGTGTACCACCAAGAAAGCCACTAGTGGCCCTATAAGAGGTTTATTAGCCTCTAGTGCTAATTCTATTAGCCTCTAGTGCTAATTCTATCATTTCTCACCAGATCCAAGTGAAGTATAAGGACCCTGGTTTCCCTACTATTTCTATAGTCATAGGGGACCAGCTTATTCATAGAGCTTTGCTTGATTTAGGTGCTAGTGTTAATTTGACACCCTTCACTGAATATGAGAGGCTAGAGTTGGATGACCTAAATCCTACTGAAATGGTCATTCAATTAGCTGATAGATCAACAAGGTTGCCTAGGGGTATAATTGAGAATGTGCTGATTAGAGTGGGTAATTTTATTTATCCTGTAGATTTTGTTGTGACTGAAACTAATAAGGTGTCTAATATTACGAGTCAACTCCCTATGATTCCAGGGCGTCCTTTCTTGGCCACTGCTAATGCCCTAATTAATTACAGGAATGATATGATAAGACTATCTTTTGGCAACATGACCTCAGAATTGAACATCTTTAACATACAAAGATGACCTTTTGGTTTTCATGATATGGAGTTTTCCACTCTTAACTGGGTAGAAGATTCTGTATTCAATGATACTTTTGATGATATGTTTGCCGCTGAGTATGAGTCATGTCCTATTAATGATGAGCCTGAATATGATGTGTTTGATTTTGATGAATTGTACTCTATTGTTGACTGTCTGCTTGCTTTTGTTTCAGAATCTGCTCGTGAATCTGTTTCCCCTCCTGTTCTTGATTGAAACCTCTTCCTGACTCTCTTCAGTATGCATTCCTAGGACCCGATGAATCATTACTGTTAGAATGTATAAAGTTTTGATGATAACAAATCCAAGTGTTGTTGTTGTTACTCCAAACAGGCTTTCCAAGTAGGACCTCACTGCTGTTCTCAATGTATTAAAACTGCTTGACTAATGATTTATCAAGAACAGGTACTCAAGTCAGCAATGTAAGAACACCTGTGAGGAACAGGTTCTGTGAGGTGTTTTGAAGCATATCCTGACAAGTGTTTGAAATATAAGATATGTGCAGCTGTGATAAACAGGTTCCGTGCAGTGTTTGAAGCATATTCTGTGAAGTGTTTGCAGCAAAGTCGTTCTACAAGATGACTAGTGGTTACAACAAGATGTCTTGATTTGATTTGGTTTTATATTTTTAGGCTCTTGTTAATATGCCAATTAGAAAGCTTTAATTTACCACTCACTGGAAACAGTTTTGCTTTTCGGAAAATATTTCGGATCACCCTTCAGAACAACCCTGGGAACAGGGCGATCAGGGTGTTTCCCGAATAAGCTGCGAAAAACTGCTTTGCACGATTTTTATCTTTTGGATTTTGAGCAGTTTCTTCAAAGATTTGCAAGAAAGATTTTTCTATGGAGTATCTTATTCTTTACCCTAAAAACGGTTATCAAAAATCTTAAGAGATTTGCAAAATCTTTTTGAATAAAAAGAATATCCAATTTTTGGCAAGTGGATAAGGTAGTTGAGAAAAACATGGGCTAGCTGCTGAAGAACACCGCCTTATGCACGCGGTTCAGGAAGTGTTTTTCAGCTCATGTCACCTTACCCCTTATAGCTAAAGGATTCTATTTTCTCTAGGATTTTAGTTTCCAAAAATTTCAGAAATAGTTTTTCCATCCCTTGTGGGTAAAGGATTCTATATTCTTCAGATTTTTTAGTTTCCAAAAATTTGATGAATTGTGTTCCAAGCACTATAAAAGGCGGCTTCTTACAATCTTGGAGACATCGGTTTTCAAAGAGAAAAAATCTGAGTTCATGAGCTAAAACGTTTGAAAAGAAAACCGAGCCTTGTGAGTGAATAAATTGAGCTTTCAAAGTTGGCATACTAGGACTTCATTGTACCCTATATTAGCTTAGTTGAGAAGCATTATAATAGGGTGTTTTTTTTTTTTCTTTACATTCTTCTTTCACAAGAGTGTGTAGAGTGTGTGTCCAAATCAAGGGGATTTTGGACGTGGGGTAACTTGTCTTATGGAAGACAGGTTACATGTGTTACAAGTTGTAACAAGGTGTGCTACTATTGTAACGTGATTAGCCCGTTTAGTGAAGTGTTTAAATCCTACACGAGGTAGGTCATGGTTTTTAACCTCAGTTGGGCTAAAGGTGCTTTCCACGTAAAAATCCTGTGTCCATTATTTTGGCATTCAATTTTATTGGATTTTCGCTTCTGCTTATCTCAGAAACAACCTGTGCGAACAGGGTCTAAGACTGTTTGTCAGCAACTTGTGAAAATCGGACACCACAATTCACCCCCCTCTTGTGGTTGTGTACTCTCTAATTCAACAAGTGGTATCAGAGAAGGTTCTCCTTTGAAAAGCTAACACCTTTGAGAGATCCTTGAAGATGAGTACTCCACAAGGCATGCTTGAAGGTCAATCCATAACTCGTCCACCATACTTTAATGGCCAACACTATAGTTGGTGGAAGAATAGGATGGAAAACTACATCCAAGCTGAGGACTATGAGTTGTGGATGCTCATCAAGCATGGACCACTCATCCCTAAGAAAACAACTGAAGATGGAAAGTCAATCCCCAAGGAGCCTAAGGAGTTCAATGCTGAAGATTACAAGATGATGGAGAAGAATGCCAAGGCCAAGAAACTCCTATATTTTGGCCTAGGTCCTGATGAATATACTCGCATATCTGAATGTGAGTCGGCCAAAGAAATCTGGGATGCTTTGCAAGTAGCTCACGAAGGGACCAATCAAGTAAAGCAATCCCGGATTGAATTGCTTATGAGAAAGTATGAGCTGTTCGTGATGGGTGATCGGGAAAGTGTGATGGACATGTACACTCGCTTCACTCACATAACGAATGAGTTGAAATCCTTGGGAAAATCCTTCACCACCGAAGAATTGGTAAGGAAGATCCTAAGAATTTTATCTCATTCTTAGGAAGCGAAAGTAACGGCCATCCAAGAAGCTAAGGACATGAACAAGATCACCCTAGATGAGCTGATTGGCAATTAGGAAATATTCTCAACAGAAAGATGAGACAAAGAGAGAATGAGGCCTTGCACCAAAGGCTTTAGAAGATGATTCTGATTCTGAGGAGAAGGAGATTGCCATGATGACTCAAAAATTTAAGAGGTTCTTTAAGAAAGTCAAAGAAAACATCAAAAGGAAAGACTTCGGCAAAGCCAGGAACACCCCTCGGGAACAGTTCACTGGGTCTTTCAAGTGTGGTAAGCTGGACCAGATTGTGAGAAACTGCCCACTGCACAAGAAAGAACAAGAACCCGAACACCCCAGAAAACAGGGGAGGAAACAGGGTGTAAGCAGCTCAGCGAAAAGGTTCTCAAAAGCTATGCTCGCGGCCTGGGGAGATTCAAGTGAGGATGAGGAAGGGTCTGAAGCTGGGGAAGCTGATGTAGCACTCATGGCAAGGAGTGACACTGATTCAGATGATGGGTCAACGGATAGTCTGACTCAACTCAAGAACAAGGTACGTGGTCTAAATAAATCAACTTTTGAGAAATTAGTGTACAATATAATGGATATATGTGCTGAATTAAACGGGGATGTTCGAGATTTAGAACTTACAAATGAAACCCTTAAATTAGAAAAGCTTGAAGTTGACAAAGAGACTCTTGCCGTGCATGAAAACATCAATGTGCTTAAAGAAACTCTACTCATGAAAGAAGAGACTTGTTCCACTAAACTGACTGAGCTAGAAAAAGAATCTCTTGACTTAAAAGGTAAGGTCGAGTCTTTGCTGGAAGAAAACATAAACTTGCTTGAAAAAATAAAACACTTAGAATCGGACCTTGCCGCAAACAAGCTCTGGAACAGGTCCTCAAGGGCGTTGGAATGGTTAAACACTCATCATAGTCAAAATAGAAGAGGACTAGGTTTTGTGCCTAAGATGACCTACCCAGTGAATAACAAATATGTGGGATTACCTGAAAATATTGTTTGTTTTCATTGTGGTAAAACGGGGCATTATCGATATGCTTGTCCTATAAGAAAGTATGCCATTAAAAAGAACTCAGTGCATGTAAAACAAATGTGGGTTAGGAAAGATGAGATTTACACGTCTAAAGGAATGGGACCCAAGTGGATCTGGGTTCCCAAAACTAACCCTTGATTTGTTTTGCAGGCTGAAGTGAGAGAGAAAACAACCCAGCAAACAACCCAGCAAATAGTGCAGGAAACAGTCTAGGGAACAGGCAGCTGTGGTATGTTGACAGTGGGTGTTCGAGGCATATGACTGGTGAAAAATCCAATTTTCTCTCACTTACAGCATCAGAAGGAGGGAGTGTAGCATTTGGAAACGGCAAATCTGGGACAATTGTCGGTATAGGTAAGATAGGTGAGTCACTCTCCCATTCAATTGACAATGTTTATTTTGTGGATGGTTTAAAACACAACTTGCTAAGTGTGTCCCAACTGTGTGACAAAGACAACCTAGTAGTGTTCTCTCCAACACGTTGCTTGGTTGTAAACATGAACACAGGAGATGTTGTGTTGAGGGGGAAGCGACACAAAAATGTTTATAAAGTGTGTATTTCTACTCTTCCCCAAAATAATTTGACTTGTTTGAGTGCCTTAAAAGATGATGTTATGCTTTGGCACAAAAGACTAGGTCATGCAAGCCACTCTCTTTTGAACAAACTTGTAACCAAAGATTTAGTAGTTGGCTTACCTTCCATCAAATTCAATGATGACAAGGTATGTGATGCATGTGCCAAAGGCAAACAAGTCAAAAATTCATTTAAGTCTAAAAAGTGTATAAGCACTACTCGACCCCTTGAATTAATACATATGGATCTATGTGGTCCAATGAGGATCATGAGTCGAGGTGGCAAGAGGTATGTGCTTGTGATAGTGGATGACTACTCTCGTTTCACTTGGACTTTGTTTTTGGCTTCTAAAGATGAAACTTTTAAAAAATTTCTTGCTTTCATTAAAAAGACTGAAAAGAGGGTAGGACATTCTTTGGTATGCATAAGGTCTGACCATGGTACAGAATTTGAAAATTCGAGCTTTATTGACTATTGTAATGAGCATGGTGTTGATCACAATTTTTCAGCTCCAAGAACACCCCAACAGAACGGGGTGGTAGAGCGCAAAAATCGTACTCTAGAGGACATGACTAGAACAATGCTTGTTGCTAGTGGTCTTCCTAGAAATTTTTGGGCTGAAGCTTTAAACACATCATGTTACATTATAAATAGATGCATGATTAGACCTGTTCTTAACAAAACTCCTTATGAGATCCTCAAAGGAAGAAAACCAAATATTTTGCATTTGAGAGTTTTTGGGTGTAAATGTTTTGTGCATAATAATGGAAAGGATGCCTTAGGGAAATTTGATCCAAGGAGTGACGAGGCAATATTCCTCGATTACTCCTCACATAGTAAGGCATACAAAGTGTTTAATAAGAGAACCTTGTGTGTTGAAGAAAGTGTGCATGTGCTTTTTGATGAAACTAACTCTCTAAGTGAGAATGATGCACAGGAGGAAGACCTCGAACTAGGTCTTGTTAAAAAAGACATGCTGCTTCAAGATGAACCAGGTAAGGATCAACCTGAGAGATCAAGGCCTGAAGCTGTTCTTCAGGAAGGTAGGCAGGGTGTGAACCAAACAGGGGGAAACAGGGTGGAACCCTGTTCGGGACAACATCAGCCGAACCCTTCTGAGATAATTTCAGGAACAGGCTCCCAAACAGGCTTGGGAACAGGACCTGAACTTGTTTCGCCAAGTATTCCAGCTAGGATGGAGAGCATATCTGTGAACCCACTTTCACCACGATCATGGAAATACCAAAGTTCACATCCTCTTGATCAAATTTTGTCTGATATTAATGCAGGAGTTCAAACTAGATCTAGGCTTAAAAATTTCTGTGCTTTCTATGCTTTTCTCTCAAAAATTGAGCCTAAGAATATTAATGAAGCTCTTGCAGATTCAGATTGGGTCACAGCCATGCAAGAAGAACTCCATCAGTTCGAAAGAAACAAGGTATGGCACCTTGTGCCACGGCCAGAGGATAGAACAATCATTGGAACCAAGTGGGTGTTCCGTAACAAGCTAGATGAGTGCGGAACAGTCACTAGGAACAAGGCCCGGCTGGTGGTTCAAGGCTACAACCAAGAAGAGGGAATTGATTATGAAGAGACTTTTGCACCTGTTGTAAGGATGGAAGCCATTCGAATCTTGATAGCTTTTGCAGCCCACATAGAGATCAAGTTATATCAAATGGATGTTAAAAGTGCGTTTCTAAATGGGTACCTTAAAGAGGAAGTGTATGTCAAACAACCCCCGGTTTTGAAAGTGATGAATTTCCTAACCATGTTTTCAAACTTGACAAGGCACTTTATGGTTTAAAACAAGCTCCTAGAGCTTGGTATGAGCGGTTGTCAAGCTTTTTATTGGAAAATAATTTTGCAAGAGGCAAGGTAGACAATACCTTGTTTCTAAAATCTAAGGGGAAACATTTGTTGATTGTCCAAGTATATGTCGATGACATCATATTTGGTGCAACTCATCATGAATTGTGCAATGAATTTTCAAAAATGATGAGGAGTGAGTTTGAAATGAGCATGATGGGTGAGCTTAATTTCTTTTTAGGATTGCAAATCAAGCAAACTTCAAACAGCACCATGATCCATCAACAAAAGTATATTAAGGAATTACTTAAGCGTTTTGGGATGGAGTCAGCCAAGCCCATTGATACTCCCATCTCTCCTTCAACTAGGTTGGTAATGGATGATGGTAGTCCCTCAGTTGAGGAGAAATCCTATAGGGGCATGATAGGGTCACTCTTATACCTAACTGCTAGTAGACCTGACATTTTTTTTAGTGTTGGTCTATGTGCACGTTTTCAGTCAAACCCTAAAGAAACTTATCTAAAGGCTGTTAAAAGGATTTTTAGGTACTTAAGACATACACCTGATCTAGCCTTATGGTATCCTAAAGGTTGCAACTTTGATCTTGTTGGGTATGCTGATGCTGATTACGCAGGTTTCTTGGTTGATAGGAAAAGCACCTCAGGTATGGTTCACTTTCTTGGACCTTGTTTGGTATCTTGGGCAACGAAGAAACAACTCTCTGTTGCCTTGTCCATAGCAGAAGCTGAGTATGTGGCAGCTGCATCTTGTTGTGCTCAGTTATTATGGATAAGACAACAACTCAAGGACTTTTGTGTTGACATAGGATGCATTCCTATTTATTGTGACAATACAAGTGCAATTAACATTGCCAAAAATCCATGTCAACACAAAAGAACAAAACATATTGACATTCGTCATCATTTCTTGAGAGACAATGTTGAAAAGGGAGTGATCTCAATGAATTTTTGTGCCACTGAAAATCAAATTGCTGATATATTCACAAAGGCATTGAGTAGAGAACAATTTGAAAGGAATAGACTCGAACTAGGCTTAATTAGAACAACCTGACCAACCTGTTCTCTCTCCCTGTTTGTAAAATTTAAAAGTGACGGGTACAACATGTTAAATTTTTGTTTGCAATCAACTTGTGTGCTATGTTTAGCATATGTGAGGTTTGCAACTTGCTGACACTCGTTGAGGTCTAATGAGATTGCCCTTATTGTCCAATGTTACCGAGCAAGTAACCTCAAGAACAAGCATCAGGAACAGGTACGCCTCTTGTTTGTCAAATATGTGCAACAAATTAAAAACTGCTAATCTCTTCCCGAGGCGTGCGCAATAAATGCTATAGTTTGTTGCAAAAACGGGCAAAATTTTTTAAAGATTTCGCACGTCTCTCTCTCCCTTTAAAGCTCTTGCTCAATCTCTCACCTCCACCGAAACTCTCTTGCTTTGAAACTCTGTTCAAGAAACCCTAATCTGTCTCCATCCTCTGAAAAATGGCGTTCCCCATTAGCTTCGAGAGCTCCTCGACCTTGACCCAGGGCAACCAGACACAGCGCACAGCCTTGCAAATAGCCACAGCCCTGTTTGCACCTATACAATTTCTGACGGCCCTCATGGAAGGTAAAAATACTGAACCTCCTCGACCCATTGCCTATAAACCTTTTGGGTTTTTGAAAAGTATCGACCTTAGAACAGTGAATTTGAAATTGGAAGACATCCCGTACAAATTTGGGTGGGAATTGATTTTGTTTGGTGAAACGGGCGCATGTCAACCCCAAGAACTTGTTGGGGCATCTGAAAGAGAAATTGGGGCTTTAGATGAACTCTTTCTGTTGGACCATGGGTTAGATGACATCAATTCGTTTGGGCTGTGTCCTGAGCAGGAAACAGGGTCAGAAATAGGGCCTGAAGTTTTTAAGGATGACCTAGGGGAGGATTTGTCAAAAAAAAACAAAGGGGGAAGTAGTGGTCAAATGGAGGAGTCCCCTGTTAAGCCTGCACAAGCCACACCGGTAACACAAACCGGTGAGAAACGCAAAAGGTACAAAATTGTGGCTAGGCGTGCTAGAGTACCAAGAACACGACCACCATCAAGGCCTAAAAGCGGCCAGACTGAAGCGCCCTTAAAAAGTGAACACCCTGTCAAACCAAAACCACAAATCCCCTCTTCGGCCAAACCCACAAACAGACCCACAAGAAAATCAGCCCGAATAGCTTTTCACTCCACTCCTCGTCCTGCCAAACAGTCAGCCCATGTTGTTGAGGAGATTGATTCCTCCTCTGAGCCTTCATTAGATAGCGACACTGAGAACACTGCCTTCAAATAAGGCACGCCCGTGTTCTCAGAGTCCTCAGAGGATAAGCCTCTTCCTATACCAAAACCATCACCCCTCAAAACTCCCGAGAGAAAAGCCTCCCTCAAACATACCTCCACCCAAGACCCTCCTACTAAGCCCCAACCTAAACGAGCCAAGAAATCTAACCCGTCTGTAATCTCAGCCAAACTGACCCAACTGCTTTAGAGACGGGTTGTCAAGGGCAAAATTATAAAGGTCAAATATTTTGAGGAACAGGGACTGGGGGTGTTTCTGCACAAGCTGCATGCACAGGGGGTGGTATGAGTTGTTTACAAACACCCAGCTGGGGTGTTCTGTACATGAGTTGGCAGAGTTCTATGCCAACTGCACTGTCACCGAAGGAGTGGTGACAAGTATTGTTAATGGAAAGCAGCTTCGCTTTGATGCGAAGATATTAGGGGACATTCTAGGGATTCCCTCCACATGCTTTGATATATATGTGAGGGAAGACAAGACTATTCTAGGGACAACAAGGCTGCTGAAACTCGCCCAGAAATTTAGCTAGCAACCAAGCCTGCAAACACCCAAGTCTGTGAAGAACGGGGACATGACATCGCTCCATCAATTGCTATTTTGGTTTATCATCAAGAATGTCATCCCCAGAGGCCAGGGTCGCAATCTTGCTGATGCCATGGATCAGTGTTTGATGGATCTGATGGACACGGAAGTGCAAATTAACCTTCCTGCCATCATGATTCGACATATTGCAAGAATTGCAAACACCTCTAGGGAACATGATCTGGGATACGGCTTCTTTCTGACTAGTGTGTTTGAGCACTTTGGGGTGACACTGCAGAAGAAGGTGGGCGCTCAGTTCATTGATGAGATCGGGAGTAACACCCTTATAGGGTGTGGGTATGCTTTGATTGAAGGGTCTGCCTCAGAACAGGGGACCAGAACACCCCATCCTCCTGTTCCTGGCAGTTCCTCAACCAAGCTTGAGGCTGCTTTGGAAGAAAACTCTCGCCTCAGTACTGAGCTTAACGTTGTAAAGGCTGCCCTGGACGAGGAAAAAGCTCTAAATGCAAAACGCCATGCAGA
The DNA here is from genome assembly GCA_029747015.1 of Carnegiea gigantea. Taxonomy (NCBI): domain Eukaryota; kingdom Viridiplantae; phylum Streptophyta; class Magnoliopsida; order Caryophyllales; family Cactaceae; genus Carnegiea; species Carnegiea gigantea. The sequence continues at coordinate 368,075 of JAKOGI010000333.1, forward strand.
TCTCCTCGCCCTTCTCTCTTCACTTTCAGCAAAATTTTCTCCTTCTGCTCCTTGAACACCCCTCCTGAGCTGTTCCCATCTGTTGTTCTCATAGCCTGTTCTCACTACTCTTGGTGAATCAGTTTGTACTCTGTTGCACTATTTTGATGAATGACAGGATATCTTGTTTTTGATTGGCTTTGCCTTGCTTGCTTTTTGTTGTGAATTGCTTGTGTGTGACTAGGATGGCCAATCTCATTACCGTACCAAAACACTTGAGTGTATGGCCTGTTGACTTTCCTCCATTACCCAAGTGGTGGTTATAGCAAACACCCTCTGTTTGACTGTTCGCCCCTACTTTTTAATGATGCTAAAAGGGGGAAGATAGGTTGACCAATATTGTTTTAGTTCTACCATGGACGAGTTAATTTTCTTACAATCTTTTTGATACTAACTGCTTCATGTGAATTTGAATAATTGGTACAAATCACTTAAATTGCCCTTGAAAGTCAATATGGTCACTTGGTTTGTCATCATCAAAAAGGGGGAATTTATTAGAATGTATAAAGTTTTGATGATAACAAATCCAAGTGTTGTTGTTGCTTGCTCCAAACAGGCTTTCCAAACAGGACCTTACTGCTGTTCTCAATGTATTAAAACTGCTTGACTAATGGTTTATCAAGAACAGGTACTCAAGTCAGCAATGTAAGAACACCTGTGAGGAACAGGTTCTGTGAGGTGTTTTGAAGCATATCCTGAGAAGTGTTTGAAACATAAGATATGTGCAGCTATGACAAACAGGTTCCGTGCGGTGTTTGAAGCATATTCTGTGAAGTGTTTGCAGCAAAGTCGTTCTACAAGATGACTAGTAGTTACAACAAGATGTCTTGATTTGATTTGGTTTTATATTTTTAGACTCTTGTTAATATGCCAATTAGAAAGTTTTAATTTACCACTCACTGGAAACGGTTTTGCTTTTCGGAAAATATTTCGGATCACCCTTCAGAACAACCCTGGGAACAGGGCGATCAGGGTGTTTCCCGAATAAGCTGCGAAAAACTGCTTTGCACGATTTTTATCTTTTGGATTTTGAGCAGCTTCTTCAAAGATTTGCAAGAAAGATTTTTCTATGGAGTATCTTATTCTTTACCCTAAAAAACGGTTATCAAAAATCTTAAGGGATTTGCAAAATCTTTTTGAATAAAAAGAATATCCAATTTTTGGCAAGTGGATAAGGTAGTTGAGAAAAACATGGGCTAGCTGCTAAAGAACACCGCCTTATGCACGCGGTTCAGGAAGTGTTTTTCAGCTCATGTCACCTTACCCCTTATAGCTAAAGGATTCTATTTTCTCTAGGATTTTAGTTTCAAAAAATTTCAGAAATAGTTTTTCCATCCCTTGTGGGTAAAGGATTCTATATTCTTCAGATTTTTTAGTTTCCAAAAATTTGATGAATTGTGTTCCAAGCACTATAAAAGGCGGCTTCTTACAATCTTGGACACATCGGTTTTCAGAGAGAAAAAATCTGAGTTCATGAGCTAAAACGTTTGAAAAGAAAACCGAGCCTTGTGAGTGAATAAATTGAGCTTTCAAAGTTGGCATACTAGGACTTCATTATACCCTATATTAGCTTAGTTAAGAAGCATTGTAATAGGGTGTTTTTTTTTTCCTTTACATTCTTCTTTCACAAGAGTGAGTAGAGTGTGTGTCCAAATCAAGGGGATTTTGGACGTGGGGTAACTTGTCTTAGGGAAGACAGGTTACGTGTGTTACAAGTTGTAACAAGGTGTGTTACTATTGTAACGTGATTAGCCCGTTTAGTGAAGTGTTTAAATCCTACACGAGGTAGGTCGTGGTTTTTAACCTCAGTTGGGCTAGAGGTGTTTTCCACGTAAAAATCCTGTGTCCATTATTTTCGCATTCAATTTTGTTGGATTTTCGCTTCTGCTTATCTCAGAAACAACCTGTGCGAACAGGGTCTAAGACTGTTTGTCAGCAACTTGCGAAAATCGGACACCACAATTCACCCCCTCTTATGGTTGTGTACTCTCTAATTCAACAATTACCTATCATTATTGCTTCTGACCTAGACCACGACCAAGAGGTTAAATTGATTGCCCTACTTAGAGAGAGCAAGGAAGTTATAAGTTGGACTTTAGGGGATATCAAGGGTATTAGTCTCTGTATTGTGCAGCATAGAATTCATTTGGAGGACAATGCTAAGCCCTACTGAAACCACCAAAGGCGTTTGAACCCAGCTTTGTAGGAAATAGTTAGGAAAAAAGTACTGAAAAGGTTAGACCATGGGATTATTGATCCTATCTTTGATAGTAAGTGAGTTAGTCTTGTTCAATATATTCCTAATAATATTGATATTATCGTGATTAGGAATGATAAGAACGAGTTAGTCCCTACTCGACGTTAATCTGGGTGGTGTGTGTGTGTGTATAGATTATAGAAATTGAACGCTGCCATTGAAAAAGATCATTTTCCCCTTCCCTTCTTTGACCAAATGCCAGAGAGGTTGGCTTAACATTTCTTCTATTACTTTTTAGATGGATACTCTGGCTATACCCAGATTCCTATTGCTCTTGAGGATCAGAAGAATACTACTTTCACCTATCCATTTGGGACTTATGCCTTTAGAAGAATGTCATTTGGACTATGTAATGCCCCTGCTATCTTTCAGAGGTGCATGGTTTCCATGTTCTCAGATCTAGTTGAGCAGTGCATAGAAATTTTCATGTATGATTTTTTTGTGTTTTGATAATTTTCTGTCTAATATGAGAACAGTTTTGGAAAGGTGTAAGAAGAAAGACTTGACTTTGAACTGGGAGAAGTGTCACTGCATGGTTAAAAAGGGGATAATCTCAGGCCACATTATTTCTAGAGATGGAATTGAGGTAGACAAGGCTAAGGCTGATCTGATTATTAATCTTCCCCCTGCACTTGTGTGAAAGAGATGTGGTCTTTCCTTGGACATGCTGCCTCCTATCGTCATTTCATTAATAACTTTAGTAAGATAACAAAGCCCTTGACCAACCTGCTAGCTAAAGATGTGCCATTTCATTTCTCTGAGGAGTGTCTTGTGGCATTTGCTAAGCTTAAAGAAGCCTTAACCTCTACTCCTGTTCTTCATCCACCAATCTGGGTAGAACCATTTGAGTTAATGTGTGATGCGTCTGATTATGCTGTTGGGGCTGTTCCAGGACAGTGTGTTGATAAGAAGCCCCATGTTATATTATGCTAGGCACACACTGAATAATGCCCAATTGAACTATACTATAACTGAAAAAGAATTTTCGACTGTGATCTTTGGTTTTGAGAAATTTAGACCTTACCTTATTTGGTCTCATGTGATTGTCTATACTGATCACTCTGCTCTTAAGCACCTTCTTCCTAAGAAGGATGAAAAGCCTAGACTTGTGAGATAGATCTTGCTTTTATAAGAGTTTGACTGTGAGATTAGGCGCAAGAAAGGTTCTGAGAACCTTGTAGCTGACCATTTGTCTAGGATTCTCTATGATAGAGAGAATGAATCCAGTATTTCTAAATGCTTTCCCAATGAGCAATTATATGTTGTCCACTCTGATTCTTAGTATGCTAAGCTTGTAAACTACCTAGTTTCTAATATAATCCCTGAGGGTTGGACCAAGAATGATAGATATGACTTCTTCCACCTTGTGAAATTTTTTATTTAGGATGACCTATATTTGTTTAAATACTGCTCTGACCAAGTCTTTAGGAGGTGTATTCCTGATAATGAGATAAGGAGTGTCCTTCCTTTTTGTCATGGCCCAGCATAGCGGCGGCATTCTAGTGGGCGAAAGGCTGCAGCCAAAGTTCTTTGATGTGGTTTCTATTAGTCGCCCTTATTTAGGGATGCTTTTGAGTACTATAAGAGTTTCCCTAGGTGCCAATGGTTAGTTAGAATTAGTAGAAGAGATATGATGCCACTTAATCCCATCATTGTGGTGGAGATTTTTGATGCATAGGTTATAGATTTTACGGGACCATTTCCATCATCTTTTGGGAATGAATTCATTTTGTTAGTTGTGGAATACAATTCTGAGTGGGTTAAGGTCATCCCTTCTAGGACCAATAACACTGAGGTGGTTCTGAAGTTCCTTAGGGAGAACATCTTTGCTAGATTTGGTATGCCCCGAGCTATCATTAGTGATCAGGGCACCCATTTTAATAACATGTCTTCTAATGCCTTACTGAGGAGGTAGTCCATAGCCCATAGGCTTGCTAGCCCCTATCATCCCCAAACTAGTGGCTAGCTTGAAGTGTCCAATTAGCAAATCAAACAGATTCTAGAGAAAACAGTGAGTGGAAACGAGAATGATTGGGCCGACAAGCTTATAGATGCTCTTTAGGCATATAGGACAGCTTTCAAAACTCCCTTTGGATTATTACCTCATAGGGTTGTTTATGGTAAGCCTTGTCATCTCCCTGTTGATATTGAGCATAGAGCTTGGTGGACCATTAAGATGCTCAATTATGACTTTATTGAGGCTGGTGAGGAGCACAGACTGCAACTAAGTGAGCTTGATGAGATTATAACTGAGACTTATGAGAGTGCTCGATCTTACAAAGAGGGGCTATATTGTTTTATTAAAACATATTCTTAGGAAAAAGTTTTGCCCAGGAATGAAAGTATTCTTATATGACTCTAAGCTCCATCTATTCCAGGGAAATTGAGGTCCCGATGAATGGGTCCTTATATTGTCTCACGTGTTTTTCCCTATGGTACAATTGAAATTCAAGATCTTGAGAGTGGAGCTAAATTCAAAGTAAATGGCCAGTGATTAAAGCAATTTCTGGAGCTTCTGAGTAAAGAAGATGTGGAGTGTCTGATACTCCGCGAGCTGAGTCCTGATTAGTGATTGTAATGCTAAGATAGCTCAGGGGTCTTTAGCACCCGACCTGGTTTGCTTGACATTTGTTTCCTTCCTTTCTCTTTCTCTCATTTTTCTTTTCTTTTCTTTTTGTATTGTATAGTTGGCTGCTTTTCTTTTTCTTTTTTGTGTATATATGTTGTACAATTGTTTTTGGGTCATGTCCTTTTTGTGTTTTGCATTTTTTTTTTGTGTATATTTGTTCTTCTTTTTAGTTTTTATTTTTTGTTTTATATTTCCTTTCACTCCCAATAAGGACATTGTCTAATTTAGGCGTGGGGGTAGAGAAATTACGTTTAAAAAAGAAAAAATATGAAAAAGTTTAAAAATCTAAAAAGATTTTTGTTTTGTTTATAGGGAATATATGTGCTATTCTGATTGGCTATGTTTTCTTATACCTTAGTGTTAGGTTGTTTATAGGTGTGATGTGCATTGATAGAAATTAGTCCTAAAGTCTGATGTTTGTACACGATCCTAACCCCTGACATTAATTTTAAGCAAGCTTGAATCTGGTAGATAAACCCGTGAGATTTTGAGCTTTATAGACTAATTCATCATTTTTAGTCTCACATTTTTCTTTCATATGTGTCTCTTCCATAACCATATCTCTAGAACTTACTTTAGTTCTCTTCAAAGTCACATTTAGCATGTGCATTATCATAATATGATAGGGGCATCCATTTGTTTTTATGAGGTACATAGTGAAATTGCCACCCTTGTGTTGAATGCTTACCCTTTGCTAGCTCCTTTTAGCTTTGACCCTTTTTGTTGTGAACCTTTTATTTTAGCCCTTGGCCTAAACACATTTTTTATTCCTACGCCAAGGCTAGTGGGGTAACACTTCATTATTTGGTGGGTAACTGTTAGGTATTTTATGAATTTGGGGGTTGATTTTGGAATTTGAGCCGATGTATCATGGTGATCATTTGAAAATTGAGCTGTATTACTCTTGTACATGCCATTCTTTCATTATTTTCTTGGAAAAAAGAACTGAAGAATGAAAAAAAAAGGCGAAAAAAATGAATGAAAACAAAAACAAATGGAAAAAGTTTCCAAGGAAAAATGAAAAAAGTTAAAAAAAATAGAAATTCAAAAAGTGTTGAGAATAAGAGTGATTGGCATGGTGTATTATTTTGTACACTCATTTCCAATGGTGACTTTAATTGGGGTGTGTGTTATATTTTGTTTTGAGAGAGTGTGTGATTATTATAATTTGTGTAAGTATTAGTTGCTCATTAGCTATAGCTTTTAGCTCCTTATTTCCCTATTCATTTGTCCCTCTCCTAACCCTTTACCCTAAGCCCCATTACCACCCTCAAAAGTCCTCTTGATTATATTTTGCATATTGTGTTTAAGTATTGGAGAATTGAGAATCTTAGAAAGCCTCTAACAGTTTGTATGATTGGAAGAGAATTGAGTGAACCATGTTATATCTTAAACACATGAGCGTGAGTGTTCTATATTTTTCTAAAGTGAGGTTCTATCAGTCAAGCTTGTAAATAATTCTGAAGTTGGGTGAAAGATAGTGTATAGATGTCACCAGTGAGGATTAAGAATTTCTTGATATGTATATTATGTTTATACGTGATCTAATGCTTAGGTTACTTGAGTGGTGTGGTTAATTAGAATGTGTATATATTTGCTGTATATATAAGTTTTTGTTAAAAAAACCCAAAAAGATTTTTGATTTAGTTCTTTTTAGTTTTTGTGGGTAAACCTCCTACAAACCCTCACGAGACCTTCCTCGTCCACTACGGGTAACCTAGGGGTTTAAAGGGCTTGTTACACATGCTAAGTACAAGCGTGTTTCCTATGATAGTGAGTTAGGATTTATATTCTTTGTCTAGAATTTTTAGTTTTATTCTACTTAATGACGAGCAAACCTTAGGTATGTGGGTATTTGTTAAAATAGGAATTATGATACTTATACCCTTTTATTATTTATTATTTGCTCAAAATAAATTATTAAATTAGAATTTTGATATTGTTTTGCTTATTTTGTAGGAATTGGAAAAGTTGGGGAAAAGATGAATAATTAGCTCAAAATGAAGCTTGGATTAACTGGGAAATGCAGAAGGAAGAAAAGAAAGCCAAAAAAAACAAAAAAATAAGGCAGACCGAAGCCTAGCGCCATTGGCCTAGACCCGTATCTTGCCTCCTCCTCTTCTCTCTCTTAGACAAGGAGAAGCCCAGTATAGAGGCCCAGCCAGGCGCCTCTTCCCTTTTCCCTACTGAGCTCCTTCATTCTCTTTCCCGTTCTCCTATTTCCCTGCGGCCCAGAGGCCCCAAATGCTCTCCTGTTTCCCAGTGTCCCTCAGCTCCCTATTCTTCCTTTACCTAACTACGAGCCTGCTCGTAAGACAGAGCCCATTTCGCACCTTGCACAATCCCAGGTGAGCCCAGTCTTCCCCTTCTCACTTAAAGTCCATGGTATGGCATGTAACCTCCGACCTTCTTCCCCCTTGGCTCGATAACTGCTTCTTCTTCTCTCTCCTCTTTACACCCATAACTCGAAAAGACCAGGCAGTTTCAGCCTCCAACTCTATAACGCAACTATCTCTCTATTCCTTCATTTCCTATAATTAACATTATTATCATTTTAGTGGTTTCAAGGAATTATTTTGGAGAATTAATGGAAGTAATGAAGAGGCAGATTGAAGGTACAGAAAAATGGAGGAGCTAAAGAGGGGGGATAGAGGACAGATAGCAGAGACCAGTACCATATAGATTGTTTTAGTCTCGAATTTGAGTTTTTTTCCCTTGATTTACCAGTTTCATATCTAGGTTCATTATCATGTTTGGTGTAATTTGGGTTTTGGGTTGTCAATTCTAAGTGGTATTTTGAGCAAAAGTAAACGATTCAAGCTTTGAATTGATTTCGAGTTGCTTCTCCTATCATGAGTTTCTGGTTCTTCTGAGTCCTTGTTCTGATTTGGGTCCGATTGCTCGGATTTACAAGGTGATGTTATTTTGTATTGAGTTCAAACGGTCAATTAAGGGACAAAACAATTTGTCAAGCCCTTTCCTTCAGCTTTAATAAACTATGACTGAGGTTTATGACATTGATTTGCTTATGAAATAAGACAATTTTGACTTTTTTTGATAGATGATAGTTTAGTTTTGCACTTGACTTAAATATTTGGTAATTAGCTCAATTTAGTTTGTATTAATTTAAATTACATGTTAATGTATACGACTTAGTGAACTAATTTCACATTCCATCTACGTGGATCGACACCCGCAAGTGCTACAACGATAAAACCGTGTGCTTGTGGAATTCATAACAATTGCAGTTCAGGAAAAATCCCTAGGAGCATTATGTGTCCAGGAAAATGAGGAAGAAAAAGATTGGTTTTTGTCCTCTTTTGATAAAGAAGCTCAAAGTCATATGAGACAAGAGTGGGATTCACTAATGGAAAGAATCAAACTGAATATTCCTTTTTTTACTTACTTTCTAATGTACATACATAAAAATAATCTTTCACACCCCTTACAAATTAAAAGTATTAATACAAATTCAAAATTAGAATAAAAATAGACATTGAAAGATGGAAAAAAAAAAACTGAACAATCCATGGTTCTATAGACTTACCATTCAGGAAGTATTTTTCAAGACTTGCTATTCGCAATGATTTGATGAGTACATCAACACTTATGTCAAGTGACTACAATAATTTCAAGTCACTATTTAAGATAAGTTAGACATCTTAAAAAGAATCTGAGCATAAATTATCATTCAATACTATTCAAGTTTTATGCACATCCAGATAAGTTGCGGCAATAGGGCTTTAAGCTTTTGCCAAAGCAATTATTAATTGAAGTGCTTCAATATGCTAATTTCTTTACACGCTATAAATTACATCCTCTTTTCTTTTAGGGTGCAAGTGCTTGGATCAAAATTTAGTGGTTAAAAGAAATATCAACAACAGTTAGGCTCTCTTCTTCTCGTAAAAATTCCCTAAAAGTCTCTTGTACTGCCACTCCAAATGTTTCAAAAAAAGGGTTTTTTTTTTCAATCATTGTCTATATTTATTTAAATTCAAACACATTTTTTCATTGCTCCCTACATTTCATTCATTTTACAATTTTATACACAATCCACTATTCTTGACCATTCCTAGTCCTCGACAGGAATTAAAGTCAAGTTTGCATATAGGTAGGAGAGCTATATCACTTTGTTGTACAATTGTTGGTCAGCAGTGATAAAACTATTGGTTAGTAATGGTTAAGTGTCCTGGCAAGGGTGGTTATAGTGGTCCCGATATAGCATGCATGATTTCTATTTAACTGTGCATTCTCAGCTGTGATGGCATCTTAGATTAGAGATCAGTTGAGTTTGGTGTTGGTGGTAGTAATGGTAGTAGTAATTCAAAAGTAGTTAAGAGTAGGGAACTATGTTGCTCAATTGATTTTTCAAACTATAAATTCTAAAACAAAAAATTTAAACTATTTATCAAATATCTCAATGGCTTTTTCAATTAAACATCGCAAAGAAACATTTAGTTTACAAGAAGAACTTCAAACTATTATATTACTTCATGATCTTGCAACTAAAAAATATAAAGGAAAATACAAATATATTCATTTTGGGATGCTCATATGGCACATAAACCCCTTGCTAGATTAGCATTAGATTATCCCATATTGATCACCATTATATACAATAGATTAATGAGACATAAAGATTCCTTATTAGCTATGATTCAAATAGATATATGAAATGGTCCAATTTATTTTAATTGCTATCAAAACTTTTCAATTGACCTAACTAACCCATGGATATTACATACCTAAGTTTCAAATATTCTTCCTCCCAATATTTCAAATATTCAGTTTAGGAAAAGTTCAAAAATTTTCACAATCATTTATAGAGTTTATTTTAGATTATTTTCTTCGCACGTTAACCCAAAATGTCTATTATAACGTCTATGGATGAAATGATTTTTTAAAAGCAAAATAGATGATATTTCTAATTTCGTTCTAAACTATTAAAATGAAATGGAATTACTATATGTCAAGAATTTATTACTCAAAGCGATAGACCTTGCCCCAAAATATATTCAATAGATCATAGAAGAATAAGATGGTAAAATATTTATCAAATTTAGTACTGTGTAAGAAAAATCATCCTCTTTAATTTATCAAGAAGAAAATCCACACTCTGCCTACTCTATATCTCATATGTCATTTTGCTAAGAACCTCTTAGACTTTGTACCTCCGATGAAGAGTCTTCAAAAATTTATTTCAAAACTCTTATAACTAAACCTATTGATGATAATGCATCATCCATAGGATCTCCAACACATTCTGCTATGAAATCTCCATCCTATTTGTCTATCAATGTCATCTATAAGCCTTTCACTATAGACAAAGAATATTTGGGACAAGACATGAATTCACTTGAGAATAAAGAACGTAACGATTGGTTTTTGTTTTCTTTTGATAAAGAAGCTCAAAGTCATATACAAAAATAGTGTTATTCATTAATGGAAAAAATTAAAGTGAATACTCGTTTGTTTCCTTGTTCCTACTGTATACACGTGAAAATAGTCTTCCAAGCCCTCACAAAATTTAAAAGTAATTGTACAAATTCAAAATTAGTAAAAAAGTGGAGATTAAAAGATGGTCAAAATTGTATAATCCATAATTCCTCTTTTAGAAGAAATAGTACTCACCACTTCTGAAGGACCTATTTCAGCAACTCCTCACAAAACAAGAAGACATGATCCAAAAAATATTCAACTCAATTTAGAAGATATTAGAAAGATTTATCATCAAAATAATTGAACTAATCAAATACTTCACACAGTGTCAAAGCAAGTCCATATGGAATATACTTAAATAGAAGTGATATCCAAAAGAATAATATTGATTCATTTATAGAACAAATGAAAGATCCCAATTCACATAAAGACGAAGAGAAATCAAACCACAATTATCAGAGGATATATACAAAGCCTTATTTCAAAATTAGGTGCCCTATCATCCTAGAGTTACCATACACAAATAATCCTTTGTTTTTAAAGACAAATAAAAATTTGACAAAATTCCAAGTCTACTAATACAATAAATATTGTGGAGTCTATTCATGTTGATAATCATAATGATATTCAAGACTTACATAAAATTCACAGAAAGCAATTCTCATACTACTCTGGGACAACTCCATCAGATCTCCTGCTAGAAATTAGTAAAGCATTAATTGTTAGAACATTTGACGGAAGTCCAATTTATGAATTGAATATAGATAGCAAAAGTGAGCACAAAATAATTACAATACTCCATAGGATGCTTATTTCTTATAATTCTAACTCTTGCAAAATGAATGATGAGCTAATAATATTTGATCTTATAGCCATAGGATTTCATTATTAAGAAATTAGTGGAATTTATATCTCACGAACAAAATGCATGAAGAAGTCACATAAACACTCAAGACAAATTGAATGGTGTAGAACTTCTAATTCATTTATTGCAATGAATTTCATAGAAAATGCAAAAGAAGTTCATGCATCTCTTGAAACATTTAACAAATTCAAGATGTCGAATGTTAGTTGATTACAGTTGGTACAAAGACACTTTCTTTGCATGCTTAATCGAAAGAGATGATGGTTGACGACCTTATTAGAAAGAAATATTCAGGTGAGAATTGCCTTAATTATTTTCTCAAAACATATTCAACAACTTAGAGAACTTGCAAGAAAAGATACAATAACATTTGGTAAGACAACTTTCGATCAATTATTTGTTTCATTGAAAAATAAGGAATTTCATTCTGTGCTAAACCAAAATTATAGGCAAAATATTCTTTCAAAAAAAAACTACAAAAAGGATTAATAGTAACTTCAGTGATCATTGTTCTTATAAAAGCTTAAAATCCTATTGTTACAACTTGACTGGATCTGCATTAGACTTAAACAGTATTGAACGATAATTGGTCTTTAGTTTTTTGAGATGACGAACTTGTCTTAAATAGCAACTTGAAATTATTGTAGTAACTTGGCGTAACTGTTAGCGTAATCTTGGAATTCATATGAATAGTAACTCATGAATAGTACTTTGTGAATAGTCCTTGATCCCGATAGGGGTTGTCCAAGTGGTGCCGATATAAAGTGTATAATTTCTTCTTAGCTGTGTATTCATGACTGTGATGGTATCTTGGATTAAAGACCATCTCAGTCCGGGCGGTGTTGGGGTGATTAATAATAGTAGTAGTAATTCAATGGTAGTTAGTAGTAGGAAATTAAGTGGCTCAATTGATTTTTCAAATTACAAAATTCCACAGCAAAAAATTGAAACTATTTTTCAAGTAGTTACTCTTGATTTCTCAATTGCTTTAATTAAACATCATGAAGAAATATTCAGTTTGTAAGAAGAATTTCAAACTGTTAAGTTACTTTCTATTGTTGCAATTTGAAAATATAAGAAGAGATATAGATATATTCATTTCAGGATGGTTTAAACAAATATATGTAATGGTTATACTATTTTAATTACTGTCCACATTTTTTAGTTGATCTAACTGACCGATGTATATACCTTAATGTTACATATTCATCTTCCCACTATCTCAAACGTTCAGTTTAGGGAACATTCAAAAATTTTGGAAACCATTTATACAGTTTATTTTAGATTAGTATCTTCACACCTCAACACAAAATGTTGATTATAACCTACTATGGATGAAACTATTTTATTAAAAGATTAAACAGTTAATATTTCTACTTTACTCCAAAACTATTAAAATGAAATGAAATTACTTATACCTCACGAATTTTTCAACAATAGGATTTCAAACTTTTGTTAGAACAATTATTACTGAAGTTACCATTAATCTTTTAACTTCAATCATTCGCATGTCCATGTATTAATTTCTCTTGTGCTCTATAAATTATATATCCCATTCCATTGGAAGCCAAGTGCTTCCTTCGAGAGTTATAGCTGAGAGCAATAGTAAGGGCAGCAAGAGCTCCCATCTCCTTATGAAAATCCTCTAAAAGTCTCTTGTAGTCTAGCTCCAAGTTTTTAATTAAAAAAAAAAGTTTGATTCAATCATTATCCCTATTTATTTTTCACAAATTTTATCTTGCATTTTATTTATTCAAATTCAATCATCTTTATTCATTTCTCCCTGCATTTCATTCACTTTACAATTTTATTCATGATCTACCATTCTTGACCAATTCTACTCTTCAAGGATTAATTTAAGAGTTACTATCCACGAAGTAATACTTCATAAAAGATCCATCAAAACACACAATTACACAAAAATCCCGGATCCCCCTCAAAAAAACAAAATAAAATAGAAATAATGGGGATGAAACATTGACCTGATCTGAGGAGATTAATTCATGCCGGAAACTTAATGGCCTCATCGGAGATTCATGGGCATGCCCTTATGCGTTCGTCCACGTTGAAAGGTGAGCACTGGCCGCGACCCTTGATGGGCAGAGATCATTGAGACACAGAGACAAATAAGGGGAGATGGCTTGAGTTAGAAGGTAGAGAAGAAGTCATTTCATCACATGATTTCTCAGGAATCAGCTGTTGCTTGTGGTCGCCAAACCACGCATATCCCATTAAACAAAAACAATAATCTCAGCCCTCATATCAAAATCTAACGGTTAGAATGCAGAGTGCTTACCAATTCTGTGGTGCTTTCCTGAAGGGCAGCGCGTACTTGAGCCCTCCCCTATATATATATATATATATATATATATATATAATATATAGATATATATATATATATATATATATATATATATATATATATATATATATATATATTATATATATATATATATATATATATATATATATATATATATATATATATATATATATATGTGTGTATATGTACATATATATATATATATGTATCTATATATATATATGTATATATATATATATGTATATGTATATATATATATATATATATATGTATCCATATACACATATATATATATACATACATATACATACATATATATATATATATATATACATACATACATACATATATATATATATATATATATATATATATATAATATATATATATATATTATATATATATATATATATATATATATATATATATATATATATATATATATATATATATATATATATATATATATATATAATATATATACAGTGACACACACACACACACACACATATATGAATGTATGTGAATACATATATATTTACACATGCATATATATAATATATATATATATATATATATATACATATATATATATTATATATAATATACATATATATATAATAATATATATAATATAATATATATATATATATATATATATATATATATATATAATATATATATATAGTGGTGTGTGTGTGTGTGTGTGTATGTATGTATGTGTGTGCATATATATATATACACATACATATACCTATATATATATAATATATATTATATATATATATATATATATATATATATATATATATATATATATATATATATATATATATTATATATATATATATATATATATATATATATATATATATATAATATATAGTATATATATATATATATATATATATATATATATATATATATATATATATATATATATATATATATATATATATATATATATATATATATAATATATATATATATATATATATATAATATATATACATATATATATATATATATATATATATATATATATATATATATATATATATATATATATATATATATATAATATATATATATATATATATGATTCTGGACGAAATCTTTTAACGTATGGTTGCTGATGACGTGGGATGAAGGAGCAGGTTTATCTGACAGCTAACGTGTAACACCCGATGTCCTCTTCCTGGAATGACCTCTCCCTACAAAAAGGGCAACCCCAGGTCGTGGATCGAGGAACGCTTCTCCGACGGTCAAGTTAGTTCTGGGTCCGAATCAAGGGTCAAAAGAGAGAGAGAAAGAGAGTATAAGGAGAGTTTAGTGGATGAACCTGCCAACCCCTTTCCCGAGGAAGATATGTAACTATTTATAGTCCTCTCGAAAAAAAGGGTAGAGCAGTAATCTTACCTGGAGTGCCTGCATGGGCCGCTGGTCTCGGAGTGGGAGGGCCCAAAGGTGAGCTTCTAGGGTTACGTCCTGAGGCCCATGAGTCCAGGTATGTGCCCGAGGGAACCCCTATGGTGATGTTTTTGGGCCCATTATTCCACGTGTGGGCTTGGTCTGTAAGTCGGACTTGTATGGGCTCATTAGGAAAAATCAAATTTTTCCCCAATCACTTAGCCCCCCACATTTTACCTGCAAGTCGAGTCGGACAAGTAGTCAGGTAGAATGTGGAGCGTTGTTTACTAGTGAGGTAGGGTGTCTCATACTTCATTATTTGGCGATTGTTGCTATCGGGTGGTCTTCCCATGGCTTTTCCGTGTTCCCTCGATACTAAGGCGATGGGCGAGTATGTCACTCGCCACTTTGCATGGGACCGACGTGGGATTGCCTTCCCCCGTCGCCCATTCCAAAAGACTTTCAGGCCCTCTGTCCGGACTTTGAGCTAGCCGTACCTGAAGAGGCCGCTGAGTACTACGAACTCCCGGAATTGCCCCAGGTGATCTTCTATGCGATGCTTCTGAACGAGGTCGAAAGGCTTAGGGTATTGCAAGGACAGGCGCTTCGGTCATTGGAGTCAGCCCTCACTGAGCTCCATTGGAGCACCTTTGAGTCGTGAGTCTGGCTATATAGTGACCGGATCTACGAAGCTCGATTCCGCCCAAAGATCGGATTAAGGGAGAGTTTAGGAGCCAATTGACAGAAAGAGGGCTCACGAGTGGAGTCGGAAGATGAGGACTCAGCCACTGAAAAGGTAGCCTTGCCTTAAGAGGGCGACGAGTAGGGGGAAGCCGTTAAGCCTACGAACGCGCGGCCCAGCCCTACTAGTGTTTTCTCCTGTTTCTCTTTTACACTGCTTATGCCGACAATAATAAAAGACCGCACTTTCATATTTTGTTAAATAGTCATTACTTTGCTTGCAATGGTCTTAATTTGTGCTGATTGGATGGCCACGTGTCTGAGGTGGATTAGCCATTAAGCTCTTGTGAATTTCTCTTATCTCTAGCTCTCCTAATTCCTCCTCTATAAATACAACGTCATTCTCCCACATAGGGTACTCGAGTGTTTATCTTTCTAAGGGGAGTGGTAGAAAATATAGGGAGAGCAATCAGTATCCCTATTTCCCTAGTTAGTATGGCGTTCCCTCCTCTCTACAACACGAGAGAGATGGCTAATTATGTAAGTGAGTCCTTCATCTGGTGTTGGAGGAGCGCTTCGCATCCACCTCGCCCCCTTCCCGAAGACTTCCACATCTTATGCCCGCGCTTTTCATTGTTCGAGGCCAAGGGCGCGGTGGCTGGCTTCGAGCTCCCAGAAATAGTACAGGCGACATTCTACGCCATGCTGCTGAACGAGGCAGTTGAGCTAGGTGTGGCGTATGATTATTTTGTCGAGAGTATAAAATCATCCTTGATAGGTCTGAGGGGGTCAACCTTCGAGGTTTGGATGGACTGTTGTTAGCAGTTTTACTTAACCGCAAGTGTACGGCGTAGCTGTATCTAGCAACCGGCAAGTACGGGTCGAATCCACAGGGAACTTGGTTACAACTACTAGAACTAATTGGACTAACTCAAGCTAGGCAGTTGTCGAGTGAAATTGGTTTAACTGATTCTAACTCTATTTGGTCTAAGTCAATAATGAGAAGGGAATCCTGGATTGGGGTTCACCGCACTGTGACGTTCATTAGAAAATAAACTAGGTCGTGTGAATCTGCCCATAAGATAATTGAAATGGAATTATTACCGGTTTAAAGCATCTACGCCTACTTTCGAAGGTCATTAGACTGATCAAGCTAACCTAGTTGTCTACTTTCGTGAAACTAGAATAACAAAACCACAAGATCATGTAATTTCAATTCCCAATTGCACCCCCAACTACTTTCGTGTCAGGTAATTCAATTGCTCACAAAGCTACTCTAAGTAAAGGACCTAACTTTCGTTAGTCTCCTAAACCCTAATTAAGAACATGAATAAAACCCTCTCAGGAAATTCATCGAACACCTGGCATGCTAAGTGAGAATTCAATTATACTCTGGCGTAATTCACAAAAACCTAGAATTAACAATCCAATTTACATCACAGGGGCTACACCCAATCCAAGATTAAGGAAGGTAATTCAATTGCTCACAAAGCTACTCTAAGTAAAGGACCTAACTTTTGTTAGTCTCCTAAACCCTAATTAAGAACATGAATAAAACCCTCTCAGGCAATTCATCGAACACCTGGCATGCTAAGTGAGAATTCAATTATACTCTGGCGTAATTCACAAAAACCTAGAATTAACAATCCAATTTACATCACAGGGGCTACACCCAATCCAAGATTAAGGAATTTAGCCGCTAAACATGATTCTAAACAGCATCTCAATCAAGAACAATAACATGTCAAGGAATATAGAACTTGAATTAAAACGAAAGAAAAGGGGTAGAAAAGTGTACCCTGAACAATCTGCAACAATATTCAATCGAAAGCGTAAACAAATTTTGATCCAAAGCTTGAATTCAATAGCCACAATAAGCAAACCCTAAGAGCCCTAGAAATCGCCTAAAACGAGAGAGAAGAAAAGGTAGAAAAAAAACTGTCGAATTACAATGCCAAAACACGACAAAACAGCGACAACTAAAGTGGCACGGTCGTGCCACTCGGCACGGGGGCCCCGTGCCACTTCTCTGTCTTTCGTTTCTTCCCTTCTTTGGGTGGCCTGCTCGTGCCACCTCGCCTGGAGTGACCGTGCCTCTTATTTTAACTCAATATTGATCCTTTTTGCTTCAATTTGGCGCGGCATTAGCTTGTTTTCCTCATTTATTCAAGTCAGACTCCTGTAAACACAAAAACACGACTTTTAGGAAGATTTGAGATAAACAATGAATAATCAACCTCTAAACTCACAAAATTATACCAGAAATTGCCGAGTTAAGAGGTAAAAATCATGCCTAAAAGTATGTAAAATTTAGGTTTATCAACTCCCCCATGCCTATCTCTTGCTTGTCCCCAAGCAAGACTAGAACATGAATGAACAAAAGAGGGGGTCGATAACCTCTAGCAACTCGCCTCCTCAGGCAAGGTCAATCGGGGATCAGTCGAATCAAACACAGTTGCGCACAACCAATGGAATAATTTGAGGCATGAATACAATTTGCAAGATTCAGTTCAAATCATTGGAGGACCACATGTTCAAGTTAACACACCGTCAAACCATATCACCCCCTTCCCCAATCATGATGCATCTAAACAAGTAGTGGGCTAGTTGGCTTGCTAGTGACTCTCATAGGGGGGAACAAAGTATATGCACTCCCTCACATGTGTTTAGAATATAAATAGGTTCGCTCAACTCTCTTCCACTGAAACAAACTACCATAAGCTTGGTAGAATTATCAATTCTCCACCGCTAAAATGCAAAATACACAGCAACAATCAAGAGGACTTTGCAGGGTTGAAATGGGGCTATGGGTATAGGTAAGAGAGGGACAACAGTTTGGAAATGTGGAGCTAAAAGCCATAGCTAGTGAGCAACCAACACTTAAACAAATTGCATCGCACTCTCAATATGATTACAAACACGCCCGAAACCCATGGGATTATCGAGAATACACTAGATTAACATGCCAAACACTTTTATTTCTGATTTTTGTGTTCTTGTTCCCCTTTTTTTTTTTTTTGTTTTTTTTTGGTTTTTTTTGGTTTTTTTTGTTTTTTTTTTTTTTTTTTTTTAACGGAACAAGAAAGAGAGTGATTGGCACGCACAGTAGCAATAAGCAAGTTTCCCGAATGATGACCATGATACATCCCATTACATGCCAAAGTAACCACAACAATACCCAAAAATTACCTGCAAAACAGTGTAAGTGTTGCTCTACTGGCTTTGACTTAAAGGTAGGAGATGTGTTTAGGCCAAAAGCTAGCAGGGAAAGGTTCACAACAAAACAGGTAAGGCTCAAAGGGGTAAGCAAGGGGTAAACATTACACAATAGGTGGCAGTTTGGCTATGTAGCTCAAGAACAAATGAATGCCTCTATCATTTTTATTGCTGTATACATGCTAAATGCGATTTCAAAGAGAATCCAAACAAGTTCTAGAGATGTTATTATGGAAGAGACACACATGAAAAAGAAATGAGACAAAATTGATGAATTAGTCTATAGGCTCAAGGTCTCACGGGTCACACTACCATATAACACAACCAACCCCAAAGATGTCCTACTTGAAAGGAGTAATCATTCATGACAAGGGGATCTTAAGGGAAATCAGGAATGTGAATCAAACAATGTGGTCATAACAATTTCAACATCACCGAACAAACACATTTTTGCCACAAAGAACCCACAAGTATACACAACAAGTCAACCGACTGATCCACAAGGCCTTGGTCATCGTCATAGGAGGGGCTTTCAAAAACGTTTTTTTTTTTTTTTGGGTTTTCAAAAGCAAAAAGACGAAAGCAATAAATGACCCTAAGCAGGAGTAGATAAATGAGGAGGAGAGTTGAAAGAATTACCTCGCAGTCTTGTAATGCTCCACTCAACAAGAATCCACTTGAAGCCAAGGGTTAGAAAATAAAACAAAATATATACAATGCAGTACCTATCTATATGCGCTATCCTAAAAATGGAAAAAATAAAAAGAAAAAAAATAAAAAATAAAATGAAAACTAATGCAATACACAGATGGATATGTACAAACCACCAAACACCACAAACAGTGAGCTTACCCCCCATGCCTAAGCTGGTCATTGTCCCCAATGAAACAGATAGGAAGGAGGAAAGAACGGATGGGGAAAAGGGGGAACAGAAGACAGTCACTGGGCCCCATCGGGCCCAGGGGGAGGCCAAAAGGTCGGGGGGAAGGGGTAGAAAGGGGAAGAGGTGCCCTGGTCAAAGGGAAAGGAGGACAACGAGCCTGCAGGGGCGCCAGGGAAAGAGCGAAGACGCTCCTCCAGCTGCCGAATCGTCGTGGACTGGCGCCAAAGCAGGTCGTTCGTCCTGCGCTGCTCCTCATATGCACGGGCCTCTCGAATGGCCCCGTCCTCCTCACGCTGAATTCTCCTCAACTCCCGCTGCTCCTGGCGGTCAATATAACCGCAAAAATGGCTCACACCCTCCTCTATAGAATCCATGCGCCCAGAAATGCGCTGGATATCGTGGCGCATGCCACTAAAACCCGCTCGAAGACCCGACACCTCCATTTGGAGGTTCGAGAAAGACTGCAGAAATGCAGGGTCAAGCGGCATATAAGCCGCTGAGGAGGATGATCCACCCATGGAATGGGTGAATGGTGGGTGAATGGGTGGTGGTGGTGGAATAGGCTCATGTGGGGGAGAGGCGCCACTGCCCTCGGCCGCGACCTCGGGAGCGTCATCACCCTCCTCACTACTCTCCTCGCTCTCCTCGCCCTCCTCTAAGTCGATATCAGCGGCCAACTGCTCCTCGGTGGGAAGAACAGTGGCCCTAACAATGCGCCCGTCGCAGTTCCAGGTCTTTTTGTTTGCGACGGTGGTGCGCTGAGGGTTGGTCAGGTTGAAAAGGATGGTCTTATGATGGGGGTACCTAATGGTGTCACCTTTGGTATCAATGATGTGCATGTGATGCAAGGTACCAATGTCGAGGTGACCACCTAAAAAGTGAGGCTCGAGAGAAGAGAGTCTCGAGCCGTAGCCTAAAGCAGTAGCGATGGCGGTAACAGTACCGCCAACGCTAAGGACATTACAGTTGCTGGGCTTGGCTACTTCCGCCAGGTGGCGGATAATAAAGGCCCCCGTATCAATAGGGGTGCCTGACAGGGCGCACCAAATAATAAATAATTCATCCTTACGACACCCATCCTGGGTATCGTTGCGGCTGAAAATAACGTTAGCGGTAAGGCGCTGAAGGTACCGTAAGTTGACATTACAAATGTCGGTAGCCTTGGCCTGTCGAGGGTCAAAGACCCTAGGTCGCCCCCACCTATCAGTATACTCTTTCCGTTTGGAGCAGGTGATGCTCAACCAAACGGGATCAGGTCTCCACAAAGAGGGTACGTCCCTATATGCCCCATTGGCCACCGGGAGTCGCAAGAGGTCATTAAACATTCTCAGACTCATCCGGTGATCAATGTTAAACATTCGAAAATAAATGGCGACTTCCTGACCATTGTAACTACCATCCCAATCAACAGTCAGGGAACTCAAAAACTCAATCATCAATCGGTCGTATGAGGCATATTGCATGTTAATGTATTCAGACCAACCCAAATGACCAAACAGAATTAACATGTCATCTAACATTCCTAAAGTCCGTAATGAGTCAGCATGAAAGAATTTTTGCTCACTCGCATGCCGAGTGGCGAAAAGCTCATAACGTGACTTTTGCTCATCAGAAATAAAGTTCAAGCCCCTAGTACTAGCAGGTAATACGAGAGGGAAAGCATCTTTGGTACCTTTTGCCGCAGTAGGCGCTGTAGATGATGAGGTTGCTCTAGATGATTTCTTGGGGAATGATGGAGCCTTGGAAGTCTCCCCAATTCGTTTTCTACCCATTGCTGAAATAATGACAGATCTGGACCCGAGAGGAGATGAAAAGAGCATGAGTAAGGTCAGTTTCGCTCTCTAAAACCTTGAACCTCAACAATGGAGGTTTTGGGTTTTAGAGAGAGAAAGTGAGATGGGGTTGGAGGAGTGTGAGATGAAAAGGGGAGGAATTGGTAGGGTAGAGTGAATGGGGGTGAAAAGGTTGAAGATATTGGCAACAAATTGAGGGAGTTTGAGAGGTGAAAGGGGAAGATTGAGTGGGGATAGGGAGAGAGAAAACCGCAGTAGAGAGAGAAAGAGGGGGTGAGGCGAATGGAGGAAGGAGGAAGAAGAAGGAAGAAGAAGAAGAAATCGCGAACCGGCAATTTTTAATGAGGCACGGTCGTGCCATACGGCACGGTCTGACCGTGCCACTTCGCTGCCCGGCCGTTCGTTCTCTCCCTTTTTTTTTTTTTTGGGTGGGAAGATAGAGGGCACGAGGTGCCCAGAGGCACGCCGCCCCCGTGCGACCCCCTTGTGTTTTTTTTCTTTTTTTTTCTTTTTTTTTCTTTTTCTTCTTTTCTTTTTTTTTCTTTTTTTTTCTTTTTTTTTTGTGGGAAGAGGAGAGATAAGGGCACGGTCGTGCCAAAAGGCACGGTTACACCGTGCCGTATCCCTACTTCTGTGTTCCTGCTTTTTTTTTTTTTTTGTAAACAATAAATACCTTGGGTTGCCTCCCAAGAAGCGCTTGTTTTAGGTCCTAAGCTCGACCGTTACCTCAGGAATATGATGCTCGCGTGATGTAGGGAGGTGTGGGGATGGAAGAAGGAAATAACGAGTGAGCCAGCACTTCCCCATGGCGAAAGTCAGGCATCAGTGTCACCTGAGGAGGTCCGCCAGTAGCAATAGTAGGCGGTGGAGGTCGGAGAGGCAGAGCAGGCGGCTGTAGATGGGAGCCGCCACCCCAGTCATGAAGTTCCACTCTCACGACAGCTGGAGGAGTGGAGACGGTCGGGGCCGCAAGCGCAGAGTGTGCACCTGGGGCGGGAGGTGGTATGGGTGGTAAAAAATGAAAATCCACCCGCTCGCCACAGACGGTGAAAGACATGGTGCCCATCTGCACATCAATCAAAGCCCCTGCGGTCGCGAGAAAGGGGCGACCCAAGATGAAGGGGGCAGAATGGTATCGTCCATATCAAGGACGATAAAGTCACACGGGACCAGAAAATTCCCCACCTGGACCGGAACGTCCTCCAGGATGCCCACAGGACGCCTGATGGAGCAGCCCGCGAGCTGAATAGTGATGGTGGTGGGTGTGGGGTCCCATTATCGCAGCTTCTTGCAGAGAGAGAGCGACATGATACTCACACTAGCGCCCAGATCGCAGAGAGCTCTCTCAATCTGCACATCCCCTATACAGCAAGGGATGGAGAAGCTGCCAGGATCCTGCAGCTTGGATGGCGACCGCCTTTGCAAGAGCGCACTACAGGAGCCGCCAATGGAAGCTATAGAAGCCTCCCTAGATGCTCCCTTCTTGGACAGGAGCTCTCGTAAAAATTTCCATTGCGCAGGGGCACTCTGGAGAGCTTCCAAGAAGGGGCTACTGGCATAGATTCGGCGTAAGATTTCCAGAAATCGCTCGAATCTAGGTTCAAGCTGAACGAGCTCGGACCATGCCAGTCGTTGAGGGAAAGGCACTCGAGGGTGGTAAGTGCGATCAAAAGGTTGATGGCGGGTTTCCTCAATAGGGCTCAGACCCTCATTTTTCTCCTTTCCCTCAGTTCCGGCAGAAGCAGAAACCGGAACTACCTCCTGGAGAACCATCACTGGGCTTTCTTCTAACCCCGCGCCCACAGTAGATATGGAATTGACTTGGCGGCGGGGGTTGACCTCGGTCTGGCCCGGAAGTTGCCCCTGAGATCTGGACAGGTTGCTCACCTGCTGAGCAATCTGGGCAATCTGTGTATCCATGGTTTTCTGATGGGTGGCCATGGAATCCACTCTGGAGGTCAATACCTGAATATTTTCTTTGAGGGTCTCATTTGTCGTGGTCTGGGTCGCTATGAAGCGCTCCATAAGGCTCTCCAGATGAGAGGTGGGTTCAGGAGGTGGAGGAGGTGGAGTGTAGGGGGCTCGGTTGTGGAAACCGGGTGGCTGGTTGGGGTTCTGAGGGTGAGGGTTGGAGTTTTTATAGAGGGGGTTCGGACGAGTATTCCAACCCTGGTTGTAGGAGGTGGGATGAGGGTTATTTTGAGCAGGTTGGGTGTAAGTGTGATAGGCGTTGACGTGCTCAATGCTAGAGGAGGCATTGTAGCACTCAGCGGCAGTATGGCCCTGTACACCGCAGGCCTCACAAACGGCATAGATCCCCATCGCTGGCCCCGAGGAAGTGGCTGATGAGGTAGCCACTTTCTCCAAACGCTGTGCAAGGGCATCCACCCTACTTGTCAGGAGTGTCACAGCGTCAACCTGGTGCCTGCCACTTCCCCTCTGGGGGGCGGCCCTCTCACTAGACCAATGATAGTTGTTGGAAGCCATCTCTTCCAACAACGCCTTTGCCGCTTCGATCGATTTACCCATGAGAGCACCCCCTGCTGCAGTATCAACTGAAATCTTCACTGACCGCTCTAATCCATTGCAGAAGGTTTGGATTAGGAGCCAGTCGGGAACTCCATGGTGGGGGCACTGGCACTGGAGGTCCTTGAATCTCTCCCACGCCTCATATAAAGACTCACCATCCTGCTGCGCAAAGGAGGTGATGTCTGTCCTCAGCTTGGCAGTCTTGCCAGGTGGGAAGTACTTGTTGAGGAATGCTTTGGAGAGTACTTCCCACGTGGTGAACGAGTTGGGCTCCTCGTTCTGAAGCCAGTCACTGGCTTTATCCCGCAGTGAGAATGGGAAGAGTCGCAGCCGGATTGCATCAGTAGACACCCCATTTAGCTTGATAGTATCACACTTCGCTAAGAACCTGCGAAGGTGCACGTTGGGGTTCTCCGAGGGGTGCCTGCTGAATTGCTCCCTCTCCACGAATGTGATCAGTGCGGGGCTGAGCTCGAAGTTGTTAGCCTCGATAGCGGGGCTAACGATGGAGGAGGTTACGCCCGATGCTTGTGGCAAGGCATAATCTCGCAGCACTCTTTGGCTTGGCTCGGCCATCTGTATTTGTACTTGGTGCCTTCTCCTTTCACCGCTTTGCCTTCGAGCAGTGGCTTCGATTTCAGGGTCGAAAGGGGCAAGTGGTTGATCCCTTTGACTACGCCTGCGCATACAAAACCAACACTACCAAGGCGTAAAACAGTTTCAAGCACAATAAAGTGAAGGAGGGAAACAATGAGGGGATGAAAAGAAAAAGAAAAAGCCTAGTCTAGAGTGCGCTAATCGGTTCTAATATTGCAAGGCGCAAGTTCCCCGACAGCGGCGCCAAAAACTTGTTAGCAGTTTTACTTAACCGCAAGTGTACGGCGTAGCTGTATCTAGCAACCGGCAAGTACGGGTCGAATCCACAGGGAACTTGGTTACAACTACTAGAACTAATTGGACTAACTCAAGCTAGGCAGTTATCGAGTGAAATTGGTTTAACTGATTCTAATTCTATTTGGTCTAAGTCAATAATGAGAAGGGAATCCTGGATTGGGGTTCACCGCACTGTGACGTTCATTAGAAAATGAACTAGGTCATGTGAATCTGTCCATAAGATAATTGAAATGGAATTATTACCGGTTTAAAGCATGTACGCCTACTTTCGAAGGTCATTAGACTGATCAAGCTAACCTAGTTGTCTACTTTCGTGAAACTAGAATAACAAAACCACAAGATCATGTAATTTCAATTCCCAATTGCACCCCCAACTACTTTCGTGTTAAGTAATTCAATTGCTCACAAAGCTACTCTAAGTAAAGGACCTAACTTTCGTTAGTCTCCTAAACCCTAATTAAGAACATGAATAAAACCCTCTCAGGTAATTCATCGAACACCTGGCATGCTAAGTGAGAATTCAATTATACTCTGGCGTAATTCACAAAAACCTAAAATTAACAATCCAATTTACATCACAGGGGCTACACCCAATCCAAGATTAAGGAATTTAGCCGCTAAACATGATTTTAAACAACATCTCAATCAAGAACAATAACATGTCAAGGAATATAGAACTTGAATTCAAATGAAAGAAAAGGGGTAGAAAAGTGTACCTTGAACAATCTGCAACAGTATTCAATCGAAAGCGTAAAAAAATCTTGATCCAAAGCTTGAATTCAATAACCACAATAAGCAAACCCTAAGAGCCCTAGAAAATCGCCTAAAACGAGAGAGAAGAAAGAGTAGAAAAAAACTGTCGAATTACAATGCCAAAACACGACAAAACAGCGACAACTAAAGTGGCACGGTCGTGCCACTCGGCACGGGGGCCCCGTGCCACTTCTCTGTCTTTCGTTTCTTCCCTTCTTTGGGTGGCCTGCTCGTGCCACCTCGCCTGGAGTGACCGTGCCTCCTATTTTAACTCAATATTGATCCTTTTTTGCTTCAATTTAGCGCGACATTAGCTTGTTTTCCTCATTTATTCAAGTCAGACTCCTGTAAACACAAAAACACGACTTTTAGGCAGATTTGAGATAAACAATGAATAATCGACCTCTAAACTCACAAAATTATGCCAGAAACTGCCGAGTTAAGAGGTAAAAATCATGCCTAAAAGTATGTAAAATATAGGTTTATCAACTGTGTCGACCACACACTGAGGGGAGCACAGCTTCATGGGTCGGCCAATGAAGTGGAGGTCCATGGTTCCTAAGATGGGCAGGAGGAGAGCTCTAGATTGGCCGGCCCCCCGGGCCCCTTCTAGTGATGAGTAGCAGCCTTAACATCATTTCGAATCTTCTTTTATACTACCCCGCCCTCTTTTCTTGCTTGTATTGGCATGACTGTCGTAATAACAACAGGCCCTGTATGACTTGCCTTTTGCTTGTTTCCGTATGTTGTAAAAGGCTGTGAAGCCGTACTTAAGGCCCCTTGGCCCCCGTGGGTGCTTAAGGGTGTGATGACCGGCCGTGAGGCCGTGCGTGAGGAACCTTAGCCCCCATTAGGGCCAAGAGTGTAGCAACCGGGCGTAAGGCCGTGCTTAGGGACCCTTAGCCCCCATTGGGGCTAACAGTGTAGCGATCGGCTGTTAGGTCGTGCTTGAGGACCCTTAGCCCCCATTGGGACCAAGAGTGTAGCGACTGGCTGTTATGCTTGAGGATCTTTAGCTCCCACTGGGGCTAAGAGTGCAGCGATCAGCCGTTTGGTCGTGCTTGAGGGCCCTTAGCCCCCATTGGGGCCAAGAGTGTAGCGACCGGCTGTTAGGCTGTGCTTGAAGACCCTATGCCCCCACTGGGGCTAGGAGTGGAGCATCCTACCTTAAGGCCGTGCTCGAGGACCCTTGGCCCAATTGGGGCTAAGAGGGTATTGAATGGCCATAAGACCGTGCCCGAGACGCCCAGGCTCTTAGCCTGAGCGTATAACAGCTGGCCACCATGGAGTGCATCTGGAGATCTATTCCTTTACGAGATCCATAGTTTTTACAGATGATGTAGTGGTGATAGGTCGCCACGTGGTGTCAATTGGAAAGAGCTGTGCCTATTGGGTTTCATCGTGATGTGTATCTCGCATTTTCGCTCTATATAGGGGTGAGGATTCATCGAGGGAGAGTCATTGGCTCTCCGCACATTTCAACCCCCTAGAGAGAGACATAATTTCTAAAGAGAGAAGCTTTGTTTCCCTTCTCTACTCTACATTCAAATTCACTGTAGTGCCTCAAGCCGCCTCTTTGTATCTTCAAAGGCCTGCTTGAACGCTCATCCTTATCTTCATACAGCTCCCTTGGATCTTCATCTCCTACAAGTACACCTTCGCATCCCCTTGAAGCATTGTTTGTTATATATTATGTCATCGTCTGGCTCATCTAGTGGGGACGTTTTTGAGGGGCTAACCGGCCCTAAGTGGAGGGTCGGCACCCGCAATTTCCCAGCCTCCTGGCCTTTATTAATGGTCGGGTGGTGACTGGCATCCCCTGAAAGAATAAATATAGGGAACCTAAAAAGATTCCCTATGCAGTGCCCCTTTCTGAACCGGGCACTCCCTCATGGTCTAGCTGCGAGTATTCCTTCACCCCCAGCATCCTCAGCCCAGATGTGGAGATGACGTATCCTTGGGAGATCACCATAGCTAATTATATGACTGATTTTCAGGTTCGAAGAATGGCGAAAACCAAGTCCACCCCACGCATTAGATCCCCCAATGAGCTGCTGGCCGAGGGCACACAAGGTAATTCCTGTTCAGCTCCATTCCCGTCCAACCCGGAGGCCAAAGTCGCCTCTACTAGTTCTAGTGCTACCTCATGGATGGCCGCATCCAGCCCCTTCTCTGATAGTTCGTGGAGGAGTTCATCCTCGGAAAGGGCATCCACGACTCCTCTTCCTCTGAGGTGCCATTGGGACCGGGCAAATTGGTGCTTAAGCGAAAACATCGCACGCCTGAGGTAACAGAGATCGTGGCGGAAGGGTCGGAGTTCCACAGGGCCCCAACCCGCTCAGACCCGCAAGATGGTTCGGGCAGTCACTTCCTTGATCCAAAGATCGTTACTAAGTTAAACAGGTCGGCCCTCGAGAAGCAATATCTTCTGCCTGCCGGGTATTCCTTCGTGATCCCCGAGGCAGATACAATCGTGAATGAGCAGCCTGCAAAATGTATAGCGGTCTACCGCGGCCCTTAACTACGGTCTCCGTTTTCCCCTATTTTTGGTAAGGGGTTGTACTCTTTTTATTAACGAAAGAACGTTCACTTCTGTTTACCAACCTGTCTCGTTCATTCCTCCACTTTCAACTTGTTCTTTCGTTCCAACTTGTATTTCGTTCCTTCTGCATCGTTAGGGTAGCAGCCCCCAAGCGAAAGAACAAAGAATGTGCCACACTGTTGGGAGTTTGTACCTTATTTCTGCCGTACATGAGGACCCTTAGCCCCCCTTTGGGGTTAAGAGTGTAGCGACCGGCCGTTAGGCCATGCTTAAGGAACCTTAGCCCCCATTGAGGCCAAGAATGTAGCGACCGACCGTTGGGCCATGCTTGAGGACCCTTAGCCCTCATTGGGGCCAAGAGTGTAGCGACCGACCGTTAGGCCATACTTGAGGACCCTTGGCCCCCATTGGATCCAAGAGTGTAGCGACCGGCTGTTAGGCCGTACTTGAGGACCCTTAGCCCCTATTGAGGCTAAGAGTGTAACGACCGGCCGTTCGGCCGTGTTTGAGGACCCTTAGCCCCCATTGGGACCAAAAGTGTAGCTACCAGCCGTTAGACCGTGCTTGAAGACCCTTAACCCCCATTGAGGCCAAGAGTGTAGCGACCGGCTATTAGGCCGTGCTTGAGGACCCATTGGAGCTAAGAGTGTAGTGACCAGGCGTTAGGCCGTGCTTGAGGAAGGCCAAGAGTGTAGCGACCGGCTGTTAGGCCGTGCTTGAGGACCCTTAGCCCCCATTGGGGCCAAGAGTGTAGCGACCGGCCATTAGGCCGTGCTTAGAGAGAATAAGGGGTGCACATTAGTGTGAAAATGACCGCCTGTTACCTCTGGCTTCATTACTTATGAGCAAAATGTGCATGTGGTGGGGAATAAAGAAAAAGTGCGAGCCTAAGTATAGTATTTCCTCATGTTACTCCTATGCCAGGCCCATGGGACGAGGGTACCGTTAATGGTCTCCAATCGATATGTGTCGGGGTGGATTTATGAAGCGACCTTGTATGGGCCTTCCCAGTTGGCAGTTAGTTTGCCGTGTTCCCCCACCCTAGCTACAGCCTCCGTGTGCCGAAGAACAAGATCACCAACATGAATTGACTGCACCAGCACTGTGCAGTTGTGCAGGCGTGCGATGCGCAGTTTATAGAGAGCTTCTCGGAGGAGAGCGTCATCACCGATGGAGGGGAGGAGATCGAGGGCTTCATGGAGTGCTGCATTGTTCAACTCCTCCTAGAAAGTTGTCAACCGGTGGGTGTGAAGGGCGACCTCAATGGGTATGACAGCCTCGGATCCATAGGCTAACATAAAAGGGGTTTCGCTAGTAGTGGTCTTCTCCATGGTACGCAGATACCATAGGACGCCATGCAATTCGTCCACCCATTTACCTTTTGCGTTGTCAAGCTTCTTCTGAGAGTCATGGAGGATAGATTTATTGGCCGCCTCGGCTTGCCCGTTGGTCTGGGGGTGCGCCACAGCAGTGAAGCGAGCCTAGCAGCCCAAGTTATTAAGATAGTCCGTGAGTTTACTAGTGTCGAGCTGCCGACCGTTGTCAAAAATTATGGTGCGAGGAATGCCGAAGCGGGTGATGATGTTTCGCTAAGTGAACTTTCGTACTTCAGCAGTGGTTATGGATGCGACGGTCTCAGCCTCGATCCATTTGGTGAAGTAGTCAATAGCCATGAAGAGGTACTTGCGCTGCCCCATTGCCTTAGGAAAAGGGCCAAGGATATCCATTCCCCATGTGGCGAAAGGGAGGAGACTGACGATCGGCGTCATGGGGGTGGAGGGGGCTCGTTAGATGGGTGTGGACTTCTGGCATTTGTCATAGGTCTGCACTAGTGTCATTGCGTGCTCCTGCAAGCTAGGCCAGTAGTGGCCGGTCCGAATGGTCGTGATGGCTAATGCACGGCCTCCAGCATGTGTGCTGCAAATGCCTTCATGCAGTTCTTCCAGTACCCTTCTCCGTTCCCTTGGGGTCACACACCATAGAAGAGGTCGGGCAAAAGATCTTTTGTATAAGATTCCTTCGTATAAAATAAACTAGTTCGACCTCTTTTTCACTTTATCTACCTCTTTGGGATCCGAGGGCAGCGTACCGTCAGTGAGGTATGCACGAATAGGCTCCATCCACGTTAAGCTTCTGTCCAACCATTACACTTCATGTGGGTCGATGCTCCTCTCTGTCAGAGTTTCGCATTGGATGTTTTTGGGTTTCCCATCATCAGATGAGCTTGCCAGCTTAGACAGGGCGTCTGCCTGTTGGTTCTCTGAGCGAGAGATGTGCGTGATGGTAAAATGCTTTAATAACTTAGTGGCCTCCCGTACCCGTCGAACATAAGCGGCCATGACGTCATCCTTTGCTTCGTATGCACCATTGAGCTGGCTGACGACTAGCTGGGAATCAGAGAAGACTTATACAGAATCGGCCCCCACAGTGTAGCAGAGCTCTATTCCCGTAACTACGGCTTCATACTTGACCTCACTGTTAAATGCCTTAAACATGAACTTTAGGGCATGCCCGTACCACGCCCCGGTGGGACTTTTAATAATGAGGCCGGCTCCACTGCTATCCTTAGTGGACAAGCCGTCCACGTATAAGTTCCAGGGCCGCGGGCGCGAGTCCCCTTTGTCAGCGGGCATCATGCTCTCGGCTAGGAAGTCAGCCAATGCTTGCACCCTGATGGCCCTCCGTGGTTTAAAGGCTAGGTCATAACGGGAGAGCTCGACGGCCCATTTCGAGAGCCGCACGGAGGTGTGTAACTTCTGGAGGACGTTCCTTAAGGGTTAGTCCATTAAGACTAAAATCTTGTGAGCCTCGAAGTATGGTCTCAGCTTCCAACTAACCATGACCAAGGCATATGTAAACTTCTCGATGAAGGGGTAGTTCGCCTCTGCACTAGCCAAGGTGTGACTTATGTAGTACACAAGGATTTGCTCCTTTAACCTTTTCACCACAAGGACGATGCTGATGGCGTGCTTTGAAACGGCCAAATACAGTACCAAGACTTCCCCTTCCATGGGACTGGCGATCTTGGGCAGGTGAGCTAAGTAGGTCTTTAAAGCCCGGAAGGCCTCGTCTGCTTGCTGGTCCCAACTGAAGCTGGCCCGCTGGTATAGGATGCGGAAGAATGACTGGCACTTATCTACGGACCGGGACATAAACCGTCCAAGGGAGGCTATGCAGCTAGTCAGGCGCTGCACCTCTCATATATTCTGGGGCGGTTTTATATCGAGGACCGCCTGGATTTTGTCTGGGTTAGCTTCGATTCCGCAGCTGCTGATCATAAAGCTAAGGAAGTTGCCTGACCGAACTCCAAAGACACTTCTTTGGGTTAAACTTCATGTTGAACGCCTGGAGTATGTCAAACGTCTTCCGCAGATCACCCCCATGATCCTTCTCGGTCTTACTTTTTATAATCATGTCATCGACGTAGACTTCCATGGTTTGACCAACGAGGGGCTCGAAAAATTTGTTCACCAGGCGCTGGTCGGTGGCCCCTGCGTTCTTTAGCCTGAGGGGCATTATTTTATAACAGTGAAGGCCGCGATCCGTGATTAACGCTGTCTTTTCTTGGTCCTCTGGGCAGAGGGGCATCTGGTGATAATTGGAGAAGGCGTCCATGAAGCTCAGTAAGGCATGTCCGGCAGTGGCGTCCACCAACTTATTAATTTTTGGTAGTGGGTAGCTATCCTTTGGGGAGGCCTTATTCAAATCCGTGAAGTCCATGCACATTCTCCAAGTCTCATTGGGTTCCTTTACTAACACTACATTCAAGATCCAATCAGGGTATTGGCACTCTCGAATGAAATCAACCTCTAACAGCTTTTGAACTTCAGCATTGGCAGCGGCCGCTTTCTCGGGGCCCATATGGCGCTTCTTTTGGATAATCGGCTTGTGCCGAGTGTCCACATTCAGCCGGTGCTCCATCACATTTAGGGAAATGTCGAGCATTTCTTCAGGTCCAAACGCGAAAACATCCTTGCACTCCCGTAAGAGGGAAAGCAGCGATTGCCGATAACAGGCCGTGATGCTGCGACCTAGCTGCACAGTGCGCTCCACGGGTCTTCTTCAGGCGAAAGGTGCTCCATCTCAATCTGTGGCTTATGGTCGAGGTCGGGAGCTTCTGACGAAGTGACGGGTGTGGATAACAAACTTTCGGGGCCAAAGTGGTCGGTCGCTGCCCTCAGCCCCTTCTCCGTCCTGGGGGCGGTTCAGAGGTCTGCGCTCCCTAGTCCGCTACAAGGTGTTTGCGGCTCACTAGGTAGCACTCCCGGCCATCTGCTAGTCCCTCCTTATTTCACCGGACACTGTCGTCATCCGCTCGAATTGAAGCTAGAGGAGGTTACAGGGAGATTGACAGCCTTCACTTGTGGAGGGGTCAGCGTCTAAAAGTTACATTATAGGCTAGTGGCACATAATTTTTTTTTAGATCAGAAATCAACCTCAATGCTCTTGGACTTGATCTTATCACCAAAAACGGCACTGGAAGGTGGATCATTCCTGTGGGATTCACTTCATGCCCACCGAAGCCCAGATAGGGTGCACAAATGGGAATGATGTTCGTGTCCGGAGATGAGGCGAGTTCTTCCAAAACAGTCCTAAGTTAATGATGCCCACAGAGTCCCGCGTTGACCAGGATTCGCCGCATAATTGCAATAGCTATCTTCATCTTAACAACCAGGGGGTGTTAGGTAGGGAGAAGCGGAATCGCGGAACTTCATTTCCAACCAAATACCATTGTGGGCGCCGTTCAACAAGGGTCCTTGCTCCAGCGGTAAGCATTTGCTGGCATTTTTGAGTTGAGCTTTCCAAGCCGGACCGAGTTATTCCTTTCGTATTAAACCCCAGATATTGTGGCCACGATTCCATCGAGCATTCCTCATCCCGTGGCTGGGGTGGAGCAGGCTCTTGTTCTCGTTGAAGGAACCACGGTTCTTTCTTTAGAAATTGGTACGATCTGAACCCTTGTCCGCCACTGGTCATACAAGGGCTTTTTTCAGCTTTGGACATTCAGTCGTGTACGTCCACTTGTTCGTGGGAATTCGTAATACTTCTGGGTCAATTATGCGGCGTAGGGGGGTGGTCATCAGGAGGTGTCTTATAGCATAGGATGTCCTCTAACCTCATTGATGATCTCGCTGTCGGTAGTAAACTGGGGGTCAAACCGCCTCAAACTACAGCCTTTGCTCTCGGGGGCTGGGATTCATATCGCCGCAATTTGAAGTCTATCCCCCAGGGTCTTAGCCTTCTTCGGGGCGTAGAGTTGTCCCGGCACAGATCTCAGTGGCTCGATGAAGTCCGCGGCCTTCCTCAGGGTATCGGCATATCATCTCCTTCTGTTCTGCTAAGAAGAGGAACTTGAAGCGGCCGCCTGAAGGCCGTTAGGAGGAGGTGTATGGCCACCCCATCCTCTAAGTCTTGAATCAAGCACTGCCTCTTGATGAAACGCTTGACAACTCAGTGAGGGACTCATGTGGGCCCTACTTGATCTTCGACAGGTAGATGCCAGTCCTCCTTTCCTTGAGCTAGGCAAAAAAGGGGGGGGGGGGGGGTGGGGGGAAAAAAGTGGCTAACAAAATTTATCTGCCAGATCTTGAAACATGTAAACACTCCCCAGTGGTAGACCAATTAAACCCCGATTGCGCCACTTCATTTAAGTGGTAGCAGGGAAAAATTAGCGTCAATATGACGTCGTCCACATCCTGCACATACATCTGTGCCTTGTAGACCCGAAGATGCTCTTCAGGTCTGCCGTCCCATCATAAAGGTCTAACGTCGACATATTGACTTTCCCGTGGTGTGGAGCATGATTATCTCAGCGCGAACAGGTAGAGACTTTTCAAGCGATTGGCCAAGCGGGCCGTCCTGACACCTTGATAGGGATTTCAAGATGACGTTCGACCTAACGAAGAAGGGATCCCTCTCTCCCGGTCGTTTTGCCTTGGAATTCTAGGGGGAGACGGGTCCCCATGACGAGCTCCTGACTACATTACTCCCTCGGAGGCACGCTCCGAGTGCGTTCGCAGTGAGTGTGGTGCTCCGGGCTGGCCGGCGACCTACCCAAAGGCCCTCCCTGAGTTGAGAGGTCTGTTCTTACTCTTCAAGCCAAGTGGTTCGCCGAGAATGGTCGCATAGGGCATAGGAAGCAGTTGCTTGCCCTTGTCGTTGCCCCCTGTGTG